>ML129500.1:7300578-7346151 GCA_003846335.1 Cuora mccordi | reverse complement strand
ATTAAAATCCCCTTCAAATCCTTATTGAAGCTTTCCCTGCTTCCACACTCCCCCCTTTTGTACTTCTAGTACAACAAATATTTTCAAATCTCCATTTGCATTAATTCGTGGAGTTCAGATTCTACATCAGATGTTTCAACCTTAGGGGTGTTGATTGGATGTAATGACAAAGCATGATCAGCATGAACATGAAAGGTAGTGCTACCTTTTTTTACGTTTTTTTACAACAACAACAACAATAATAAATCCCAAGCTAACTAACAACACTACAAACAATAACATTCCCATAGGAATAATATAATGGGGCTGTTGTACAATTTTGGTTACAAAGCACAAAACATCATACCTAGTACATAAAGTAAACACTTTATAAGCTGTATGAAAGGCATTCTTTTCAGCTTGATATATATTCTAAAGCATGTGAATTTGCCCTTGCAATTCAGAGATTCTTTGAACCTTTGGTAACAATGAAAGCAAATTTTGAAACCGATCAGGCACTACTCTAGTCCAATCAAAATATACCTGAAATCTAAAAGCTACGTGCAACATTCTATCCGCAGGCCAGGAAATGATATAAGTGCCTGCAGCAGTGGTAAGATTAATATGTATATCTTGCAATGTGGTGGCTTTAACGTACACACAGCTATCATTAGCTTGAAAAAGTGGGTGTCCCGTCAGGGTAGTTCCTTGACCTCCACCCTCTCAACAAATATCGTCATAAACAGTGACAACTTCCCCTGGCTTCAGTTTATAGATACACTGAGCTGTGGTGGTTCTAATGGCCAAAATGTCCATTGACTCTCTATTCTTATCCAAAATGTCAAGTGTTATTCTAGGGGTACTGTCTAGAAATCAGTCGGATATACCAGGTGGTCTAATTTCCCAGATGTCTCGGTAAACAATTACAGTCCCACAGGCATCCTCCCCATGGACCCAGCAGGATTCGGTATGTGGGAGCCCACACCCACCCTAACCGGTCCATATGCTTGGAAGGAGCACTGTGAATGTCCACACTTCCATTCAGAAAGTGTCCAAGTATGTCTCCATGACCACAGATCAGATGGTACTCCTGATGCGTCTGTAAGGGCAGTGGGGCAAGTCTGGTCTAGATCCCACTGCAATGCCTTCCCAGCCTCAGTGATATTCAATACCATCTCTGTCAGTAACTCCTGGGTCATAGAACTAAGGGTGGAAAGGACATGTAACTCACCAACTCCAGCCTGTACTTAAGATAGCTGAGTTTCAAGAATAAGGCTAGTAGCCTTTTCCAGTTGGCCCAATTTCTTATCATGTTCTTGGCTTTTAAGATATTGGCCCTATCCCACAGGGATCTGCTCAATTCTCTTTCCTTCCAGAGGAAATAATCCAGGCCCTCTGTTGTGCTAATCTAATGGCAGCCCCGTGTGAGCAATCTGGGTATGTAGAAGTGATTTGAAAACCTGATAAGGGCAATGTCATTTAAAATCCAATTAGGGAGGGCAATACATACTGAAGGATTTATCCAAAACACAGGGCGCAGCCTGTAGATCAAACCCCAAAATCCAATTAATACCACATCCCCAAGCATGGGTCCCATAAATTTCTTCCTGCCAGTGTACAATTCTTTGTTTCTTCACCAGGGTCAGTTCTCAATGTCCTTTTTAGTCAGGAATTCCTGGACTTTGGCAATGTCAGTGGAGTGAGTGTTTCTTCTTCTTTCCCAAAACAATTGTGGTTTAGCATCCTACAGGGGAGAGGTTGCCAGCACACATCACCCTGTAATGGCTTTGCTTTTTCTAGAAAAGTCTAAAGGCACAGTTGGTCTGTCAGTGGACAAGGGAGAGGTTGCCAGTACGTCACCTTGTCCTTTTTCCCTGCTGTCCAGAAGCACAGTAGAGCTAGAAGAAGAATAGGCCAATCATCAGTAGGAAAATTCTTCTGATGTGGAGGGGTCTTTTTTGTAGTGAGAATCCTGGGTCCAAGCAGTCAGTCTCTGGCACTTCACAGCGGTGTTGGTAATCAGCAGGACTTGGAAAGGGCCTTTCCAGCATGGAGCCAAGGCAGTCTTTCGTTGATGGATCTTTATGTAGAGCCAGTCTCCTAGTTTCAAGGAGTGGCAAGGTTGCATAGGATCCTTCGGTAGTGCTTCCGTCACCTGTGTATAAAAAGACTTAACACATTTCATTAGTGCCTGACACATTTCATTAGCGCTGGCCCGGTGTCCTTGACTGGGGCCAGCGCCTTATAACTCCAGCAATCATCCCCCCCTTTCCTAGACTGAGCATGTTAGCCATTCTCTTTTTTCTCCCTTCTTGGCATTTTTTTCTTTTTCGTTAACATACAAAGGAAACTTTTACTCTTTACTTATACACCGTCTATTATACCATGAACACATAAACATTACTGTTATACAGTACATTAGTCTTATTATTCAATGTATGCCACATATACCCTTTCACTAAAATAACCTTATTACAGAACTTTGGAATAAAAAGCCAGGACAAGCACACCCACTTTGAGAAGTTCACTTAATATAACCTCTAGTCCAATAGCTATCCACCATCCCCAGCCCTCTGGCCAAAAGTCTGAGGTAGCCAGAAGGATCCCTTGTACAATATGGGGAGTGGGTTAACTTTTCATGTCCTTGCTTCCAAAGACTGTTGGTATGCAAATTTTAACAACAATTCTTAATTAAAAGATTTGGCCAATGTAGTTTCTTTCTTTTACTTAAGAAAATGTATTAGACTTTAGTATATCACATTTTTCTGATGTAACCAAACACTTTGTATTCGAAGTTGAACAAAACAAGTATCCGCATTTCAATCCAACATTTCCGCTTGATTTCAAATCAGACCATCTCATGAAAATATTAAACACAACAATTCTGGCCACGAGACAAACATCACAAGACAGAACATAGAACACACAACATAATTTTGACTGTGCCAGTAAATCATGGTACGTTGAATGCTGTGCAGCTGGCATTAGTTTTCTTTGATTATCTGAAAGACAAAAACAGGTCTACCCCTTCTGGGCAGTCAATCATTACTTAAAATATACAAATACTCTTGTTGATTTCAGGCAAAATAGAGGAATTACCCCATATTTCTTGTATGTGTTTCTTAGACAGCCCTGGTTTCAGCGGCCCCTACCTTATCAGTTAGTTAATTTGCATGAACACAGATGCTTTCTGGCTTGCTTTTTCTACTTTGAACTCCTGCTTATAAACACTGAAAGAAAACATCACCACTCATAGTGCTTGTAGAGCCTAATACATTTTTTATTACATAGCACTGTATACATTCTTCAACTGATTTAACAAAACTGTTCATAGCCAAGTGATTGCAATCTAATAATTTCTTTGCCAGAATTTATTTACAAACATTTCAAAGACACCAAAAACTGTTCTCTTTAGCATTTTTACAAAGTTCAACTGCTGTTCCCTCCAGCAACTACAGAGTCAATTTTTTCACTTTCCCTTAAAAATCACTTGCTTTTCCCTTCCAACAGCCACTTTACCAATTCAAAGCACCATTCCAAATAACCTTCTGAGTATTTGAAATTCTCATGCTTATATTCACTTACTCCTTCTTTCCACTACACCCTCAAAAGTTTCCAACCTGTTTTCCAATCTCTCTGTCTGTTGCCTGCCCGCCTGGGCCCGATCCTGCTTTTCTCGCTGAATCGTCCTTATCCTAGGCACAAACTTGTTCCACTACCAGTTTAGCTAGGAGGGTGGGCTTCACAACTAGCCCCCACCCTTCTGGTCTTTTCCCTAAAACATTTTTACTTACAAGACTACCCGAGTCCTCCCTAGTAAGGCTTGCCACCTGGGCAAAAATACATGGCCATTGGGTAAAGGCCATTTACTTAACACATAATCCAAACCCCTTTGGGGTCTACCCAAAGACCCACCCATTTGTCTGCTGACACTTAAACAGAAAAGAAAATTACACAGAGAGCAGAGAAAATTACAGTCTAAGCCAGATTTTTCCACTTCTATTACATTGTCCGTCACAGGGGGCGGGACAGTAGGATCTCAATACAACCTCAGAGCTTCATCGCATACATGGCTTCCACCCTGAGGAATTACGAATGAGAAGTTCAGTTCCGCCCACACACCTAACGCCCAAATGAACAGAGCAGAAAAACAACAGTGACCAGTTAAACAGAATAGAACCAGAACCAGATAATGCACCAAAACCAGATAGTGTTTCCTTATTCTATTAGGGCTCACCTTTAACCATACAATCCTTATCATATAACACCAACAATACCAAACAAAGCAAACATAAAATAACAAGGGTAAAACAGATAGATGGTGCAAATTCTGCAGGGCTCCCCCATTCTCTATTGCTCACCAAACTGTGACAAATTTCTGTTACCAATTATCCCTCATGTCAGGTGATCAAACTGACACTGCAGGACGGGGGTGAGGTGGATAGAGAAAGCACACCATATAACCAAATTTTAAAGCTTCATTAAAAATAATAAAACAACAATGGAGAGTGTTGGGAACACTCCCACATCACTCAGGAAAAATATGAATGCCCCAAGCCTTAAGCCACTTTAATACTTACACATATCCAGACTGGCCACGTCTGTGTATAATGGCCAGAGAAGGGGGAATAGGTGGACGGGAGATTATCCTGTATACAGCTTGTCCAGAATTTCCAACATGCTTCTGCTCTTGGGATGGCTGTTCTTTTACACCCTGGACTCTCCTGCGGTGTCTCTTTCAGAGATTCCAGTTCAGGTCAGCTGCCTGTCCGGCTTCGGGGTTGCAAAAACTGTTGGATCTCACTGAACCGTTAAGCTTTGCAAATGCAATCTCAGTTCTGTAACTTGTATTTCCTTTGGTTTGCCTCTGTCTCTATTTTCCCACAACCAGCTGGGGCTGAAAGCAGTATTTCTTTGCACTTAGCATAGTCCGTGCTGATTCTTGACCTTGAACACAAAACAACTTCTCCTTTATCTCTGGGCTAAGATGAATTTCAAATTAACCCGTTCCTAGACAAATTGCTCACACTGTGTCAGAAGCTTTTCTTTGATAATTAAAAGCTCCTCTGAGATATATGATCTTATCTAGATTGAAGATACCTTCTAATGGGCACTGTGTAGATGGATTTTCACGAGTGTGAAGATTCCAATTCTCTAAATACCTTCAGGTTTTAGGACCATAATGTACGTACATGTACTATGCTGGGGTACCCTTAGGGGGTGAGGAGGAATGTTTAGACTGTCCCTTACCCATTTTCCACTTACACACAGAGAGAGGATGCCCTGTCCGCGCTAGCGGCTCAGAAACTAAGGATCTTTCCCTACAGGGCACTCACACAGGAGAGACTCACAAGGAAGACTACGACTCTCCTACACCTTCCTTCAGCAAAGAGCATCGGCTAGTCTCTGGGAGACAGCGCCGCTTACTCTGATTGCATCCAGTGAGATGATCAGACTGTCAGTAGCCCACACGGAAGGGAAAGGGGAGGGAAGATGGGTTCACACACCCCTAGACCCAGGCAGCTTCCTCGCCGGTCTATGCCAGGCCGAGTCAGCCCACCGTGGGTCGGATCTCCTAAAGATCCACTAGTTACCGGGCTAGCCCGGTAACAGCCACTCACACTGGTGTACACATACACACACACCAAGGCCTCTTTTTTTTTTTCTTCTTTCCTTTTTTAACCACGATGCATCTTTACCTGGTCCGGACCAATACCATGAGGCGGTATGACAACCCCTCTTGAGGGGGTAAAAACCCCTCAGCACCGGTGCATACTAATGCATTTACCTATGCATTACCTTATGCATTACCTTATGCATTACCTTGTTGGCCAAATCAGCAGTTCCCAATACTGCTATAAACTAACCTTGTTGGGGCCTTTCCCCAATACCACTCTGCATCTGATCTTGCTGCACAGTCAATACGTTCAGATGGCGTGAGCCCAACAGAGACAGACGCCCTCACGGACAGTCCTCCTCCGATACCCCAATAGAGATTTCAAAAGGTCTCATACCTCTCATGTGGCGCCATGGGGTTTGAAGGGGAATGATCTGTAGTAGCCGTTTGTGGGTCCGTGGGCGTTGCCATCCCGGACGAGCCCCCAAATTGTCGAAGAAAAACTCAGTTCTCGCTTTTTGTTTGGGTGCAGCAAAATCAAATACTTTATTATTTCTCCAGTAATTACAATGGAGGGAGAGAGTGCCATAGGACACAGGGTTGCCCCAGTCCTGGACAGGTCTCTCAACTGGTAAACAATCACAGCAAGCCTTTATACCTTTGTTACAAACAATTTCTAGCAATAATACAGACAGTAAAAAGCAACAAATACATTTTGTTTATACATAGCAGAAAGGCTTATCTTATTTGTCTCACTCCTAAGAAAAGCAAGCCTGCATTTTGGATAGTGATTGCAAGGTCGTAATAACTTTGTACACAGTTCTTGTCCTGTCGCCTTGCACTATCTTTGCTCCTACAAGTCTCACGTCATTAGGGTTACAGTATGGCTGACTCTTGCTAACTGACTGACACGCATTAAAATCCCCTTCAAATCCTTATTGAAGCTTTCCCTGCTTCCACAGGGACAAGCTGGGATCTGTCAGTAACTTATACTGCGTGGAGCCGAGGGGGAATCAGGAAGGACAATCTCTCAGCCTGCACCTCTGAAAGCTGGCAGCTTGTTTAGGGGAATCAGATATTGGCAGGGAGGTTCATTCCCCCTAAAGAGCTGCCCCCCCATGGGAAAATATCCTGAGGCTGGGAGAGGTGCTTACAGCAGAACCAGGGGTGTTTATGGCCTGTGTGCATGTCTATGTTGTGTAGTGAGCATGTGGGGCGTGTGCATGTGATATCTGCATGTGGGTATGTGTGTTTGTGTGGGGGGGGAGCATGCACATGAGTGTGTGTGAAGTCTGCTTGTGTGCATGTGAGTGTTTGTGTGTGTGTGTGTGTACGTTGGGGCGTGTATGCATGTGAGGTGGGTAAGGCATTTCGTTTTTAACTGACTTTTGACTGAAAAGTTCCCGGGTTTTACAGAAGCCATTATTAGGTGTTTAATGGTTTTCACCCCAATTTTGGCTCACTCAGGTACACAGAAACACTGATTGTGGTAAGTAAATCCGACCCGTGACAGTAGGTGATATGTTTATGTTATTAATAAATTAGTGTAAGTGCAAGGCTATTTGTTAACGTAAGGTAATGGAGAGGAAGATACAAACACACACACACCCATGTGCAGGCCATTAAAATGCAGTTCCTGATATAAACCACAACATTAACATCCTTGACTTTCAATACTCAGAGGTTTCCCTTGTTGTTGCTGTTTTCTGTCCTCCTATCCCTCAGGTGTCACCCTGATATTGACCTAGACAACTGGGAAGTTAATATTCAGCACTGGTTTTCACCCATTTTTAATTTTTTTGTAATA
The DNA here is from genome assembly GCA_003846335.1 of Cuora mccordi. Classification (NCBI taxonomy): domain Eukaryota; kingdom Metazoa; phylum Chordata; order Testudines; family Geoemydidae; genus Cuora; species Cuora mccordi. The sequence continues at coordinate 7,338,748 of ML129500.1, read as the reverse complement.
AACACTGATAAATTACCAGGAAAATTTAAACAAAATAAAATCTGAAAACAAAGGACCTGGGCTGTATGGGGTGCATGTGTGTGTTGGTGTGTGTATGTGCGCAGAGGTGATGTGTGAGGGAGCATACCGGGTCACTTCCCCCCGCCCCAGATTTCCACCAGGGTTTATATGTCCACCCCTGAACCGCACTGCATACCACCAGAACCTTTAAATTGTGCCTCTCTAGTAATGTGTCATGGCTGGTGGTGTGAACATGCCCATTCCCAGGAACTGAACAGGCCAGTCCTGCAGGGATGTTGGGTTCTCAGTGGGCCTATCAAGCCGCCCCCTCTTTTTTTGTGCCAGAGACAAAGGACAATCAGAAGCCCCGCATTGTGCAGATGAGGCAGCTCCCAGGGTTTCCCAATGTCACTCTCAGATATAATCTGGGACTTTATACTCAACTGTATAACTCTCAGGGCCACCAGTGCAAGCGGCTTCTGCCACCCGTGGATGAGAATGCTGCCCTGCCTCGAGGCTGCATCTCAGGGCCATTGTGCCCCCAGCTCAAGCCATTCTTTCCACCACTGGGGGAGGCAACCATCCCTGCCTTGCCCTCTGCAGCTCTGGGCCCAAGCCTCTGTCAGCTACCAGGTCAAGCCAGGAGCACTTTCAGATGCTATGACGTTATGAGTGTAATATAATGTCTCATTAAAAGGTGACAGGGACAGAAAGAGTTAATTAACTCACAGACTGACATAACCCATGGGGGAGCTCTAAAGACTGGTTAGGAAGATATGTAAATGAATAGAGCTTTGAAATGCAAGTCTGCATTGTTAGAGGTAGAAGGGGAGATGTTTGCTCAGGTCTTGTGATGTAAGCAAACAAGTCTTGTCTATTGCTATAGCTTTGATTCAAAGATCAAAAAAGGAACATTAACATTTAGGATGACACTTGTGTGAAATAGTATTATTGTCAATATGTCTCTTTGAAGGTTGTGGTAACCTGTAGCTGAACCGTTTAATGGATAAATTACCCTGTACTAATTGCCATGATGTTTAGGAGAAGGAAAGTTAAACCTATTGTTTTCTCAGGCCAAAAAGCTGCTGGAAATGTATAAAAACTTTGGGACACGATCCTTCTTCATCTCAGATCTGCTTTGGGTTTCAAGAGGGGGGAAACCTTAAGCCATAAGGATTGAGATCCCCAGTCATTGACAGGAGTCACCCTGAATATGGACATTGGACTATAATCTGTGGACTATTTCTAAAAGGACTTTTGGCAACTACAAACTCATCTCTGCTATGTAACTGGACCTCAATAAATTGAACTCAAGCCTGTATGTAAACTGACCTTTCAACCAACTCTCTCTCTCTCTTTTCTTTTTTAATAAATTTTAGTTTAGTTAATAAGAATTGACTATAAGCGTGTATTTTGGGTAAGATCTAAGTTATCATTTGACCTGGGTCTGGGGCTTGGTCCTCTGGGATCAGGAGAATTTTTTCTTTTATATGATGAAATAAGATTTTCAGAATTTATCATCATATGTTTGACATGTGTCCGGATGGAGGCCTGAGGCTGGATACTTTAAGGGAACTGCATTATTTGGACTTCTGAGTAACCGGCGAGGTACTATAGAAGCTGTTTCATGCTGGCTCAGTAAATCTAAGTATTGAAATATCCACCAGCGTTGGCAAAGTTGGGGCTTGTTTGCCGTTCACCCTGAATGAGTAACCTCAGTTGGCTCCAGGCAGCATCCTCACAGATGCTAAGGTGGCTGTGGCTTGACAGACGTTTGGAGAAAAAGTACAAGGCAAACGTGGCCAGCCATATCAGGGAAGCAGCCCTTTGCTGGGATTTGTTAGGGATTCAAACCCAGGATCTTTTGCTCCCAAAGCAAGAATTGTGCCCCTAGACCAACAAGCCTCCTGGGAAAGCCACTCTCCAATCATCATTCCTCAGAATGAACTCAAGGAAACACCAACTGAAACCACCACCACCAAGGGGAAAAATGAGCCCCCCAACTCAAAGTACAGGAGAAATGGAACACAGAGACAGAGCTCATCTGTGATTTGAACGCAGGGCCACTTACATCCTAAGCGACAATCCTACTCCCAGACCAACAAGCCACCCATGCAAGGGAGGCAATCTGAATGTCTCAGAATAGTGACAGAAAAAACAGGCGGCTGTAGCCAGAAAATTGAAAACTACTGCACCACACTTCACCTTTCCAAGGTCGTCTCCACTCTCCAGCCCACCCGAAGGTGGGACAATCACAGCCTTAGAGCAACAAACCAAACTGAGAGCCCAAGAGGCTCTCGCACCACAGGGTGTGGGGAAAAAACACAGGCCAAAGCAGGGAAAAGAAAGAATGGGACAGCTGCAAAGGCACCCTTTTGCCAGGGCTTCTCTGGGTGTTTGACCCCGGGACCTCTCGCACCCTAAGCAAAACTCAGACTTCCAAACTCAACAAACCAAGCTTTGGAGCAAAAGCGAACATCGTTTCTTGCAATTTGGGCAAAAACAAAAGAAGAGACTAGAAACAACCCCACCCCCAAAGAAAAGAAAAGAAAAAGAAAAATGAAGAGCCCCCCCACCCCCTGCAGAACAACACACAGACCTAGCCATACAATGAAGAAGTACTGCACCTGACTTCACCTTTTCAAGATCTTCCCCATGCTCTCTCACGTAATAAGTGAGAATCATACACCTAGAACAGCGAACCGAACCGAGACCCTAATGAAACACTCACTCCACTAGTCCGGAGTGCCCCAAAACCAAGAAATAGCCACAACAAGCCAAAACGCACAGCAATAAACACTGCAAGGGGCATGGCTGGGCTGGGAGTCAAACCCATGACCTCTCACACCTGAAGGAAGAACCCTATTTCTGGGCAAATAAGCTTCATATGAAAGCTGCCCTCCAATCATCATTCCTCAGAATAAGCTCAAGAAAACATGAACCAAATGAAAATACCACCACCACCACGAAAAACAAGCCCTGCAATTTAAGGTACAGCAGGAACAGAACACACAGCCAGAGCTTGTCTGTGATATGAACGCATGACTACTCACTTCCTTAGGGAGAATCCTAGTCCTAGATCAACAAACCATGCCTACAATGGAGGCAATTTTCATGTCTCAGATTTATGGCAGAAAGAACAGGCAGCTGTAGGAAAAAACAGCTCTCAAATTGAAACTACAGTTGAAATAAAAGCCACAGGTGGAGTTTGTCCAGGATTTGAACTTGTGCTCTTGCACCCAAAATGAGATTCTCACCTTGTTATTGGTGTATCAATCCCACACTGGCAATTCAATAGTTAACCCACTAGTATTTTGACCAAGAGGCCACACCCCTGCACCCTTTTTTGGCAGGCTCCTAATGCGGGGAACATATATAAGGACACATTTTGGCTCAGTCAGGGCTGGCTGTGTCTTAGAGTGGATGTGTGCTGCAGTTTCTTTTTAGAAGCTAGTGGAGCTCCAAAGAGCTAAATTGGAGCACCCTCCCTCACTATGCCACGGAGCCCAGTCCACTGCGGAGACTGACTGGGACGCCTGGCCACTACTGACTAAGGAGCTACCAGAGTCAGGACTAATGGTAGGAAGTGACCCAGCGATGTATTTGGGCATTCTGCGACTGGAACCCTGTGCTAAAGTATTTGGTTGTCATAGGGCCCTGGATCAGAAAGCAGTGGTGCAGAGTGCATCCTGGTTCCCCTACCCTCCCTGTGTTTGCCCTTAATCACTGTTGCCACATGGGAGGGCAGCTCTTTAAACCTCTAGCCACTGCTGCACAGACCCATATGTGCTTCTGCCACCAGAGAGCAGGGCTGCCCCATATTGATATGGCCCATCAGGCACTGCTGCTGCCAGAGAGTGGTGGTCCCTTTGGACTCTGGCCACTAGATGCTGCTGCCACCAGTGAGAGAGCAGCCCCTTGGACTCTCCCCACTTATTCTCACCACTGCTCCCCCCATCCATGGGGCATGAACTCTCCACTCCTTTAACATCTGAGGCTGGTGTCTGCTTGGCCAGTCCAGTATCCTTGCTGCCTGACCACTCTGCATCGGTGTGCATGCTCTACGCTGTCACCAGCACACCTCCTCTTGCATATGCCTCGCCTCTGGACAGGTGCAGTACCCGTCCCCCTCCCACACAAATTGCATTGGTCCCATGCTGGCAGTGCTCCATCCTGTACTCCAGGGTCTCACATCACAGGCTAGAGCACCCATAACAGAAGTGCTCATATGAGCCACAGCTGAAACAGGCCTTAGGCTGTCCTGCACACCCAGCAGTAACCCCGCTCTGAACCAATGTAAAACATGTTGGGAACATAACTGTTCACTCTCATCCCTCCGAAGCTCAATTGTCCTCTGAAATTCACCTGTCCACACCCCGAATGTGTCATGCACGCTGGCCAGGGCCCGGAGCAGAGACAGTAAACCAGGATCAGTGTCAGGAGCCAAACCAAGGTCAATAGCTGGGAATCTGTAATCAAGGAGATTTGACGTGCTGAGCAGCAAGCAGTGTGTAAGCAGGGCCAGCTCTAGGTTTTTTTGCGGCTCCAAGCAAAAAATTTACTGCCCCAAACTCCAAGAGTGCAACTGCCCAAGCAAAAACAAACAAATAAATAAATAAATAAAAGGGCCAGAGTGCCACCGAAGTGGGGAAAAAAAGGAGGGGAGGGGCACGGAATGCCACCCCTTGAAAAGTGCTGCCCCAAGCACGTGCTTTGTTTGCTAGTACCTAGAGCTGGCCCTTGGTGTAAGGGAAGCACACACTGGATGTCTGTGTTGCTCAGACAGGTCCCAGAAATGACTTCCTGGTTTATGTGTGAAGTGTCAACCAATCAGGTGGGGCTGTCACTCATGCTCCTTAGGGCAGGACTTCCTGCAGGGCTTAGCCTCTCAGTTCCTTTGGTGGCAGTTTTATCCGGGCCTCTGGTGGTGACTAGAAAGCAGCTCTTTCCTGCAGACCCGTTCCATGCCCCTGGTTTCTTATAGCTGGAAACAAAAATCATTTCAATCTATGAGTAACAAAATAATGTATAGAGTCCCTGGCATCTGGCTTAATCATCCACCAGCTCCCCATTTTCCAAGTGATATGACAACTGTGCATTTACTCTTCTCAGACTTTCTCTATATGCATTTGATCAATCCAAAATGGGATTCAGCTCCTCATTAAAATACCCGCCTAGAGTAATATCCTCTTCCCCAGAACTTCCTAATGCCCTAACAAGCAGATTAAAAAAAGAAGCTTGCCCTTGATTGGGGATATGTGTATTAGCTGACGTGAGAAGTTTACCTTTCAAGGACCCCTTAATTAAAGTATATCTTCCCTTTGTATCTATGAGTGTGCTGAACCAATAAAAGGGAAGTGATTAGGAGAGTATTGCCACCCCATTTCTATTCGATTACCTTGGAAGGACATATGGTACTGTGTCCAAGAAGTATTTGTCATTATTTTCCTTCAAATGTATTTCCTGCAAATGGACTATACTAGGGATATCCTTTTTCAGTGAGCACAATACCTTTTCCTTATTGTTGGATTGTTCATCCCTTGAACATTAACAGTGATGACATTAATAAACTCATCTTAGTACCAAGTCTGCTCTCACCCAGTATATTAACCTCTGCTAAAAACAGTGAGATCCCCCTCCCCACTCTCCACCTCCCGGCCAGATGCCAGGTCTCCATTGCATTTGCACCTCTTATTTGTATAAGACATTTTAGATAAAGTTCCCATCATGCACACATTAATTTTAAAACTCCCACATATATTGCTCTTCCTTTTTTAACATCTGTATTGTTATACCCTGATCCTGAGTCTGATTTCCCATAATTTTTTAAAATTCTGAGCCCTATTTTTTATTAATATAATCTTTAGTTTCAAAACACAAAGCAATATTTAATATCTGTTTCTGTTCTCTTGTCCCTTTTCCATCCACTCTCACACTGTATCTTGGTCCACTCCTGCTGTGAGAGCCTAATCTCTAGTTACTTCCTCCATGGCCCTGTTAGTTCCCTGCTGAAGAGGGGTTTATTTCTTTTATTTTAGTTTTCTTAAGAACCAATCTTATCACACATCTTAATGACATTGGGCATTATGAGTTCATTATACCATCTCTGAGAGCACTTGTTAGCAAAATTTTCCACTATAACGACCCTTCTCCAACCAAGACACATTTTAGAATATTTGTGATTATTTTAAAATCATACTTACTTCAATGGGGCAGAGCTGGGTGTCCTGCTATTTGGTTATTAACATTGTTTATAACATAAAATCACACCATTAACTATAAACTCATAAATTGTTCACCCTCTGTAACGCTGATAGAGAGAGATGAACAACTGTTCCCCCTCCCCCACAGGTATTAATACATGCTCTGGGTTAATTAATAAGTAAAAAGTGATTTTATTAATTACAAAAAGTAGGATTTAAGTGGTTCCAAGTAATAACAGACAGAACAAAGTAAATTACCAAACAAAATAAAATAAAACACGGAAGTCTAAACCTAATACAGTAAGAAAGTGATGACCGATGCAAATCTCACCCTCAGAGATGTTCCAATAAGCTTCTTTTACAGACTAGTCTCCTTCTAGTCTGGGTCCAGCAATCACTCACACCCATGTAGTTACTGCCCTTTGTTCCACTTTCTTTCAGGTATCCTTTGGGGGTGGAGAGGCTATCTCTTGAGCCAGCTGAAGACAAAATGGAGGGGTCTCCCAGGGACTTAACTAGCCTTCTTCTTGTGGGTGGTGACCCCCTCCTCTCGCCTATGCAAAATCCAGCTCCAAGATGGAGTTTTGGAGTCACATGGGCAAGTCACATGTCCATGCATGACTCAGAACTTACAGGCAGCAGCCATTGCCCACATGCTATCTAGAATGTCTCCAGGAAGACTTCTTATGTAGATTGAAGCCTCACAAGATCCATTGTCAGTTAAGTGTTTCTTGATTGGGCACTTAATTTGCACATTCCTTTCTCAGGAAGCTGACCAAATGTCTACTTAAACTCAAACAAGTACACAGCCAATATTCATAACTTTGAATACAACAATGATACATGCATACAAATAGGATGAATATATTCAGTAGATCATAACCTTTGCAGAGATATGGCGCATGGCATATGTAGCATAAACATATTCCAGTTATGTCATATTTACATCAAGAAGCATATTTCCATAAAGCATTATGGGGTGCAACGTCACAGGGCGTATTTACTCACAAGCAGGCTTTGGCAGGAAACACTACTGCTTTTTATTTTATACTTAATATTTTTAGGCCCTTCTTATTTTTTTACTTGTTTATTTAGTTGAGTAGCTGCAAGCCAGCCCAGCCAGTGAAAGGCAGTTCACTGTTAGCTCCCCTCAAACCATTCTGTAACAACAGGCCAAGGTAACTTGCGATCAACTTGCGATCAAACGGTTTGGATTTTTTTCTGAATGAAAGTTTGTGAGCAGGGGAAAGGGCTCCAAGGGAAGCAATGGGAACCCCGGGCTTAGCACGCTTAACCCTACAGCCCCAAGGAGAAGTTAGCAGGGGTTACACTCCCAGTGTCCTGTGTCTCAGAGATCTCTAACTACGCCTCTCTTGGTGGTTGCAGGTCTGGCACTGAGATGCCCTTGAAGCCCCGCTCACAGTCACCAGAGCCATATGACTGCCAGCTGCCCTTACTGCATGGTGCCCAGAGGATACAGACAAAGGATGGCAGAGGTGAAGCTGAAGCAAATCCCACTCCTCTTCCTCTCACCGCTGTGGCTAGGCCAGGCATGACAGCACATGGGGCTGGGTCCTGCAGGACTGGAGTAAATCAGCTGGGTTTCGTTGGCTGCGGCAATTTGCATCAGCTGTGGACCTGGCTGAAAGACAACCATGGGGCTGCAGGAAGCCCCAGCAAGAGGCTCAGTAGAAGGAAATGCAGGGGGATGGATCCCCATGGTGTTCTGTACCCCAGCGATCACATAACATTCCCAGTGTCGATTGGATGATGGGGAGAGGCCCCCGTACTCACAGCCCCAGGGACTAGGCCTCAGTCCACAGAACAGGTGGGGCCTGGGCAGCAGGGTGAGCTTCCCTCATGCTGTCCTACCTTGGATCAGCCTCCTGTGGGGGTTACAGGGTATTCTGGTCTCCAGGACCAATAGGAAAAGGACTAAGGGTCAGATCCAGGAAAAAAGACGGAGTCACATCAAGGGAGGATATGACAGAGAGTCATAAAGTCATGACTGGTGTGGAGAAGGTGAATAGGGAAGTGTTGTTTACCCCTTCACATAACACAAGGACCAGGGGATATTGGGCTAGATGGTCTTTTGGTCTGACTCAGGATGCCCGTTCTTATGTTCTTATCCACCTGCTCGTATCAGCCATGCAGCTAGACCTATCCGTGTGAATGTCTTCAAGTCACTGCCATCCCAGTCACACTGGAATTGACACCTGAGAGGGAAAAGGCCCTGTATCCCTTAAACCCAAAGTCAGCCGGTTCCCCCACCCTGGAGCCAGATCAGAGCTAGACACCCCTGAAGGGCAAACTCTCCATGTCCCCACTCCTCTGAGCCAGGCAGTCCCCTCTTCCTGCTGCCTGATAAGAGCTGGCAGCCACTAGAAGGGGAAAAGCCCATGTTCCATTCCCCTCGCCCCCTAAGCCAGCTTGTTCTCCACCTCAGAAAACTCTGAAAAACTCAGGGTGTGATATACATCTGGTGGGGAGTAGTAGTTAGAGACACCTTATGTTATCTTCTCTAAGTAATTTTTCTCTCCTTGCACTGGTTTGACCTCTTCTTTCCCCCCCCGGCCCAGATTCAAACACACTCTTTGTCTAATATAATCTCCCATTCTCTCTGTCTCTTTGTCTGCAGTGGAGGTGACTCTGGATCTTAAAACAGACTATCCTGAGCTCATTGTGTCCAGGGACTGAAGGAGTGTGCGTCTGGGTGATGAGCGGCATAATGAGCCCGACTACTATGAGAGATTTGACACTGATTCCTGCGTCCTGGCCTCTGAAGGGTTCTCATCTGGGAAGTGGAGGTGGGGGATGCTGGCTACTGGGCTGTAGGGGTGACCAAGGGGTCTGTGAAGCAGAAAGGACCTCTCAGACTCACACCTGAGCATGGCTTCTGGACCATGGAGATGCACATGGGCAAATACTGGGCTCTCAGTACCTCTCTGGTCCGTGTGTACTGCAGGAGACTTCACAGGGTTAGGATTTGCCTGGACCTCAGGTGGCCTTTTACAATGCCGACACCTCGGACCATCTCTACACCTTCACCTCCTTCAGGGAGGAAATCTTCCCCTTCTTCTACACCAAGGACAAGAAGACCCCACTGGTCATTAATAGGTCCAAGTTTGAGGGATGGATTCCTCTGACTGAACTACTCCATCCCCCATCATTCGACTTGCATGTGCCTTCCCCTGTCCCCAACACAGATTGAGCATTAGCATGTCACCTTACATCTATACTGCAGCCAAACATCCTGTTTTAATAACGTCAAAACGCTGCATTTGGAATTTTTCTGACTGAAAGTTTGTCAGCTTGAGTGGAGTGAAATGTTTCCATTTTTCATTGTGAAGTTTTCATTTTAAATTTTTTAAAGTGCTAATCAGATGAAAACATTTGGATTTTATCAGATGAAACATACTGATTGAGCTCCACCATTTTTTAAAATGTTGTTTTGCAAGAAATTTCTGGAGTGAAAATAAACTTTGAAATTGCAGAATTTCCCATGAAATGGAAATTTCAGTTCTTGTTTATAGAGTACGAGACTCTTCTGGTTTCTAAGGCTTTAGGGATAACATTTTAAACAATTGTGAGGAACAGAAATCTCTTTTTTTTTAAAATGAGGGGTGAGATTCTTTTGTCATCACAGGACCCTGAGAGCTGGGGTTTTAAGGAAAACAACAAATATCACACGACTTGCCATGAAATCACCAGACTTGGCTCAGAAATCAGAAGGTAAATGGAAAGAACTCAGTTTTGTTATTAATACTTTATATAACATTAATTTTTAAATGCAAAATCTTATGGTTTTAAATCAATCTCATGATTTTGGGATGGGGTGTGTGTGTCTGACATAGGGGTGCCAACCCTCCATGACAGTCTGGGAGTCTCCAGGAATGAAAGATTCACCTTTAATGAAAAATTATGTTACGTGATGAAACCTCCAGGAATTGGGGTTGCCAACTTTCTAACTGCAAAAAACTGAACACCTCTGCCCCACCCTGCCCATGAGGCCCTGTCCCTTTCCCGAGGCCCCGCCTCTCACTCACTCCATCCCCCTCCCTCCGTCGCTCGCTCTCCCCCACACTTCCTCACTCACTCGTTTTCACTGCAAGGCCCAAGCAAGCACCAGGAAAAGGCTAGGAGCTGCAACAGTTTGAATGTGGGAGATGAAACATGTGACTCAAACACCCGTCACCCTCCCCAGGGAGAGATTTTAAACACTACCGTGAAATTAATTCCCCCCACAAAAGAGTCCCACTGGCTCCCCTTGAGTGATATAAAGAGACTACTTCAGGAGCTTGATTTTTCTTGCGTTCACCCGACTGTCCTGGTCGGGGATCCAGTAATTCTGCTGCCACCAACTGACTCCATCCCTACCTGGCAGTGGTGGATTTAGAGTTAGTGGGGCCCTGTGCTCAGCTTCATTTTGCCCCCCCCCACCCCTGTGGGGGAGCATTCTCTTTATCTCTCCCAACTCCTGTTTTTCATTCTTTTTTCCTCCATTCTCCTCCTGGGGCTCGGAGTGGGGGTGCGGGGTCTGGGAGGGAGTTCGGGATTTAGGGTGTGGTAGGGGGCACAGGGCTAGAGCAGGCAGAGGGTGCAGAGCACTTACCTGAGCAGCTCCTGTGTGGTGCGGGGGGGTGCAGGTGGCTCTGCGCAGCGCGGCACCACCCCCATGGCCGCGATTCTGGGAGCCCCCTGCCCCCCCCGCCAGGCAGGGCTGCCCAGAATGCAGGGGCTGCAGGGGCTTTGGGGGCTGCAGGGCCCCTGGGCTGCAGCTCTAAAGCCCCTTTTGGAGCCCAGCCCTGCAAGCCCAGGCCAGAGGACTCAGGAAGAGCAGGGGCAGCCGCGCAGACAGAGAGAAGCAGCGGTTTCCCCTTCAAAGCACCGCCTCTCTCTGGCTGGCCACGCAGCCCCCCGGTGCTCCTCCTGAGTCCTCCGCCTGCATCTGCGGCGCTCCCACCACCCGCCTGCTCCCCTGCCCAGCGTGCCCCCCACGCGGGGTCAGGGGCGGCTCTAGGCACCAGAGGGCCAAGCGCCCGCTTGGGGCGGCATCCTGGGGAGGGCGGCAGATGGCCCCGGTGGACCTCCCGCAGGCATGCCTGCGGGAGGTCCACCGGAGCCGCCAACCCGCAACCGCCAAAGCGCCGCCCCCGCCCCAGCAAATCCTAGCCGCGGCTGGGAGTTAAAAGGCTCTGGGCTGCCCGCCGCGGGGGGGAGCCCGGAGCCCTCTGATTCCCAGCCGCGGCTGGGAGTTAAAAGACTCTGGGCTGCCCGCCGCGGCGGGGAGCCCAGAGCCTTCTGATTCCCCGCCGCGGCGGGGAGCCCAGAGCCCTTTAGACACGCCTGCCGCCCTAAGGGCGCACGGACTGCCCCCCCAGCCCAGGGCGGCAATTCAGTGCGCTGCTTGGGGCGGCAAAAACTCTAGAGCCGGCCCTGCGCGGGGTGCGTGTGCACCAGTGCTGAGCTGCCCGAGTGCCCAGCCCTGGGGCCCCCTGTTGTTGGGGGGGGTGGCCCATGCCAGGGCATCCTGTGTTTAATGGTAAACCCACCCCTGGGACAGCAGGGCATCCAGGCTTGATTTGAAGATATCAAAAGCTGGATAATCGAACGCTTCCATTGGTCGGTTGTTCCAGTGATTAATCACCCACAGTGATACAATGTTGTGCCTCATTTCTTCCAGCTATTGGTTTCTGTTCCGACGGTCTCTGCTGGAGCCTTTTCATACCTGGGAGTCTCTCCCTGTGGGGGGTTTTATGCTCTGTAATCAAATCTCCTCAATTATCTTTTCAATAAATTCAATAGATTCAGCTCTGTACATCTCTCGATGTCAGAAATTTTCTTCAGCTCTTAGATCATATTTGTGGCTCTTTTCTTCACCCTCCCCAATTTTCAGTGGGCTGTTTAAAACATGGACACAGCTTTCTAGTATCCCCTCCCTGGTCCTGCTCCCTACCCCGCCTTTTTATACAGCCAAGAGTGCATTGGTCTTGTTTACCACACAAAGACAGTCAAATTATTCTTGTTTCAGAGGACCAGCCGTGTTAGTCTGTATCTGCAAAAAGAACAGGAGTACTTGTGGCACCTTAGAGACTAACAAATTTATCTGAGCATAAGCTTTCGTGGGCTACAGCCCACTTCATCAGATGCATCATTAGATTCTTGGGATCTAAAAGATCAGGGAGCTGTGGGGCTGCTGCTGAGGGAGGGGATACACTGCTACCATCTAGTAGATACTGTGGAGAATGCAGCCAAGAAAGCTGAGAGTCAGGACTCCTGACACATCTGCCAGCCAGGACCCAGTGAGGGGAGCCCTTCAGCCAGCCTGTGTCGGTGCTGTGCTCTGTCAGGACGCCACTCCTGTCTGCAGCTAGGGCTGCACCGCTCCGCTGGCCCAGGGAGGGTAACAGCTCAGTTTGAAGGAGCTAAGCTGGGGACACCCCTCCAGACCTGACCTAGGGCTCAGAGGAATCAGACAAGCCCAGTTGGGCCAGAGAAGCTGGGAGCAGTACTGAGCTCTCCCCGTTTTGTAATTTTCTGGTGTCTATTCTGTTATCGACTTGCGTACCAAACATGCCACACACACACACACACACACACACACACACACACACACACACACACCCCAAATGATTTCAAAAGAAAACTTCTAACAGGACAGAACAATTCTATCAAGGCAGAACAGAGCAGAGCATTCTCCAATATTACTAAATCAGTATGGAACATTAATGTATAAACTTACATTAAAACAATTTCATCAAGTAAACTTATCATAAAGGACAAAACAATTTCATCCTCAACTCATTGTTACCATATGTAGGAACAGGAGACTATGGCTGATAAGGGGGGTCTCTCCAACTGTGAATATTTCTTCTCAGGGGGGCTCTAGCCATTTCGCCACCCCAAGCACGGCGGCACGCCGCAGGGGGTGCTCTGCCGGTCGCCGATCCCGCGGCTCTGGTGGACCTCCCGCAGGCGTGCTCCACCGAAGCCGCGGGACCAGCGGACCCTCCGCAGGGATGCCTGTGGGAGGTCCACTGGAGCTGCCTGCTGCCCTCCTGGCAGAGCGCCCCCCGCGGCACGTGCTTGGCGTGCTGGGGACTGGAGCTGCCCCTGTTTCTTCTTCATCCCTGGATGTCATGCCACCTCCATCATCCTTGTCTGATGATTTGAAACAGTTTCAGGATCTTATCAAGAGAACCATAGATTCTTTACAAATCCCCCAGATCATAAACTGCTCAGAACTTTCCACACAGCCTCCTCCACTTGCATTGCCCTGCTAATCAATGAGACATTCCTGGACTTTGCAAAGGCCATCTGGCATACTCCAGCCTCAATGCCTCCTACATTTAAGAGGGTGGACAAAGATATAAAGTTCCCTCTCAGAAGTCAGAATTTTTATTTTCTCATCCCTCTGCTAGCTCTTTGGTGGTTGAGACAGTTAATGAATATGGAATATCAGGGATGGAAGGAAATCATCTAATCCAACTCCCTGCTTAAGAATACATACAACAAATGTGAGCACTTCCTGGAGTTGGGGCTGTAGCTCACATGGTGGAGGTGCTGGTAGCGCTGAAGGTCTGTGTTCAGACAGCACAGGTGGGGATTGGTCACATACCTTCCTGTGCAAATGCCCAGGCTGAGCCCAGGAGATTAGTGAGGCAGGATGGTACAGTGGTTACAGCACTAGCCTGCCTGCTCTGCCACAGATGTCCTGTGGGACCTTGGGTGAGTCACTTAGGGCCAGATTATTAAAGCTGGGGCGATGCCTAAAAATGCTGTTTGGCGCCTAGTGGGATTTTCAGAAGTGTTCAGGGGACCAAACTCCCATTGATTTCAATAGGAGTTAGGTGTTGCGAGACTTTTCAAAATCTTTCTAGGCACCTCTCTGAATCTTTGGGTCTTCAATCCCTTTAGAAAACCTGTACCTCTTTGGCTCAGTTCCCTATCTGTACAATGGGCATAATAGCACTGCCCTACCTCCCAAAAGGGGTTGTGAGGATAAATACACTAAAGACTGAAAGGCTGGGAAGGTACCCAGACACTGTGGTAATGAGGGTCATACAGGTACCTAAAACAGAGTATGGCACCAGCACCAGAAGAGTTCAGTCTCCTGTCAAAGTATTCTGCTTAGTACCAGAGATGTGTGTTTAATCCTAAACTGGTGGGGGCAACATTTTCAAAACTCCCTCTGCAAATTAATGCTAGTGCCTGCTGCAAATTAATAGTAGAAGAGAAGATAGCTGGCAGGTAGTGCTGTTATGATGGAGCTACAGTTTGGGTGACTGCGGTTTGCAGTAGAGATTGTAAGAGTTTCATTTCTGGGTGGTTTAAGTTAATGCTGAACCTTAACTTTTAATTTCCATGGTTTTAAAAGTTTGATTTCTTAAAATCTGAAATTGATTTTAATACTCATTTGAAAAAAAATATCTGGCACACCCGCTCAATCTCTGACACTGAGAGATACTGTGTGCAACAGTACTAATAATTATTTAAGCTGTTTTTAGCATGGATTGTAAATATTGAGCTATATAAGTGACAGAACCATTTCCATACTTTCTGTGGTGAACTAGAAACTAGTTGGAATGAGTGTTGTGTGACATGTATGTCCGCTCAGAAGGCTGGCATGTGGCCTAGACCCAACTTAAATCCTGCTTATGTCCCATTTTGAGATCTCTCTAGATGGGATGTATGGGATGCCGAGGCCTTGCGCTGGTCCCATGTGAAGAGGAGAATTATATCTTTTTTGAGTGATTCTGAAATTAACTATAACTATAGATCGGAGGGCGGGGCACTTAGAAAATAGTTCTGTTTTCCACAGCTAAACTTCTGTGTCCTGCTTGAAATATCACTGGCAGCAAATGTCACAAGCAGCAGACATTGCATCAGACATTCCCTGCCATTCCACTTGTGCTCACCAGGTGCCATCATTTTATGAATTCTGTTCACCACCATCTGATTACAGTTCAGATTACCTTGTAATGGTCAATTAACTGATCTCATAAATAAATAACTCTGTCACTTCCCTTAAATGAGTGTTTCCAAGGCCTGTGTTTGCAGCATTGCATAACAGCGTGAAACATGGGCTGCCTTTGCCTCACTAACGCAGGAGCACGGTACTGCCTGGACTCCCTGGGACATTCCACTGTGTCAGTCAGAGATAGGGTGACCAAGTAGCAAGCGTGAAAAATCAGGACGGGGGTGGGGGGTAATAGGTGCCCATATAAGAAAAAGCCCCCAAAATTAGGACTGTACCTATAAAATCGGGACATCTGGTCACCCTAGTCAGGGATGGAGGCTGTTCTATGAAACAGGTGGACAGCGAGGTAGCTAAGCTTCGTATATTTTCTTGTTATAGAAAAGTTCTGTGCTTTGTACCTCAGTGCAGCTAGTCACAGTAAACCTGAGAACTATGGGGTTAATCTCAGATAAAATGTGCAGTGTTTTGTCTCCACTAGGAGTTCATAGTGAGAAAGCATCTCCATTAACTACTATTTCAGTGTAAAAACAAATGGTTTTTGCAGTGAAGGCCTGTTCATAGACAACATGCTAGTAGCTTTCACATGTAACAGAGAACAGAGGGGCTATCAGTTGCTCCTTCCCCAGTCTAAATCATTATGTTTCTGGACTGCATAGCCAGACTGGTTTGTTAAACAGAGGCATAATCATAAAGAAGGGTAGACTTTGTATGTGCAAAATGGCACAAAACTACCAGTGTTTGACTTTTCAAAAATACAAAAAAGGCAACAACAAAAAATATAAGTAATATAATATTTGAGACAAGTAGGTTTTAAGCTACTGACTGTAAACTGTCCCCCTTTTTCACAAGTACAGTATATTGTGCTCAACAGTTGGAATATCGCCATAAACATGGCAGAATGAAAGCTCACAATTTGCCTTTTTCTCCTTCTAGCAATGCTGTAATCCGAAACAAAGCAAAACAAAGGTAATTTTTGGTCCCAATGGGGTATGTTCCAGAGACAAGCAAAGGGGAAACAAACACAGCTTGTGCTCTTGTTTGCTTCTAAGATAAATGAGATACTGAAATACTGTTTTTTAAGAATGTGCTTGTTCAACACATTAGCAATTCAGGTCCTGCCTAGACCCATCAAGGGCAGAGGGAGGCAAGGAGCAGAACAGAGCAAAGAGAAAATCAGCAAACTGAAAAGGCCAGAGGCTGTCCGGACAACAGGCTGTTGCTGCTTTTCTTGCCACTTCTAGAGGGATCCTTCTGGCTGCAGGGGCTTGCATCACCCCCAAGTTTTCCCGCTGTCATTTCCCCCCATAACCATGTGTCTGGGCAAGGAGGTTACATGGGGCTGGTTCCCCTGTGGTCAGGGAGACTCTTGTTGGTTTGCTCCTGGCACCAGGTGCTTTTAATCCTTCTTAAGCTCCCCTCTCCCACCAGAGCAATGAAGAGCCTGATCCAACATTGGGCCACCCAAATCAGCTGCCTAAATTATCCACCAACCATGTTATCCGATTCCCTCCCCACCCTGGCTCTTACTCTGCTTCAGCAGCAAATTGTAGCTTGTCCTCAACTTCCAGGCTCAACACCCTGGAATTGGACACTTTGCTAAAAGGGCTGTTCTCTTGTCCTGTCATCTGTGGGGTGTTCCTCTTTTGCATGCCAAAAACAGGAAACAAAGAAAGAAACAAAAAAAATACCAGTTTTTGACTTTGCAAAAATATCAACATTGAGTGGGGATTGGGAGATAGAGATGATACCACTATACTACTGCTTCTTAACAGCTCTCATATATTATTAATTTCTCTTTTTTGTCTTTTAGAGAAAATTGTTGCTGAACTTAGTAAGTTCCCTTTTCCCTTTCCTAGTGAACCTAATTGCAGCACTGTTGGCTATTCTGAGTCCCTCTCTGTCACTCCTATTGATGATGTTCTAGTGGTATAAATAATTAAATAATAATTATTATTTATAATAAGTAAATTAAATAAATAATTTACATAAATGTAATAGTCATATGCACGCCTCCACAGTGAACATCCTAATCCCTGGCCTACAGAACCATTCATACTTGCTTTCAGACATTTTTGTAAGTATTTATTTTGTAAGAGTTTATAAGTGTGACAGCCCTGATATAGTTAAGGTTCATGTTTTGCTTTAAAGTTGGTCTTTCCTAAGTGCTCTAAAATCTGCATGGTTCCTTGGATTGCCCTGAAATTTGTTGTGGCTTGTGGGGGCCAGGTTTCCATTACTGGTTAAAATTTGTGACCATTTAATCAAAGCGTTGCTGATATACAGCCCCTGCCTCCCACAAAAAACAGATTTTCTTTAAATTGACCAATTTTGGCAACCATTTTTTGTTCATACGTAGTGATAAGTGGGCTTATTTAGTCTGCAGAAGAGAAGAGTGAGGGGGGATTTGATAGCTGCTTTCAACTACCTGAAGGGGGGGGGGTCCAAAGAGGATGGAGCTCAGCTGTTCTTAGTGGTGGCAGATGACAGAACAAGGAGTAATGGTCTCAAGTTGCAGTGGGGGAGGTTTAGGTTGGACATTAGGAAAAACTTTTTCACTCAGAGAGTGGTGAAGCAGTGGAATGGGTTCGGTAGGGAGGTGGTGGAATCTCCTTCCTTAGAGGTTTTTAAGGTCAGGGTTCACAAAGCCCTGGCTGGGATGATTTAGTTGGGGATTGGTCCTGCTTTGAGCAGGGAGTTGGACTAGATACCTCCTGATGCATAGGCATTGACTTTTAGTTTTGCCGGTGGGTGCTCTCGCAAGGTACCGTCCCCTCTCCACCCCTCTTGAGGCCCTCCCTCCCATTCCTTGCTTCTTGACCACAGCGCCTTTCTGATCACAGCACCCACCTGTAAGGTTGGCCTTGTGTTCACCTTATTTCCAAACTCCACTGCCTTCATGGATTGGCATGTGTACCCATGCCAAAATTAAAACTCTCAGGCTCAGAGTGGAGTAATATCTAAACAGCCGGCTACTAGCATGAAGATTTACACTCCACCTCTAGTGGCCAAGAGTCATGCACTCTGTATATTAGGATGCACTCAACATAGCCATAATGACAGGATTCACATTAGAGAGACAAGGTGGGTGAAGTGGTATCTTTTATTGGACCTGCTTCTAGTGGTGAGAGAAACACGCTTTTGAGCTTTCACAGAACTCTCCATCAGGAAGAAGAACTCTGTGAAAGCTCCAAAGCTTGTCTCTCTCTTTCACCAATAAAAGTTTTTCCAATAAGAGATATTACCTCACCCGCCTTGTGGCTCTAATAAACTGGGAACAGCACAGAGTGACCATCACACCAGGGCACTATTTTAAAGATAACGTCATCATCACACCAAGGAAGTAGCACTACCAGCACAATGAGATAAATACAGCCACATGTGCATGCCAAAAATTCACAGTTCAAGCACACTGGGATACACACAGCTGGATAGTAGCGTCAGTTTAGTGGGGAGACACTCAGGGACTGAGTTCAAGGGTTCAGCTAAACACAAGGGCATCTGCAAACAGCTGTACTAACAGCAGGATCTACACTAGTGGCCAATAGGAGGAGTTGCATGTCAGGGCACTAATTCCCAATCCCAGTGTCAGGCGATATGAGATCCAGGCACTAGGTCTTAGTACCAGAATTTGTACTCCCAGGAGAGTGGGATGGAATTATAGAAGTTACAGGGGAAAAAACCCTCTGTGATCATCCTGGCTCAGTCTATCTCCCTGCCAGGGGCGGCAGGTTTGTAGAAATTTTGGTGGTGCTTAGAATGCCCAGAGCCCACCCCCCCAAACTCCACCCCCACTTGCCTAAAGCTCTGGGAGGGAGTTCAGGTGGGGGTAGGAGGTCTGGGGTGCAGGCCCTGGGCTGGGCAGGGGTGGAGGGTGTAGGAGGGAGTAAGTACAGGCTCTGGGAGGGAGTTTTGGGGCAGGAGAGGGTATGTGGGAAAGGAGTGGGGATGCAGGCTCTGTGAGGGAGTTTGGGGGTGGGATGCATGGGCACTGACTTCCCCTCTGCCCTCGCCCCTGCCCCTGCTCCATCCCTTCCATGAGGCCTGCCCCTGCTCTGCCCCCATTCCAACCCCTTTCCCAAAGTCCTACCCCAATTCTGCCCCCTCCCTGTCAATATTCCAACTCCTTCCCCAAATCTCCACCCCTGTCCCACCTCCTCCCCTGAGCACACCACATTCCCACTCCTCCCTGTCCCTCCCTCCTGGAGCATGCTAATGCTGCCAAACAGCCAGGCAGAAAACACTGGGAGGTAGCCAGAGAAGCAGGGATGTGGCGTGTTCGGGGGGGAAGAGGAGGAGGTGGAGGTGGGGCAGGGGGAACTTGGCTGCCGGTGGGTGCAGAGCACCCACTAATTTTTCCCTGTGAGTGCTCTCCCCGTGAGTCAGCGCCTATGTCCTGAGATCCCTTCCAGTCCTAATATTCTATGATTCTATGATCAGACTAGGGCTCAGTTGGTCACACCAGGGGCTCCAGAGCTCAAGAGTTATCTCAATAGAGGGTATTAACATTTGCCAGCTCTTTGCAGAAAATGAAATGAAAAAATGTATTTCAGAAAGATTTTGCTGCTCTATCTTAGCTCATCAATAGTCTCTTGTGCTAAATCACAAACTAAAGAGATTACACTGAAGACTCTGCAGACAGAGGCTAACTACCCGGAAAACTACCTTTTTTTCCTACTGTGTCTGTGTAGCTCTGAGGGAATGTCATAGTTATTGAATCTGAACCCTGTCCTCAGCAGCAAGGGTTTAAATCCAAATGCAGAGAGAAATGTGAAGAACAAAAAACAGGTCTATTGCTCCAATCTGCCTCTCTCAAAGAGGTTTTTGATTTGGGAGAAATGTAATCTGAGTGCAGCAGAATAATCCAAAGGCGCTGATACTATTTTTTTAGCTGAAAGTACACAACTCAAACAAATAGTCAGTAGGAAGGGAGGGTGATTGGGGTAGAAGAGTAAGTGGGAATATTAGAAAAAAGGGTTTGGTTTTGCAGCTAGGTGGGATAAATGGGAATAGATGGTAGAGCAGGGGAAAGGGTTTGGGGGCTTAGGTAAGAGGGAGGGGTAGGGATCTGAGGTAGTATGAGGGGAGAAGATGTAAAGTATTGGAGAATGTGAGGGATAACAGAGGATGTTGGGGATTATGGGGTGAGGGGGCCTGTCAGCACTGAATTCTCCTCTTATGTTTGTGCTGAGATCTGGGAGACCCTACTCCTCTAGGGTGTCTGAGCCCCTTTCCCTGCCTCTCCATGTGAGCTGGGATCAGGGGCAGGGATGGGGGTGGCACAAATTTAAACATCTGAAATCCAGACAATGAAGAGTTAACTACACATCACTCCTGTGTGGGGCAGAGGGGCTTGGTTTGGGGCTGGGTGCCCTGGATGGGCCTGGGGAATAACTATGGAAGCCTGGCTGAAGCGGGGGGGCAGGAGGCCCAGCTTGGGGTGAGTGATGTGAATGAGGGGCCCAGCTCAGTGCTCTGCAAGCAAGGCTGCATGTGGCCCTTCAGTAAGCTGCTGGCTGTGACATGTGAACACAGCAGCACAGGGCAAGGAAGAGCAAAGAGCAACTTCTTCATGTGAATGGCTTCTCCGAGGCCAACGTATGGCTTAGTAGGATGGGAAAGGGAGAGGAGCTGGAAAAGTTGGTGTGTGTGTGTGGGTGTGGGTGTTAGTGGTGGGAGTAACATGATTCAGGGAATGATGGACGGGGGTGGAGAAGCAGAGAGTCACACAGTCATCTCTCATATGAGTAAAGTTCCTGTAACAACTGTGTAATAAAACTGCCAAGGTCTTGGGACATGGACCATGGATGAGATTTCTCTCACCATTTCTGTTAGCAACTACACACGGCAAACATTGTAAAGCACAACCATTATCCTCATTCCACTGTAATAAAATGTACAAGAGCAGGGAGGAGGTCTAAGGGATCATATTTGAGGGATAACAGAGCTACCATGTGGCTTAGTGGAAAGGCCACTGGACTGGGACTGTTCCAGTCCTAACTCTGCTACTGGCCTGATGATGACCTCAGGCAAGTTCCTTTGCCTCTCTCTGCCTCAATTTCCCATTTATAAAATGAGAATAATGGTGTAAAGTTCTTTAAGATCGAGTGATGAAAAACACTACATAAAGCTATGTCTTTATATTATTACATAACCACAGCAGCATATCAACTGAAAATCTTGGTGAGCACTAGAGCTGTTTAAATGGCCGCTAATTCCACTTTCCCTGTAAAAAACCCAGGAAATGAAATGGCAAAAAAGAGGTTATGGAGCCCCATTACTGGAGGTTTTTTGAACATGTTGGACAAATTCCTGTCAGGGATGGTCTAGATTTACTTTGTCTTGCCTCAGTTCAAGAGGCTGGACTTGATGATGTTTCCAGGTCCCTTCCAACCCTACATTTCTCTGATTCTGTTACTAATGCAGAGTTAAGGTTACCTGGTGACAGCTCTGCCCTTCCAGAATGTTGAGTTCAGCAAACCACAAACTTCAGAAAGCATAACCACACAACCTTAACTCTGCCTTCTTGGAGTGATGCCCCTATATGCCCATCACAAACAAACACACACACACACACACACTGCCATTCTGCCTTGTCTGACCTGTACTTTCACCTACCCATCATTAAACCCACAGCCTGCTCTTATACCTCACCTCATCACTGACCGTGTCCATGGCAAGAAGGCCCCAGTGCCCTGCCCCTGACACAAGCTATATAATTCTGTATGGAAATGGAGCAGACTGGAATCTCAAGGGTCCGCAAGCACCTCGTTCATTTGACCACACTCAGGGGTGGAGGGAGACTGAGACCCAGATCTCCTTATCTCACAATCACAGCTTTTCCAGTCTACTGCCACCTCTCTCACCACCATTCAATACAGCAACACCTAACACAGTGAGTGCTGCTGGAATGTGTACAGATAATTTCTAGTGGCTCTCGCCAGCTCCAGGGGGACAGAGTTCAGGCTGTGGGGTGTTTACCTTCATTCTGTGTTTCCTGGGTATCTGAAGTTTCAGGTTTGCTGAACTTGACATCCTGGAAGGGCAAGAGTTATAGCCAGGCAACTTTAACTCTGTGTTAATGAAGTTTTTTGCCTTTTAATTTATACAAAATTAAACAGCTCCAACCAGAAAGATTAAGAAGACTCTCTAACAGAATATCCCGTATCCTGGTGGCCTGGGCAATTACACAGGAGAAAGGAAAGAACCGGATTCAAACTTAGGTCTTCACATCTCAGGTGCATTCACTAGCCAGTGGTCTATTTGATATAAAGGGGCCACCATCACCACTATTTTGTGAATGGTGTGCAAACCCCCTTGTGAATCTAGCCCCAACATTGATGTTTCCTTTTTGGAACTATCAAAAGGAACATTTCAATATTTTCCACAACAAAATATTTTTTCAACTGAAATAATTCAACACAAGCAACATGAATTCATGAAATGTTTTTGTTGACCTGAATATTCATTTTCCACTGAAAAATGCTGAAAATTTTTGCCCCAAACTAGTGATCAACAATGGCAGAAAAGTGTGTTCCAAAAATGGGAAACAAAGAAAAATGACCAGTGTTTGACGTTGCAAAAATACCAAAATGTATCTGGGAGTAGGAGCTAGGGAGGAGACCTCTGTATTACAACTTCTGAACAGCTATCATACATTATTAATTTCTCTTTTTTGTCTTTTAGAGAAAATTGTTGCTGAGTTTGGTAAGTTCCATTTTCCCTCCTCCTTGTTCCTGGAGTCCTCTGAAAAACCTCCCTACTCAAATCCCTCCTAAGCATCTCCTCTGCTTCAGCGGCAAATTGTAGCTTGTCCTCAAGTTCAAGGCTCAACATGCAGGAACTCGATACTTTGAGAGAGAGGCTGTTCTTGTGTCTTGGTATCTGTGGGGTATTCAACTACCTCAGCCAGAGATGGATGAATTCAAAATGGAACATGTGCAGAGAAGGGCTCCCAGGATGATCAAAGTCATGGAGGGCCTGTCTTAAAAGAGGATACCAAAAGAACATTGCTTGTTTAGACTAGTAAAGGGAAGGTCGAGGAGGGATGTGATTGCTCTCTATAAATGTATTCGAGGGGGAAACACCAGGCAGGGAGATGAGCTACAGAAGCTAACAGACAAAGTTTGCAGAAGAAGAAACAAGGATAAACTGACTCTGAATCAAATTGAGACTGGAAACTGAAGGTTTCTGCCTATCAGAAGAGGGACAGTTGTGGGGCAAACAACAGAACTTTGAGGGTTGCCATGTCACTTAACTATGTAATTTCTGGACTTCAGAGTTTTAAGCTCTATGTGTAGACAGGCCAATGTTGTGCATTGTCTCTGACATAGCTATAATTTCAAATAGCAGCAAAACAGGTACAATTGATTTACTGAGTATGCTGTCATTTACAATCACTCAGTGAAAGAGATAAAACTTCATTTCCCATCCTAATGGACAAAATCTATTCCCTGCTGCATATTCAGAGCAATGTGATGTAATTTTGTAACAGAAAGGTTAAAAAGACTATAATCTTCAATATCTCCAACTTAACTCAGCTACTTCTTGGTTTGCACAGGCAGATTGTTTTGATAGAGAGTCGTAATAAGAGCTGTGCAAATAAATGATTTTCCAGTTTGCTGATAGTTACAAAACTCAGAAAAAAATAATTGTGATTTGGGCTTTTCAAAACATTTTTAAAATTAAAATAAAAGAAAGCTTAAAAACAAAGGGCTAGATTTAAAGATGTGTGGCCTGTTATAGCTGGGGACTGGATTTAATAATCAGGAGGTCCCTTCCAGTCCTATGTAGTCATGTTTTACAAGGTGACTTAGGGCATGTGTACACTACAAACTTATATTGGTGTAACTACGTCTCTCAGGAGTGTGAAAAATCCACGCTGATTGACATAGTTATAGCAACCTAACCCCGGTGTAGATTAGAGCTATGTTGACAGGACAGCTTCTGCCATTGACATAGCTAGTAACCCTTGGGGAGTTGGATTAATTTAACCATTGGGAGAAGACTTTTGTTGGCATAGTAGTGTTGTCACTGAAGTGTTACAACAGTGCAGATGCAGGGCTGTACATGGAGACAAGCCTTGAAGTATCATTCTAAAAAGTGAGATTGTGGTGTCCCTCTGATCACTAACAACCCAGTTATTAACTTACTCAGAAGTACTGCAGGTGCCCGAGCTCTGAATCCCTGCTCTCCTTTTTCTTAGGCAAGTTCCCTTACTGAAGAGCTATTGGCTATTATTAGGGCATGTCTATACTACAAAACTAGGTCAACCTAACTTACATCGACATACAGTCGCTGCAGTAATTACATCGCTTGTGTATGTTCACACTTTGCTCCTTGTTTTGGCGGTGCGATTCCTCACCAGGAGTGCTTGGACTGATTGAATTAGCAGAGTGGGGCATTTTGGGACTGGTTGAAAGCCAGCAACAGTCAATGTAAGCAACACAGTTTCTATACTGACACTGTGTCAACCTAATTACATTGACATTGACTCTCCGCCTCTCATGGAGGTGGAGTTACTAAGTCTGTGTAGTGAGTGAGTTACATCAGTGGGAGCTAAATTTTAGTGTAGAGACTTACATAGTTAGGTCAATGTAAGGGCACACTGGATGGGTCCAGGGCACAACTATGGAGACCTGGCTGAATGTGAGGCAGGAGGGCCAGCTCAGGTTGGTTTGATGGGAGTGATGGTCCCAACTCGGTGCTCATCTTGGGCTGCATAAGCAAGGTTTCATGCAGCCCTCCAGTAAATTGCTGGCTGTGATAGGTGTATGAAGAAGCACAGGTCAGGAGAGAGCAAGGAGTAATTTCTTACATGTGAAAGGCTTCTTCAGGGCCAACATATGACTTAATAGGATGGGAAGAAGAGGTGGAGCTGGAAAAGTTGGTGGGGAGGTACATGTTGCAGAGAACGATGGGCAGAGTGTGAGAAGCAGAGAGACACGCTATTTTTTTCTCACAGACTGAAAGTTACTGTAACAACCATATAATAAAACTGTCAACATTTAGGAAGAGATTTCTCTCACTGTTCCTGTCAGCAGCTACACATGGCAAACATTGCAAAGCACCACCATTATCCTTATTCCACTGTAACAATATGTAAAAGAGGAGGGATGAAGACTGAAGGATCACAGAGCTTAGTGGAAAGACCACTAGATGGGGACTGTTCCAATCCTAGTTTTGCTACTGGCCTGCTCATGACCTTGGGCAAGTTCCTTTGCCTCTCTCTGCCTCAGTTTACCATCTTTAAAATGAATGAGTATAATGATGTATATACTACTGCAAATCCTACCTTGATGCCTCAAAGTGGAGAAGCAGTGACCCTGGCTGTTTGACAGCGATGGTAGCAAAGTGCATTCTCCGGCAGGTCTAATCATGCTATCAAGGTGTTGAACTGTCAGCCCAGCGAGGGGGTTTCTGCCTCTGTGGAGGGGCATATAATCCCTCTTTCTGAGGCTGTAAACTAGCTAAATTGAGGAGGTAAATGTGCCACTTTTACTTTCAGCGGGTGGCTGAAAACAATGGCTAAAACAACATGGAAAACCAAATCTCTGTTCTCTGCACATGCCTCGATCCCCACTCCGGAGGCAGTGAGGCATTCGAATGATGAGAGGCTGCAAAGAATCTCAGGAACCAGGTTGCCAAAAGGAAACTGGACAACTCTCTCAGTGTATGACAAATAGAAGGCACCAACCGGTAGCTTTCGATGAGGCAATCCTGAAGGAAAACATTTCTAGGGAAGACTGGAGCCTCCTGGATGACTGCAACAATGATTATGAGAACTTCAGCAAGAAACTGGAATGGTGCGTGAAATCAGCTGAGTGTGAAAGACCAAAAGAGCTAGCAGAAGAATCTCAGAGAATACAAAGACTTTATTGGAGAAGAGGAGGAAAATGAAAAGAAATGGCAGTGACAGGCTTGAGTACTCCCTTCTCTGCAAGATCATATGAATGAAGCTGAAGGAAGATTTTGAGAAATTTCAAACCAAAAAGCTCTTAAAGGCTGCCAAAGATTGTAAAAGTCTCAAAAAATGGAAATGGGAACTGGCGTTGTACAGGCCATCATTATCAGCTTTGAAGAACAGGGATGGAAAATCAGTAACTGATTGAACAGAGATGGAAGCAATCTGCAGGGATTTCTATACCCAGCTATTTTCATTCCGTATAGACGTCCCAATGCCATCACTTCAATAAACCGATGAACACATACTCCTGGTTCTCATCAGCAAAGTCTGTCACACAGTCCATCAAATGAAAGAGGGGAAGGCTCCAGGCAAGGACGGTCTGACAGCAGAAGTGCTTAAGGCGGGAGGTCAGGAACATTTGAAAGCTCTCGCCCAAAGATTCAGCGACTACCTGGAAATCCAAAAGATACTGTCCAGTTGGAAAGAGTCTAGTACCTCCTGTCTCAGACTGAGAAAGCGGGACAATCAGCGAGTTATCTTAAGTGCCTATACACAAATGCAAGAAGCATGGGAAACAAGCAGGGAGAACTGGAAGTCCTGGCACAGTCAAGGAACTATGATGTGATTGGAATAACAGAGACTTGATGGGATAACTCACATAACTGGAGTACTGTCATGGATGGATATAAACTGTTCAGGAAGGACAGGCAGGGCAGAAAAGGTAGGGGAGTTGCATTGTATGTAAGAGAGCAGTATGACTGCTCAGAGCTCCGGTATGAAACTGCAGAAAAACCTGAGAGTCTCTGGATTAAATTTAGAAGTATGAACAACAAGGGTAATGTCGTGGTGGGAGTCTACTATAGACCACCAGACCAGGGGGATGAGGTGGACGAGGCTTTCTTCTGGCAACTAGCAGAAGTTGCTAGATCACAGGCCCTGGTTCTCATGGGAGACTTTAATCACCCTGATATCAGCTGGGAGAGCAATATAGCAGTGCACAGACAATCCAGGAAGTTTCTGGAAAGTGTAGGGGACAAGTTCCTGGTGCAAGCGCTGGAGGAACCAACTAGGGGCAGAGCTCTTCTTGACCTGCTGCTCACAAACAGAGAAGAGTTAGTAGAGGAAGCAATAGTGGATGGGAACCCGGGAGGCAGTGACCATGAGATAGTCGAGTTCAGGATCCTGACACAGGGAAAAAAGGAGAGCAGCAGAATACGGTCCCTGGACTTCAGAAAAGCAGACATTGACTCCCTCAGGGAGCTGATGGGCAGGATCCCCTGGGAAAATAACATGAGGGGGACTGGAGTCCAGGAGAGCTGGCTGTATTTTAAAGAATCCTTATTGAGGTTGCAGGAAAAAAACATCCCGATGTGTAGGAAGAATAGTAAATATGGCAGGCGACCAGCTTGGCTTAACAGTGAAATCCTTGCTGATCTTAAATGCAAAAAAACAGCTTACAAGAAGTGGAAGATTGGACAAATGACCAGGGAGGAGTATAAAAATATTGCTCAGGTATGCAGGAGTGAAATCAGGAAGGCCAAATCACACTTGGAGTTGCAGCTAGCCGGAGATGTTAAGAGTAACAAGAAGGGTTCCTTCAAGTATGTTAGCAACAAGAAGAAAGTCAAGGAAAGTGTGGGCTCCTTACTGAATGAGGGAGGCAACCTAGTGACAGAGGATGTGGAAAAAGCTAATGTACTCAATGATTTTTTTGCCTCTGTCTTCACAAACAAGGTCAGCTCCCAGACTGCTGCACTGGGCAGCACAGCATGGGGAGGAGGTGACCAGCCCTCTGTGGAGAAAGAAGTGCTTCAGGACTATTTAGAAAAGCTAGACAAGCACAAGTCCATGGGGCTGGATGCACTGCATCCGAGGGTGCTAAAGGAGTTGGCAGATGTAATTGCAGAGTCATTGGCCATTATCTTCAAAAACTCATGGCGAACTGGGGAGGTCCCGTATGACTGGAAAAAGGCTAATATAGTGCCCATATTTAAAAAAGGGAAGAAGGAGGATCCGGGGAACTACAGGCCAGTCATCCTCACCTCAGTCCCTGGATAAATCATGGAGCAGGTCCTCAAGGAATTAATTCTGAAGCACTTAGAGGAGAGGAAAGTGATCAAGAAGAGTCAGCACGGATTCACCAAGGGCAAGTCATGCCTGATTAACCTAATTGCCTTCTATGAGGAGATAACTGGATCTGTGGATGAGGGGAAAGCAGTGGACATGCTATTTCTGGACTTTAGCAAAGCTTTTGATACGGTCTCCCCCAATATTCTTGCCAGCAAATTAAAGAAGTATGGGCTGGATGATTGGACTATAAGATGGATAGAAAGCTGGCTAGATCGTCAGGCTCTACGGGTAGTGATCAACGGCTCCATGTCTAGTTGGCAGCCGGTTTCAAGTGGCATGCCCCAAGGGTCGGTCCTGGGGCCGGTTTTGTTCAATATCTTCATTAATGATCTGAAGGATGGCGTGGACTGCACCCTAAGCAAGTTTGCAGATGACACTAAACTGGGAGGAGTGGTAAATACACTGGAGGGTAGGGATAGGATACAGAAGGACCTAGACAAATTAGAGGACTGGGCCAAAAGAAACCTGATGAGGTTCAACAAGGACAAGTGCAGAGTCCTGCACATAGGATGGAAGAATCCCATTCACTGTTGCAGACTAGGAACCAAATGGCTAGGAAGCAGTTCTGCAGAAAAGGACCTAGGGGTTACAGTGGATGAGAAGCTGGATATGAGTCAACAGTGTGGCCTTGTTGCCAAGAAGGCTAATGGCATTTTGGGCTGTATAAGTAGGGACATTGCCAGCAGTTCGAGGGACGTGATCATTCCCCTCTATTCAACATTGGTGAGGCCTCATCTGGAGTACTGTGTCCAATTTTGGGCCCCACACTACAAGAAAGATGTGGAAAAATTGGAAAGAGTCCAGTGGAGGGCAACAAAAATGATTAGGGGTCTGGAGCACATGACTTATGAGGATATGCTGAAGGAACTTGGATTGTATGGTCTGCGGAAGAGAAGAAAGAGGGGGGATTTGATAGCTGCTTTCAACTACCTGAAAGGGGGTTCCAAAGAGGAAGGATCTAGACTGTTCTCAGTGGTAGAAGATGACAGAACAAGGAGTAATGGTCTCAAGTTGCAGAGGGGGAGGTTTAGGTTGGATATTAGGAAAAACTTTTTCACTAGGAGGGTGGTGAAGCACTGGAATGGGTTACCTAGGGAGGTGGTAGAATCTCCTTCCTTAGAGGTTTTTAAGGTCAGGTTTGACAAAGCCCTGGCTGGGATGATTTAGTTGGGGATTGGTCCTGCTTTGAGCAGGGGATTGGACTAGATGACCTCCTGAGGTCCCTTCCATCCCGGATATTCTATGATTCTATGATACCATCTTGCTGCATAAGAAAGGCGATCGAGAAAATCTAAAGAACTACTGCCCGATCTGCTTGCTTTCACATATCTATAAGTTATTCACTAATATAATAACAAATCGACTGTTGTGAAACCTGGATGAACAGCAACTAGAGAGCAGGCTGTCTTTTGAAGGAATTACAGCATGAAAGATCACATCTTCACTCTAAACCAGGCCTGCACAACATGCGGCCCGGGGGCCGCATGCGGCCCGCGGAGCCTCACTGTGCGGCCCGCGAGGGGATTCTAAATCCCCCGCACACAGCGCTCTGCGGGGAGCCCAGAGCCCTTTGAATCCCGGCCGTGGCCAGGAAGCAAAGAACTCTGGGCTGCCGGCAACCACGGGGAGCCCTTTGAATCTCAGCCGTGGCTGGGAGTCAGAGGGCTCTGGGCTGCCGGCAGCGGCGGGGAGCGTAGAGCCCTTTAAATCCCAGCCATGGCCGGGAATCAAAAGGCTCTGGGTTGCCCGCAGCCGCGGGGAGCCCAGAGCCCTTTAAATCTCAGCTGCGTCCGGGAGTCAGAGGGCTCCGGGTTGCCCGCAGCGGCCCCCCACCCTCCAGCACCTGCCTCCAGATTTGAACCTCAAAATTCAGGAGTGCTCAAGCTCAGTTTGGGCAGCTGTTACTTATTAGCACTGGAATTGCTATTTTCAACAGCCATTGTCTTTTTGTTTGTTTGAAAGGAAGACAGTGATATTGCATTGGCAAATTCCCCATAGAAAGAAAGAGTGGAACAAAAGAATAATAAAGGCACCTCAACTTTTCCTCATTTATGGAGGACAGTCTTATAATATGCATCCAGCTATCTTCCAATCGCACAAGCTGAAAATTGTTCCACTTTACTGCAGTTCTGTAACCATATGGGAACCAATCCTGTCTGTGTTTTGTGCACATCCAAAATTCCTGCTGAATGACCCGCCCTGGGAGCGAGTTACCAGTGACCCAGGGCTGGGGCGGCAGGAGGTGTGTGTGGGGGGCACTGGTGGGGAGGAAAGGGGGAAGCCCAGCACTGGGGTGGCAGGGGGTGTGGGTCAGTGGGGGGAGAGCCCAGGATTGGGGCAGCAGGGGGGTACAGGGGGGAGCCCAGGGCTGGGACGGGGGGCAGCCAAGTTTTTTTTTTTGCTTGGGGCAGCAAAACACCTAGAGCCGACCCTGCCGGGTTCCCCCAGCCGCCGGAGCCCCGGTTGATTTGACCCTGAGGGCTCCCAGCCACCTCTTCAGCTGGGAGCCCCCGGTTGATTTAAAATAAAGTATCACCTCCTCACCCCCCACCTTCCTTTTTGGCCCACAGCTGTTTTGGTGGGGCGGCGCTGGGGAAGGAGAGTTTGTTTCTGCAGGGCTGGACGGCCCTGGGGCGGGGTGTTTCTGCGGGGCTGGGAGGTTTCGGCCCTCGGCTGTTTTCTTTGGAGGAATGTGGCCCTCGATGCTTTACGAGTTGTGCGGGCCTGCTCTAAACCATCTACTAGAGCATTCAAGGGAATATAAGTTCCCTCTGTGCATTGCCTTTGTGGACTATGAGAAGGCTTTTGACAGCGTAGATACTAACACCATTCTTGAAGCGCTTTCAGAACAGGGCATCAGTGTTAAATATATCACACTACTAAAGTAAGCGAACTCTGGCTGCAGCACGGACATATCACTGTTTGATATTTCTCTCCGAATCCCTATCAAGAAAGGTGTGAAACAAGGAGATACAGTTTCATCAAAATTATTCACAGCCTGTCTTGAAATGTTTTTTTGATGAGCAGACTTGAAAGGTGGGATTAATATCAACGGCAAGCAGCTAAACCATCTCAGGTTCGCAGATGATATAGTGCTGATAGCTGAAAATACAGCCTAGTTTGAGAAAATGCTTAAAGAACTGAACACAAAAAGTAGTCAAGTCGGATTAAAAATAAGCCAGTCAAAAACAAAATAAATGAGATTAGATGTTCTGCCAAGAACCCAAATAACTCTTGGAGGAAAGCAGATCCAAGAGGTTGATAAATACGTTTATTTAAGCAGGGAAGTCAACATGCACCCCGATCAGGAAGGTGAACTGGTGCGTGGTAAAAAAAGCTGGATGGTGCGCATTCAATGACATCAAGGACATCGTCCAAGGAAAGATCAGCAAAACAACTTGTGCAAATCTTTTTAACTCGATCGTGCTTCCAGTGATGTTATATGGCAGTGAAACATGGCCTCTGACAAAGATTGAAGAGCATCAACTGTCTGTCACACAGAGGGCGATGGAACAAACATTTCTGGGCATTTCGCTCTGCGATCACATCTTCAACAAAATAATTAGGCAGCAGTCTGGAGTGCAAGACGTCGTTGTTGAAAGCAGGCTCAGCAAAATGCAGGGGGCGGGACATGTGTCCTGACTCAGTGACAACAGACGGACCGCAGCTATATCCGAATGGTATCCGCGAGAACAGAAATGGCCACGTGGTCAACCTCCAAAGAAGTGGGATGATTTCCTAACAAGGAGATATGGACAAACATGGTGAAGGATGTCCAGAGCGAGAGAAGATTGGAAGACGTATTGTGATTGGCTCAGTCACAACTGATGAAAGACCAACAGTCTACGCAGTTATAATGATGTAAAGTTCCTTGAGAATGATTGATGAAAGGCACTGTATAAAACTCAGTCTTTTGATTATTACCTAGCCATAGGAGCATATCATATACAAACATAGGTGAGCACTACAGCTCTCTAAAAGGCCACTAACTCCTCTTTCTATGTAAAATACTAGGAAATGAAATAGCAAAAGACTTCATGGTTTGCTGTTAGACTGGGAGGACGTATCTAGTGGGATCCTGCAGGGGTCAATCCTAGGTCCAGTGTGGTACAATGTTTTCATTAATAATATGGATAATGGAGTGGAGAGTATTCTTATTGAATGTACAGATGACACAAAGCTGGGAGAGGTTGCAAGCTCTTTGGAGGACAGGATTAGAATTCAAAAGGACCTTGATAAACCAAAGAATTCATCTGAAATCAGCAAGATGACATACACTAAAGACAAGAGCAAAGTTGCACGTTTGATTTCTCCTTCTCTTATGAAGGAGAAATCAAATGTACAACTACAAACTGGGGAGCAACCGGCTAGGTGATAGTACTGCTGAAAAAGATCTGAGGTTTATGGTGGATCACAAATTGAATATGAGTCAACAATGTGATGCAGATGATAAAAGGATAATATCATTTTGGGGTGTATTAACAAGAGTATTTTAGGTAAGATATGGGAGAAAATTATCCTACTCTACTTGGCATGGTGAGGCGTCATCTGGAAGACTGTTCCGTTTGTGGCACTGTACTTTAGAAAAGATGGGGACAAACTGGAGAGAATGCAGAGGAGAGCAACCAAAATGATAAAAGGTTTAGAAAACATGACCTATGAGTAAAGGCTAAAAAAACTGGTCATGTTTATTCTTGAGAAAAGAAAACTGAAAGAGGGATCAGATGACAGTCTTCAAATCTGATAAGAAGGATAGTGGAGAATTTGTTCTCCATGTGCACTGATGGTAGGATAAGAAACAAAGAAATTAATCTACAGAAAGGGAGATTTAGAATAGATATTAGGAAAAACATTTTAACTCTCAGGGTAGTTAAGCTCTGGAGTAGGCTTCCAAGGGAAATCCCATCACAGGAGGTTTTTAAATATGGTTGGACTAACACTTATGAAGGATCAGAGGGGTAACTGTGTTAGTCTGGATCTGTAAAAAGCAATAAAGAGTCCTGTGGCACCCTATGAAGGATGGTCTAGATTTACTTGATCTTCCCTCAGCACAAGGCCCTGGATTTGATGACCTATTGAGGTCCCTTCTAGCCCTACATTTTTATGTCCTGTGACTTATGTAGAGTTAGGGTTACCAGCGATAGCTCTGCCTGTCAAAACATTGCATTCAGCAAAATGCAAATGTCATAAAGCCAGGAAATGGAGCATAAAGATGTATACCCGCACAACCTTAACTCTGCCCCTTTGAACCATTGCACCTGTTCTCCTGAGTTTCTCAAGTTTGAGGTTTACTGAACTTGCTATTGCCGGACAAATTTAAACTCTGCATTAATGAAGTTTTTTGCCTTTTAATTTATACAGAGTTGAACAGTTCCTACAAGACAGATTAAGAAGTCACTCTTGCAAAATATCCCATATCCTGGTAGTCAGCGCAATTATACAGGACAAGGAGAAGAACCGGATTCGAACTTGGGTTGCCACATCTGAGGTGCATTCAGTAACCATTGGTCTATTTTCTAGAAAGGTTCTACCATCAGCAGTATTTTGTGAATGGAGCATAAATCCTCTTGTGACTCTAGCCCCAAAACTGATGTTTCATTTATGGAACTCTGTCATAACTATAAAGGGAAGGGTTACAACCATCCTGTGTACAATACTATAAAATCCCTCCTGGCCAGAGGCACCAAAATCCTTTTACCTGTAAAGGGTTAAGAAGCTCAGGTAACCTGGCTGACACCTGACCCAAAGGACCAATAAGGGGACAAGATACTTTCAAATCTTGGTAGGGGGAGGCTTTTGTTTTGTGCTCTTTGTTTTGGGGGTTGTTCGCTCTTGGGACTAAGAGGGACCAGACATCAATCCAGGCTCTCCAAATCTTTCTGAACAAGTTTCTCATATTTCAAACTTGTACGTAACAGCGAGGCAAGGAGTGGTAGTTTTATCTTTGTTTTCTCAACTTGTAAATGTTCCTTTGCTAGAGGGAGGTTTATCCCTGGTTTGCTGTAACTTTGAAACTAAGGCTAGAGCGGGGTTCCTCTGAGCTTTTTTAATCTGATTACCCTGTAAAGTAATTTTCCATCGTGATTTTACAGAGATGATTTTTACCTTTTCTTTAATTTGTTGAAGAAAACTTAGTTTTTGCTTTTTGTTTGGGTGCAGCAAAATTAAATACTTTATTATTTTTTTAGTAATTATTATGGAGGGAGAGAGTGCTATAGGACACAGGGTTTTGGACAGGTTTTTTTTAATTAGCAAGCAATTTATAACAATTATTTATATTTTTTTAATAGACAATGGTTAGTAATTTTTGGAGACATTGAAAGAAAACATTTGCATTTGTTTATATATAAGCTTATTTGTTATTTTATTTGTTTGTAATATTAGAACAGAAAACAAGGTTGTTGTTTATAAGGTT
This sequence comes from Cuora mccordi, assembly GCA_003846335.1. Lineage (NCBI taxonomy): Eukaryota > Metazoa > Chordata > Testudines > Geoemydidae > Cuora > Cuora mccordi. The sequence continues at coordinate 7,304,117 of ML129500.1, read as the reverse complement.
GTAATGATTTTTTATATAATTTATTTTGTACTTTTTTATTTTACAGCATGCAGGGTTATATTTTAACTTTTGCTAAATTAGCTAACATACATTAAGATTTTTTTAAACCTATATTAATTAATTTTTGGCCTTTACACTTTCCCCTTTTGTACTTTTAGTACAACAAATACTTTAAATTTTAATTTGCATTAAACCATGGATTTTAGAGCCTACAGCAGACCTGTTAACTTTAGGGGTTTTTATGGGATGCAATGACAATGCATGATTAGTATGAATATGAAAAGTATTATTACTATTAATACGTTTTTTACAACAACAACAACAATAACAAAAGCCCAGCCTAACTAATAACATTACAAACAATAAAATTTTTATAGGAATAAAATAATGGGGTTGTTGTACAGTTTTGATTATAAAGCACAATATATTAAATTTAGTATATAAAGTAGACACTTTATAAGCTGTATGAAAGGCATTTTGCTTAGCATGATATATATTTTGAAGCATGTGAATTTGCTCTTGCAATTTAGAGATGCTTTGAATTTTTGGCAACAATGAAAGCAAATTTTGAAACTGATCAGGTACTATTTTAGTTTAATTAAAATATACCTGATATTTAAGCGCTATTTGCAACATTTTATTTGCAGGCCAGTAAATGATATGATTGCCTGCAGCAGTGGTAAGATTAATATGAATATTATGTAATGTGGTGGTATTAACGTACATATAGCTATTATTAGCTTGAAAAAGTGGGTGTTTTGTAAGGGTAGTTTTGTGTTTTTTACTTTTTTAGCAAATAGTGTTAGAAACAGTGATAATTTTTTTTGGCTTTAGTTTTTGTATACATTGAAGCTGTGGTGGTTTTAACGGCTAAAATGTTTATAGATTTTTTAATTTTATTTAAATATTAGCTGTAAGCTTAGGAGCACTAACTAAAAATTGATTAGGAGAATTAGGTGGCTTTATTTTTTAGATATTTTGGTGAATTATTTAATTTTATATGCATTTTTTTTATGGACTTGGCAGGATTTGGTATGTGGGAGCCCACACCCCCTTAACCGGTTTATATGCTTGGAAGGAGCACTGTGAACGTTTATACTTTTATTTAGAAAGTTTTTAAGTATGTTTTTATGGCTATAGATTAGATGGTACACCTGACGTGTCTGTAAGGGCAGTGGGCTAAGCTTGGTGCACTAGATTATTTTGTATGGCCATTAGCTGGTTATTTAGGAAATTTTGAATTTTTGAACATGCGAGATTTTACTGCAATGCTTTTTTAGACTTAGTGATATTTAGTATTATTTTTTTTAATAAATTTTGGGTTATAGAACTAAGGGCAGAAATGACATGTAATTTACCCACTTTGGTTTGTACTTGGGTTAGCTGTGCTTTAGAAATTAGGACAGTGGCTATTTTTAATTGGCCTAATTTTTTATTATGTTTTTGGGTTTTAAAAATATTTTAAACAGCAGCTGCAGAATTGGCTTTATTTTATAAGGATTTGGTTAGATTTTTTTTTTTTTAGAGGAAAGAACTTAGGCCTTTTGTTGTGCTAATTTAATAGCAGCCCTTTGTGAACAATTGGGATATGTAGAGGTGATTTGAAAACTAGATAAAGGCAATGTAAATTTTATAGTTTTTAGTGTAGTGTTAAGTATAGTTTATTGATATTTTGCCATATGTTTTTTTAGTGTAGGTTTATACTATATTTGTTGGCTGTAGACCTTTATATAATTTTGAGAGGCATTAACATGAATAGCATAAGAGGGAGTGTATTGCAATAAAGTACAGGTTATATTATTAGTTATTGGAATGGTTTTAGTGCATGTAAAATTTTTTGTAGCAGAACAAACTTTTTGGGAAGTTGTTTGATTATTTACTAATTGGGTAATTAAATAACAATAAGGGCCTTTTTTGGGTAATATAGCATAAATTTTAGGAATAACTATTATATTTATTTTATTATGGAACTTATTAATTTTATTTATAAATTTTTGGGGGTGATTTGCAGTAATATTATGGATTTTTATTATTATTGATTTATTTGTTGTTTATTTAATTGTACGCTTAAATGAATTTTGGTGAATTTTAAAAAATAAGCTGTTTGAGCAATATTCTAATAAATTACTAAGATGGGAAGGCCTTGGCCAATGAATTTTATTAGAATATACAAGTTTGTTTATATTTGGATAAATTACAGAAGTAATGGCTAGGGTTGAGGTGCTAGTGGGGGTAATCTTTGTGGTAGCAAGGCGCTTTTGGTAGTTATTATTTGAAAGCTAATTAGGGAGGGCAGTACATTTTTAGGGTACTTGTTTATAAGCATAAAGTTCTGCTTTTGGAAGAAATTTAAGCCACTATTTAACTTTATATTTTTAAGCACGTTTTTTATAGTTTTTTTTTTGCTAATGAACGATGCTTTGTTTTTTTTACTAGGGCTAGTGCTGAATGTTTTTTTAGTTAGGAATTTTTGGACTTTGGAGGTGTTTACAGAACGAATGTTTTTTTTTTTTTTTTTTTAAACAAATGTGGTTTAGCACGATAAGGGGAAAAGGTTTGTAATGTTGGAAGTTTTGTAGAAAAATTTAAAGGCACAGTAGGACTGTTAGAGGATAAGGGAGAGGTTATTAGTACGTTATTTTGTCCTCTTCTTTTGCTGTTTAGCAGGTATAGCAGGGCTAGAAGAAGAAGTACGTTGATTATTAGTAGGTGTGGCCTCCTGAGGTGGAGGGTTTTTTTTGCAGTGCGATGCATGGGTTTAGGCAGGTAGACCTTGATACTTTACAGCAGTGTTGGTAGTTAACAGGATTTGGAAAGGACTTTTTTAGCGTGGAGCTAGGGCAGTTTTTTGTTGATGGACTTTTATGTAGACCTAGTTTTTTGGTTTTAACGAGTGGCAAGGTTGCACAGGATTTTTTGGTAAGGCTTTTTTTACCTGTGTATAAAAAGACTTAACATATTTTATTAGTGCTTGACAATACTTAAGCATTATGTTATTTATTAAATGAATGTTTATTTGAGCTAAGGTTAGTGGGGGTGCAGTTGGTAGTTGCATTGGGCGTTTTGTTAAAATTTTATGAGGGCTGAGTTTAGTTTTTTGATTGGGAATGGCTTTTATACTTATTAGTGCTAATGGAAGGGCATTTGGCCACTTTAAATTTGTTTTAGCACAAATTTTGGCCAGTTTATTTTTTAAAATTTTGTTTTGGCGTTTTACTGATTTAGCAGATTGTGGATGATAAGGGCAGTGAAGGTTGTGTTGGATTTGCAAAGTTGCACATAACTTTTTAACAATCTGTTTAGTAAAGTGAGTTTTACGATTACTGTTGATATTTACAGGGATGCTAAAACAAGGTACAAAATTCTTAAGCAGAAGTTTTATAACAGTTTTGGCATTTGCTTTTTTGCAGGGAAAAGCTTTAATTTAATTGGTAAATATATTAATTAAAACTAATACATATTTATAATTATAACATTTAGACATTTGAATAAAATTAAGAACATAAGAACATAAGAACATAAGAAAGGCCGTACCGGGT
>ML129500.1:7166271-7225578 GCA_003846335.1 Cuora mccordi | reverse complement strand
TCTTTGGCCAATTCAGTTCAAATTTGGTAGAAAAATTCTACCTCAGACCCAGACCAAATCTACCAAATTTGAGCCTAATACGACTCTGTGGGTGTTAGAATAGAGGGCTCCCAACTCAGGTGTAGATTGGAGACTTAGTTGTGGTGTTAGCTGTGGAGAAGTGGGAGCGGCCCCACAGCACAGATTTTGTGGTAGGTGACTACTGAGTTAATTTAATGGATGAAATGATGACCGTGTGTGTAACACCTGAGCTCACTCCTCACAGTGGCCTCGGTAGAGGTTACAGACAGGCCCAATGGAAGCTAGAGGCATTTCCAGCTCTTTCAGGGGAATCATTTGCCCCTAGTGCCTGGGAGGAGCGCTGCAGTGAAATGCAGAGAAGCAGGTCCCCAGGAGGTAGAGGCTGGAAATCAGTGTCCTAGCTAAGTAGAGCTGGGGGGTAGGATGGGAAACAGCCCCTATGGGTTGGGCTCTGCCCCTGATGCTCTGCCCCATCTCTGCAGCGATGGTGATTCTGGATCCGGACACGGCTCACCCCAGCCTCCTGGTCTCTGAGAATCGGCGATCTGTGAAATGGAGGGGCCTGCGGCAGGATGTGCCTGACAACCCTGAGAGATTTGACTGTGAAACCTGCGTGCTGGGCTTGGAAGGGTTCACCTCGGGGCAACACTACTGGGAGGTAGCTTTTGGAGGTGGTAGGGCCTGGGCTGTGGGGGTGGCCAGAGAGTCTGTCAGGAGGAAAGGCTGGATCAACTTTTCTCCTGAGGAGATGATCTGGGCTGTGGATCAGTGTGGGAGCCATTACCGGGCTTGCACTGTCCCGGATACCCTCCTGTCCCTGACTGGGAGCCCCAGGAGGATCGGGGTGTATCTAGACTATGAGCAGGGCCTGGTGTCTTTTTATCATCCTGGTATGGAGGCCCCAATCTACATTTTCACCACCTCTTTCACTGGGCAGCTCCACCCTTTCTTCTGGGTCTACTCCCCAATCACGCTGTGTCCCTGAGATATGGCATGGGGGGAGATAGCACCTCTCATTGGGGCCCAGCCCTGCCCATGTGAGTCTGGCTGTTCATTGCACTGAGCTCACACAGAGGTGGCTTGAAGCCACTTTGCTTTTCAGTGTTAAAGTGGCTAGTAACTCCGGAGGATGTGGCTGCTTCCGGCTGAAGGCATGTGCAACATGCCAGCAGCACACTAAAGGTGTGCAGTGTATGGATACCAGAAACATCATTCCTTCTTTTCTTTGTATATGCACAGCTCTAATGCAATTGGTCTGGCAGTAAGGATTGCTCATTGGATGAGTATTTATGCTAATCAGTACATGAACACTAGAACTGGCTGGAAAATACATTTTAACATTAAATAAAAATATCAAAGAGGTGTTTGTTTTGTTGTTTTTCTGAAATGGGCAAATTTTTCATTTTTCAAAATTTCACATTACCTATTTTTTATTCTCAACATTTGGGATTTTACAAAATGAATATTTTCACTTTTGAAAATGCTACCATGTGATTAAGCTGAGGGCTCAAAATTGGCAAAGCAGAAGGAATCGTGATATTATGGTGATGAGTAAGAAGCAACATAGAATAGAACCCAAAAAACAATACATAATAAGATCCTCCCCTCCCCAAATAAAAGGATTAGTTGCAAATTTTGTAGTAATGCAAAAATCTCCAGAAAATCCAAACATTTTCACACAAAAAATCTGTTTTTCAAAACTGGCCAAATTTCCTCAAAATACTTTTTGAATTAAAATATTTGTTCAGCTCTAATTAACACCTGTAATTGCATATATCAATGAATGTTTCCTAGTTCTTAGTACTGTAATTTCTGAACTGACCATCATAGATAAGTGGAAGTCAGGTCACAAGGAGTAAGAACATGTGTCAAACTATGTCCTGAAATATCACATTGTCCACCATGGATAAAAGGCTCCAAGAAAGCTGATTCCTAACCAGTAACGATGTTCTGTGACAATATTGGTGAACGAAATGGAGTCAGAGGAATGGAGGGAGCTCCAGTTCTCTAGATGAATGTTGTGCCTTTGTTGCCAAGAAGGCCAACGGCATTTTGGGCTGTATAAGTAGGGGCATTGCCAGCAGATCAAGGGACGTGATCATTCCCCTCTATTTGACATTGGTGAGGCCTCATCTGGAGTACTGTGTCCAGTTTTGGGCCCCACACTACAAGAAAGATGTGGAAAAATTGGAAAGAGTTCAGCGGAGGGCAACAAAAATGATTAGGGGGCTGGAGCACATGACTTATGAGGAGCGGCTGAGGGAACTGGGATTGTTAATCTGCAGAAGAGAAGAATGAGGGGGGATTTGATAGCTGCTTTCAACTACCTGAAAGGGGGTTCCAGAGAGGATGGAGCTAGGCTGTTCTCAGTGGTACCAGATGACAGAAAAAGGAGTAATGGTCTCAAGTTGCAGTGGGGGAGTGTAAGGGTGTGGACTCATCCCTGCGGCGCCTCCTGCTGGTCATCCTCAGGAATTATCTCATTTTCCAGCCAGGAGCACCCTCTGCAGGCAGGTGATCCTCCTTACCGCTGCTGGCCCGTGTCCCTCCCAGGACCCCTGGTGCCCCTTTAACTGGGTCCTGCCCCCTGGCAGTACCCCCACAGTATGGGTCTCCCCCTCCCAGGAGAACTCCCACCCACTATCCCCACTTTGCCTCAGTCTTGGCTACTGCACAGTCTCCATCTAGCCTCGTTCACTGGGGTTGACTGCAGTGTAAGCCACTCATCACAGGAAATGGGGAGTTGGACCTGCTGCCTCTGGCTACCCCAACCCCCACCTCCACCACTGCCCCCTCCACTACCCCCGCAGGCTGCTTACCATCAGCCTCAGCTCCTACCTCTGTGCTGGGAGAGAAGTTGAGCCCTGCTTAGGGGGCAGGGCTTCTCTGCTTAGGGGTCCTATAAAGGTAGCCAGCCAGTCAGGCAGTGGCATAGACAGCTGCAGTGGCACAGCAGCCAGCAAACAGAGCTGTAAACGGGAGTTTCAGTGGGAGTTGACAGGGGGAGGTTGTGGGGGAGACTTAGAGACCTAGGCAGAGAAACTGACAGGCTAGTGAAGGGAGTGGGTGGTGGTCTGCCAGTGTTCTGGTGCCTGTTGGGGGTTTCTTTTGGTTTGTGTTTCTTGGACTAACAGGTTTTCAGTGGGAAGGCTATGACCGATACAGAGGCAGCAGTGAAAGACACGATGAGGATGACTGGATGTGGAAGCTGCGGCATGTACATGATCTTGGAGGGGGTACCTGAAAAGAGTTTCGTCTGCATGAAGTGTCGCCTGATAGAGCTGATGGAAGAAAAGATCCGAGGACTGGAGATGCAGGTGGAAACTCTGGTCAAGTTTAGAAGGGAGTTGGAGAGGATGATGGAGCAAAGACATGAGGAGGCTGAAGGGATAATTTCAGACTTGCAGATGGAAGCAGGACCAAAGAATTCTGAGGGGAGACTGCTGGGTGACGAAAGTGGATGGTGGAAGCATGTGACTAAGAGAACTAGGCAGAGGAAAAGACGGGCCAGTGAAGGAGAAATAGAGCTCAGGAACAGGTTTGCAGAGTTGGAAAATGAAGAAGAGACACAGCAGGTGGTCGCTGAAGGTGAGAGGGCAAGGAAAAAGAGAAGAGCAGCTAGCCCTACAGGAAGCGGAGAAGAGTCAATGGAGACAACACCAAATATGAGCCCCAGGAGGATACGGGAAGGGTTGCGGAGGATTGCAAGGGTGAATAGGAATCGAGAGGACTTGTAGCCAGTGGGAGCAGGGGATAGACCGGAGAATCACACTGTCACCAGGAAAAGGCAGGTCTACATGATTGGGGACTCCTTACAGAGAAGAATAGACAGGCCGGTAACTAGAGTTGATCCGGAGAACAGAAGGGTGTGCTGTCTGCCAGGTGCTAAGATACGGGATGTGGACCTAAGGTTGAAAAGGATCCTAACGGGAGCGGGAAAGAATCCGTTGATTGTCCTTCACGTGGGAACGAATGATACGGCTAGATTCTCGCTGGAACATATCAAGGGAGACTATGCCAGACTGGGGAAGACGCTTAAGGAAATTGAAGCTCAGGTGATCTTCAGTGGGATTCTCCCTGTTCCTAGAGAAGGGCAACAAAGGTGTGACAAGATTATGGCGATCAACAGATGGCTCAGGCAATGGTGCTATAAGGAGGGCTTTGGGATGTACGGCCACTGGGAAGCATTCATGGACAGAGGATTGTTCTCTCAGGATGGACTTCACCTGAGTAAGGAGGGAAATAGACTTCTAGAATGGAGGCTCGCCCAACTGATTAAGAGAGCTTTAAACTAGGAATTTGGGGGAGATGGTTGGGAGATGTCCAGGTAATCTCCACACCGGAATTTAACATTGAGAGGGAAGAAAACAAAGTAAGAGAGGATACAGCCGTGGGCAGGAGAATGGACATAAGGAGGAAGGCTAGTGTAGATACCAGTCTAATAGGTGATACTGGTGGTAGAATGTCTGTGCCTAACCAGGTAAAGATTGTCAGTGAAGCCAAACGGCAAAAATTAAGTTATCTGTACACTAATGCGAGGAGCCTAGGTAACAAAATGGAGGAACTAGAGCTACTGGTGCAGGAAGTGAAACCGAATATTATAGAGATAACAGAAACATTGTGGAATAGTAGTCATGACTGGAGTACAGGTATTGAAGGCTATGTGCTGTTTAGGAAAGACAGAAATAAAGGCAAAGGTGGTAGAGTAGCATTGTATATCAATGATGAGGTTAACTGTAAACAAATAAGAAGGGATGGAATGGATAAGACAGAGTCTGTCTGGGCAAAAATCACATTGGGAAAGAAAGCTACTAGATACTCCCCTGAGATAGTGCTTGGGGTGTGCTACAGACCTCCGGGATCCGATTTGGATATGGATAGAGACCTCTTTAATGTTTTTAATGAAGTGAACACTAATGGGAATTGTGTGATCATGGGAGACTTTAACTTCCCAGATATAGACTGGAGGACAAGTGCTAGTAACAATAATAGGGCTCAGATTTTTCTGGATGTGATAGCTGATGGATTCCTTCACCAAGTAGATGGAGAACCAACAAGAGGGGATGCCATTTTAGATTTGGGTTTGGTGAGTAGTGAGGACCTCATAGAAGAAATGGTTGTAGGGGACAAAAACTTGGTTCGAGTGATCATGAGCTAATTCAGTTCAAACTAGATGGAAGGATAAACAAAAATAGATCTTTTCCTTTTTATTTCAAAAGGGCTAACTTTAAAGAATTAAGGAAATTAGTTAGGGAAGTGGATTGGACTGAAGAACTTGTGGATCTAAAGGCAGAGGAGGTCTGGAATTACTTCAAGTCAAAGTTGCAGAAACTATCAGAAGCCTGCATCCCAAGAAAGGGGAAAAAATCATAGCCAGGAGTTGTAGACCAAGCTGGATGAGCAAGCATCTCAGAGAGGTGATTAAGAAAAAGCAGAAAGCCTACCAGGAGTGGAATATGGGTGGGATTAGCAAGGAAAGCTACCTTATTGAGGTCAGAACATGTAGGGATGAAGTGAGAGAGGCTAAAAGCCATGTAGATTTGGACCTTGCAAAGGGAATTAAAACCAATCGTAAAAGGTTCTATAGCCATATAAATATGAAGAAAACAAAGAAAGAAGAAGTGGGACCGCTAAACACTGAGGATGGAATGGAGATTAAAGATAATCTAGGCATGGCCCAATATCTTAATAAATACTTTGCCTCAGTCTTTAATGAGGCTAATGAGGCGCTTAGGGATAATGGAAGGATGACAAATGGGAATGAGGATATGAAGGTAGATATTACCACATCCGAGGTAGAAGCCAAACTCCAACAGCTTAATGGAACAAAATTGGAGGGCCCAGATAATCTTCACTGAAGAATATTAAAGGAACTGGCACATGAAATTGTAAGCCCATTAGCAAGAATTTTTAATGAATCAGTAAACTCAGGGGTTGTACCATATGACTGGAAAATTGCTAACATAGTTCCTATTTTTAAGAAAGGGAAAAAAAGTGATCCGAGTAACTATAGGCCTGTTAGTTTGACATCTGTAGTATGTAAGGTCTTGGAAATTTTTTTGAAGGAGAAAGTAGTTAAGGACATTGAGGTCAATGGTAATTGGGACAAAATACAACATGGTTTTACAAAACGTAGATCGTGCCAAACCAACCTGATCTCCTTCTTTGAAAAGGTAACAGATTTTTTAGACAAAGGAAATGCAGTGGATCTAATTTACCTCGATTTCAGTAAGGCATTTGACACGGTTCCACATGGGGAATTATTAGTTAAATTGGAAAAGATGGGGATCAATATGAAAAATGAAAGGTGGATAAGGAACTGGTTAAAGGGGAGATTACAACGGATCATACTGAAAGGTGAACTGTCAGGCTGGAAGGAGGTTACTAGTGGAGTTCCTCAGGGATCAGTTTTGGGACCAATCTTATTTAACCTTTTTATTACTGACCTTGGCACAAAAAGCGGGAATGTGCTAATAAAGTTTGTGGATGACACAAAGCTGGGAGGTATTGCTAACACAGAGAAGGACCGGGATATCATACAGGAAGATCTGGATGACCTTGTAAAGTGGAGTAATAGGAATAGGATGAAATTTAATAGTGAAAAGTGCAAGGTCATGCATTTAGGGATTAATAACAAGAATTTTAGTTATAAATTGGGGACACATCAGTTGGAAGTAAAAGAGGAAGAGAAGGACCTTGGAGTATTGGTTGATCACAGGATGACTATGAACCGCTAATGTGATATGGCCGTTAAAAAAGCTAATACAGTTTTAGGATGCATCAGGTGAGGTATTTCCAGCAAAGATAAGGAGGTGTTAGTACCGTTATATAAGGCACTGGTGAGACCTCATCTGGAATACTGTGTGCAGTTCTGGTCTCCCATGTTTAAGAAGGATGAATTCAAACTGGAACAGGTTCAGAGATGGACTACTAGGATGATCTGAGGAATGGAAAACCTGTCTTATGAAAGGAGACTCAAAGAGCTCGGCTTATTTAGTCTAACCAAAGGAAGGTTGAGGGGGGATATGATTGCTCTTTATAAATATATCAGAGGGATTAATATTAGGGAGGGAGAGGAATTATTTAAGATTAGTACCAATGTGGACACATCTTCGGCGGTAATTCGCCAGTGGGGGGTCCTTCCGCCCCGGAGCAGAAGGACCCCCCGCTGGCGAAGACCGGGAGCGAAGAAGCTCCTGCGCCCTCTTGCCTCGCCCCCTCTGGGCGGCCCTGACCCTATCCACCCCCCCCAGAACACCTTTGTTTCAGTCTTTCCTAAACAGCACATACCCTTCCATACCTGTACTCCAGTCATGGCTACCGTTCCACCATGTTTCAGTTATTCCTACGATATCCGGTTTCAATTCTTGGACCAGGAGCTCCAATTCCTCCATTTTGTTACCTAGGCTTCTCGCATTGGTGAACAAACATCCTAATTTTTGCTGTTTGGCTTCTCTCACCTTTGGTACCCAATTTGGTAGGGACACAGTACCACCAGTATGACCTATTGGTCTAGTATCCATCCCCCCCTTCTTCCTTACGTCCAAACCCCTCCCTCTGGCTATATCCGTTCTTATCCTGTTGTCCTCCCTCTCAATGTTTAAATTTGGCATGGAGAGTGCCTGGACATCTCCTAACCGTCTCCCCACAAGGTTGAACTCATAACCCTGGGTTTAGCAGGCTAATACTCAAACCACTGAGCTATCCCTCCCCCTCATTCTTCCCATCTTTCCTATGCAGTAGAATAGTTTGCTCTTGTGCCCTTAATAATGTCTTTCAAAAACTGCTGCCTACAGTTGTTTTCCCTCTTAGACATGCTTCCCATGGGATCTTACCTACCAACTCCCTGAGTTTGATAAAAATCTTCCTTCTTGAAATCCATTGTCTTTGTTTTGTTGTTCTCCCTCCTACCATTCCTTAGAATCATGAACTCTATCATTTCATGATCACTTTCACCCAAGCTGCCTTCCACTTTCAAATTCTCAGCCAGTTCCTCCCTATTTGTAAAAAACCAAATCTAGAACAGCCTCTCCCCTAGTAGCTTTCTCCACCTTCTGGAATAAAAAAATATCTCCAATACATCCCAAGAACTTGTTGGATAATCTGTGCCTTACTGTGTTATTTTCCAAAAGTCCCCCATCACCATCAAGTCCTGTGCTTTGGATGATTTTGTAAATTATTTTAAAAAAGCCACATCCACCTCTTCTTCATCATAGAATCATAGAAGATTAGGGTTGGAAGAGGCCTCAGCAGGTCATCTAGTCCAACCCCCTGCTCAAAACAGGACCAACACCAACTAAATCATCCCAGCCAGGGCTTTGTCAAGTTGGGCATTAAAAAACTTTTAAGGATGGAGATTCCACACCTCCCTAGGTAACCCATTCCAGTGCTTCACCACCCTCCTAGTGAAATAGTGTTTCCTAATATCCAACCTAGACTTCCCCCACTGCAACTTGAGACCATTGCTCCTTGTTCTGTCATCTGCTACCACTGAGAACAGCCTAGCTCCATCCTCTTTAGAACCCCCTTTCAGGTAGCTGAAGGCTGCTATCAAATCCCCCTCACTCTTCTCTTCTGCACATTAAATAACCCTAGTTCCCTCAGCCTCTCCTCATAAGTCATGTGCCTCAGCCCCTCATCATTTTTGTTGCCCTCTGCTGGACTTCCTCCAATTTTTCTACATCCTTTCTGTAGTGTGAGGCCCAAAACTGGACAAAATACTGCAGATGTGGCCTCAAAAGTGCCAAATAGAGGGGAATACTCACATCCCTCAATCTGCTGGCAATGCTCCTAATAATGCAGCCCAATATGCCATTAGTCTTGTTGGCAACAAGGGCACACTGCTGACTCATATCCAGCTTCTTGTCCACTGTAATCCACAGGTCGTTTTCTGCAGAACTGCTGCTTAGCCAGTCAGTCCCCAGCATGTTGCAGTCCATGGGATTCTTCCTTCCTAAGTGCAGGACGCTGCACTTGTCCTTGCTGAACCTCATCAGATTTCTTTTGGCCCAACCCTCCAATTTGTCTAGGTCACTCTAGACTAGGGTGACCAGAGAGCAAATATGAAAAATCGGGACAGCGGGTGTGGGGTAATAGGAGCCTATATAAGAAAATGACCAAAAAATCGGGACTGTCCCTATAAAATCGGGACATCGGGTCACCCTACTCTAGACCCTATCCCTACCCTTCAGTGAATCTCTCTCTCCCTTTAGCTTAGTGTCTTATGTGAAATAGCTGTGGGCGCAATCCATCCCATCATCCAGATCATTAATGAAGATGTTGAACAAAACTAGCCCCAGGACCTGGGGCACTCCGCTTGATACCGCCTGCCAATTAGACATGGAGCCATTGATCACTACCCATTGAGCCCGACAATGTAGCCAGCTTTCTATCCACCTTATAGTCCATTAATCAAATCCATACTTTTTTAACTTGCTGGCAAGAGTACAGTGGGAGACCATATCAAAAACTTTGCTAAAGTCAAGATACATCATGCCCACTGTTTCCCCCAGATCCACAGCACCAGTTATCTTATCATAGAAGGCAATCAGGTTGGTCGGGCATGACTTGCCATTGGTGAATCCATGTTGACTGTTCCTGATCACCTTCCTCTCCTCCAAGTGCTTCAAAATGGATTCCTTGAGGACCTGCTCCATGATTTTGCTGGGGATTGAAGTGGGGCAGACCGGTCTGTAGTTCCTTGGGTTCTCCTTCTTCCCCTTTTTAAAGATGGGCCCTATATTTACCTTTTTCTAGTTGTCTGGGACCTCTCCCAAATGCCACAAGTTTTCAAAGATAATGGCCAATGGCTCTGCCATCACCTCCCTCAGCACCCTCAGATGCATTAGAACTGGACCCACGGACTTGTGCATGTCCAGCTTTTCTAAATAGTCCTTAACCTGTTCTCTCATCACTGAGGGCTGCTCACCCCCTCCCCATATGGTGTTGCCCAGGGCAGCAGTCTGGGAGCTGACCTACTCTGGGAAGACTGAGGGGGAAAAAAAAGCATTGAGCACTTCAGCATTTTCTACATCATCAGTCACTAGGTTGCCTCCCCCATTCAGTAAGGGGCCCACATTTTTCGTGACCTACTTCTTGTTGCTAACATACCTGTAGAAACCCTTCTTGTTACCCTTTACATCCCTTGCTAGCTGCAACTCCAATCATGTTTTGGCCTTCCTGATTACACCCTTGCATGCTCGAGCAATATTTGTATACTCCTTCCTGGTTATTTGTCCAAGTTTCCACTTCTTGTAAGCTTCCTTTTTATGTTTAAGCTCCCCAAAGATTTCACTGTTAAGCCAAGCTGGTCACCTGCCATATTTGCTATTCTTTCTGCACATTGGGATGGTTTGTTCCTGTGCCCTCAATAAGGCTTCTTTAAAATACAGCCAGTTCTCCTGGACTCCTTTCCTCCTCATATTAGCCTCCCAGGGGATCCTGCCCATCAGTTCCCTAAGGGAGTCAAAGTCTGTTTTGCTGAAGTCCAGGGTCCGTATTCTCCTTTTCTCAACCATCTCATGGTCACTGCTGCCCAGGTTGCCACTCACTTCTACTTCACCTATCAATTCTTCCCAGTTTGTAAGCAACAGGTCAAGAGGAGCAGGGCCTCTTGTTGGTTCCTCCAGCACTTGTACCCAGGAAGTTGTCCCAGACTTCCTGGATTATCTGTGCACTGCTGTATTGCTCTCCCAGCACATGTCAGGGTGATTGAAGTCACCAATGAGAACCAGGGCCTGTGATCTGGAAACTTCAGTTAGTTGTCCGAAGAAAGCCTCGTCTACCTCATCCTCCTGGTCTGCTCACCATGACATCACCCGTTTTGCTCTTCCCTCTAAGATTAACCCAAAGACTCTCAACAGGATAAATGTAAAGTAATGCACATTGGAAAAAATAACCCCAACTATACATACAATATGATGGGGGCTAATTTAGCTATGAGTCAGGAAAAGGATCTTGGAGGCTTTGTGGATAGTGCTCTGAAGATGTCCACGCAGTGTGCAGAGGCGGTCAAAAAAGCAAACAGGATGTTAAGAATCATTAAAAAGGGGATAGAGAATAAGACTGAGAATATATTATTATTATTGCCCTTATATAAATCGATGGTATGCCCACATCTTGAACACTGCATACAGATATGGTCTCCTCATCTCAAAAAAATATACTGGCATTAGAAAAGGTTCAGAAAAGGGCAACTAAAATGATTAGGGATTTGGAGAGGGTCCCATATGAGGAGAGATTAAAGAGGCTAGGACTTTTCAGCTTGGAAAAGAGGAGACTAAGAGGGGATATGATAGAGGTGTATAAAATCATGAGTGATGTGGAGAAAGTGAATAAGGAAAAGTTATTTACTTATTCCCATAATACAAGAACTAGGGGTCACCAAATGAAATCAATGGGCAGCAGGTTTAAAACAAATAAAAGGAAGTTCTTCTTCACGCAGCGCACAGTCAACCTCTGGAACTCCTTGCCTGAGGAGGTTGTGAAGGCTAGGACTATAAGGAGATTTAAAAGAGAACTAGATAAATTTGTAGAGGTTAAGTCTATCAATGGCTATTAGCCAGGATGGGTAAGGAATGGTGTCCCTAGCCTCTGTTTGTCAGAGAGTGGAGATGGATGGCAGGAGAGAGATCACTTGATCATTACCTGTTAGGTTCACTCCCTCTGGGGCACCTGGCATTGGCCACTGTCAGTAGACAGGATACTGGGCTGGATGGACCATTGGTCTGACTCAGTATGGCCATTCTTATGTTGTTATGTAACAGGTTTTTCTCCAGTTTCATACCGGAGCTCTGAGCAGTCATACTGCTCTCTTAGGGTATGTCTACACTACAAGAGTAGTTCGATTCAACTTAAGTCGAATTTGTGGAATCGACCTTACAAAGTCGAATTTGTGTATCCACACTACGGACACTAATTCGACTTTGTGCGTCCACACTAACGGGGCAAGCGTCGACATTGGAAGTGGTGCATTGTGGGCAGCTATCCCACAGTTCCCGCAGTCCCCGCTGCCCATTGGAATTCTGGGTAGAGCCCCCAATGCCTGCTGGGGGAAAAAATGTTTCAAGGGTGGTCTTGGGTAACTGTCGTCATTCAACCATCACTCCTGCCCTCCCTCCCACCCTGAAAGCGCCGGTGCAGAATGGTGGTGGAGTGTGCTTTCGGACGTCTCAAGGGGAGATGGAGGAGCTTACTGACTCGCTCGGATCTCAGCGAAACCAATATCCCCATTGTTATTGCAGCTTGCTGTGTGCTCCACAATCTCTGTGAGAGCAAGGGGGGAGACCTTTATGGCGGGATGGGAGGTTGAGGCAAATCGCCTGGCTGCTGATTACGCTCAGCCAGACACCCGTGCGATTAGAAGAGCCCAGCGGGAAGCGCTGTGCATCCGAGAGGCTTTGAAAGCTCGGTTCCTCAGCGAGCAGTGTGACCTGTGACTATTCAGTTTCTTTACAGAGAAGCTGAACCTGCCCCTGTTTCTTTACCCAGTTACTGTTGACTCTCCTCTGCAGTTACATACCCCGTTCACCCCGTTTTCCCCCTTCCAACACACGTGTAAAAATAAAATCCATGTTTCATTGTTACTTAACGTTTTCTTTATTAATGACTTTGCATTAAAGGGTTGAAACTGGGACGCAGACTGTGCTGGGTAGGGTGTGTAGTGATGTACAGACCGCTTCTAAACTCGAGGAATGACAGGCTCCTGCTCCTAGAGCGGTCCGCAGTGCCGGACTGCTTGTTTCAACGGAGCCTGCCATCCCTCCTTTTCGGGACTTTGCCTGCGGGGGCTATGTGACCTTGTGGCGGGGGAGGACGGTTACAGATTCCCCTGCTGTGTGGCTCTGTGGTCCAGGACAAAGACCGCTGCATAAGATCTGTAACCGCCCTCCCCCGCTACAAAGTCACGTACCCCCCACCCACACAGAACATGGAAACCACCTCCCATACCGACCAGGGTACCTACTGACTGCACAGTGTGACCTGCTGCTGATCCTGCCCCCGTGTCTGTACCCTGCTAAAGGTGACTGTCCGATGCAATTACCAACCCCCTTCCCCCCACCCCCTTCAAACACAGTCTTCTGTACAAAAACATGACGGAAACAGTAATTAACAGCAAAGTATTTTTAATAATCAACTAAACAGTTACGGGGATGAAACTGGGATTGGGTTAGGGTGAGTCAGGAAGGGAAGGACGTCTCAAAATTTAGGAAATGAGAGCTTTTTGCTAATTGAGTACTCTGCTGGGGTGGAGTGACAGTTTTCACGGCCCCTGGCGCCCCTCCTTCTTGTTAGTTTGGGTGAGGGGGGTATGGGACTTTGTGGCGGGGGAGGGCGGTTGCAGTTACAGTGCAGGGGGGCTCTGTCCTCCTGCCTGCGGTCCTGCAGAACATCCACAAGGCGCCGGAGCGTGTCCGTTTGCTCCCTCATTAGTCCAAGCAGCGTTTGAGTCGCCTGCTTGTCCTCCAGATGCCATCTGTCCTCCCGTTCGCTGTGTGAGCACTGGTACTGAGAGAGGGTCTCCCTCCACTGGCTCTGATGGCCCGCCTCGGCTCGGGAGCAGCCCATAAGTTCAGCGAACATCTCGTCCCGTGTCTTTTTGTTTGGCCGCCTAATCCGCGCCAGCCTGTGTGAGGGGGATGCTGGGGCAGGTCTGGAGACAGTCGAAGCTGCGTGATAGGAAAAAGGGAGTGAATTCCTTGCAAAGATACATTTTTGCGAACAATGAACACAGTCTAGTCTGTGTCTGTGAACAAGACCATGCACAGCACTCCTGCTGCAGGCAATCCTGAAAGCATAAACTCTGCCCCTGTTCCACCCCCTCGCAGTCTCCCCCGACCCTTGGAATTCTGGGTTGAGATCCCAGTGCCTGATGGGGCAAAAATCATTGTCGCGGGTGGTTCTGGGTAACTGTCGTCAGTCATTCCTTCCTCCGGGAAAGCAACGGCAGGCAATCATTTTGTGCCTTTTTTCCCTGGATTACCCTGGCAGATGCCATAGCGTGGCAACCATGGAGCCTGCTTTGCCTTTTGTCACTGTCACCGTATGTGTATTAGATGCCGTGGACAGAGGCAATTCAGCAGCGCTACACAGCAGCATTCGTTTGCTTTTGCATGACAGCAGAGATGGTTATCAGCCATACTGTACCATCTACCATGCCATTGTAAATTGGCAATGAGATGACGGTTACCAGTCCTACTGCACTATACCTTCTGCTGCTGTCATAGGTGCCCCTGGCCGAGATCAGCCGGGGGCGCAAAAGACAAAACTGGGAATGACTCCCCGAGTCAATCCCTCCTTTATGGTATCTAAAAATAGAATCAGTCCTGCCTAGAATATGGGGCAAGTGTACTAGAGATCCAGTGTGTCAGAGAACTAGAGAGCACAGCCGCTCCATGTCAGATCATGCAGGAATGATGAGCTGCATGCCATTCACAGGGGGTGCTCCTGCAACAACCCCACCTGTTGCTTCCCTCCTCCCCCAGCCTTCCTGGGCTACCGTTGCAGTGTCCCCCCATTTGTGTGCTGAAGTAATAAAGAATGCAGGAATAAGAAACAGTGACTTGTTAGTGAAATGAAATGAGGGGAAGGCAGCCTACAGCTGCTATGATAGTCCAGACAGGACATTAAGCAGTGTGGGGGAGAGGAGCCCATTATCCTGCTGCTATGATAGTCCAGGCAGTACAGAATCTTTTCTTTACACATGAAGGGTGGGGGCTGATGGAGCTCAGCCCCCTGTTGCTATGATGAAGACGGTTACCAGTCCATCTACTTATGGCCTCATGATGAGGATGGATAGCAGTCCTACTGCACTACACCATCTGCCACCAAGGAGGGGGGGGACGAGGATGCTACAGTACAGTGCCGCAGCATTGCGTCTACCAGCAGCATTCAGAACACATAGGGTGACATTTAAAAGAGTGAAGAGACGATTTTTTCCCCTTTTCCTTTTGGGGGTGGGGGGTGGGTGTACATTGATGAGCTATGCCCTGAACTACCGCGGACACTGTGTTTGACCCTAGAAGCATTTGGAGCTCAGCCAAGAATGCAAATGCTTTTCGGAGACAGCAGGAACTGTGGGATAGCTTGTGTCCTCAGTCCCCCCTCCCTCCATGAGCGTCCATTTGATTCTTTGGCTTTCCGTTACGCTTGTCACGCAGCAGCGTGCTGAGTCTCTGCTACACCGTCTGTCTGGAGATTTTTTAAAAATACTTTGGACCAGGTGTAACATTACGGTAATTTCCCTAATTAGATGCAGGAGTCGCCGAGAGAGATCACCCTGAGGAGGGTCACTGAAGGAGATAGAGAGCGCATGCTGCGTGAAAGCCAGCAGAAACCAGGGGCCTATGCTGCCATGCTCCTGGAGGCAATGCTCCCAGAGTACCTGAGGATAGCCTGGCGCGGAAAAGTGTGCTACCACGGAGCACCCAATAAGGCAGCTCTTCCCTGGAACCTCATGCGGAGGTTTTTCGATTACCTCCAGGAGAGCTTCGTGGAGATCTCCCAGGAGGATTTCTGTTCTATCCCCATATATATAGACCTCCTTTTCACCTAGTTCAGATTCCTGTTACAGTAATAATAAAAGTTTACATGTTTAAAGCACTTACTGACTGATCCTTCCCCTGATTCAGGGACCGGGGTAACTGCTGGGGAGGGTTGGTAGGGGATCTCCGTGAGAGTGATGAAGAGATCCTGGCTGTCGGGGAAACCAGCGTTGTCTGATCTCTGACGTTATCTATTAATACGGAATCATCACTAATAGGGTGTTTCTAGTGATGTGCCACAGGGATCTGTACTTGAACTAATACTATTGGGTATCTTTATGGATGACCTGGAAGAAGACATAAAACCATTGATGATAACATTTGCGGATGACACAAAAACCGAAGAAGAGGTAAATATGATGTTATACAGACTGATCTAGATCACATGATAAGGTGGGCTTATTCGAACAACATTTGTTTAAATACAGGTAATTCAAAGTCAAAAACCAAAGAATGCAGGTCACATTAATGGAATGGGGGACTGTATCCTAGAATACAGTGACACTGAAAAGGACTTGGGGCTGTGGTGAACACTCAAATTGAAAGTGAGCTCCTAGCATAGTGCTGGAGCCAAGAGGACCAGTGTGATCCTGGGATGTATGAAGGAGGGAAATATCAAGCATGGAGGTGGTTTTACCTCCATATATGACATTGGTGAAACTACCTCTATGCTTGATATTCCCCTCCTCCATACATCCAAGGATCACACTGGCCCACTTAGCTACACCATTATGCTAGGAGCTCACTTTCAATTTGGGTGTTCACCACAACCCTAAGTCTTTTCAGTGTCATTGCTTTCTAGGATACAGAATTCTATTCTGCCAGATGTGGAGAGGTGCATCTGTAACATGAGGGCTCCCTCATTTCTGTTCTGATGTATTTATAGATTTGGAAGAGCTAGATTTTTATCAATACATGTTGTTAACATACATTGCACTGCACACACACAAATGAATGAAAATATATTTCCATTGATAATAATTAAAATTAACAGATAGACAAGTTAAGAAAAATGCTGCTTGAGAACTTATTAGAGTTCAATTTAAAGATATTTACTTTGTATGTTTTGATATCATCATTTTCTGACCCTCCCATAATTTCATGCAATTATGACAATTTAATAGATAAACATTGAATAAAATGCTTAAAAATAAACGTTGGAGTTATCCGTCAAAATTATTTTAAAAAATGGAGTCTGTCAAGTCTACTTTTTTAAGTTATAATGGTCTATTCTTGCCATGGGAATTTGTAGCCATGTGGTGGTCTACATAGCAATGTACTACAGCTTATTCTATGGTACTTGTGTGCTCTGGCCTTGCTGTGCTCAGAATTATCTGGAGTGTTATAATATTATTAATTCATTAATTAAGACAGAGGGCAGAGTTAAGGCAGTTGAGTGTTAGAGGTTTAAGAGTGGAGGCAGCAGACATTCTGCAATGCCCAAGGCAGCACTGGGCAACTTTAACTCTGTTAACAAAACTTTTGGCAAGGAATTTCCCTTTTTTTTGAAGCAGTGGTGACAGTGAGATGGGCATAATTGGGGGGAGAGACACAGGACATTCCTGATCATACTTCTTCACCACACAGCTACAAGCTCCCACTACCCCCTTACCCCTCTGTGACTCTAGTAAGCTGGGAGGGGCCATGGAGAGGTGGGGAGTTGATGGGCCTATGAGTAATGCCCGTACCAGCTGGACAGAGGAAAGGGTGGGAGAATGAAGATCAAGTGCCTACCCCAAATCTAAGCCTAGTATACGAGGAAGGAGCTGTGCACATCCATCTGATTTAGTTGGGGATTGGTCCTGCTTTGAGCCAAGCCCTGATTCCTCCTGGCTGGTGCTCTTGCACTGGCCTCTCTGGTGTCATTTTCTGTGTGACAGCTGGTGCCTCCCATAGCATTCCAGCCCCACACCACCATCTGGGCTTCCTAGCCCCGACACAGCACTGCTGACCAACCAGGGAGGGGCTTGAGGAGATGGTGGAAGGGGTGGTGGTACTGGTGGTGCATTTACGGGGCACTGAAATTCCTCAAAAGGGAAATCATTCACCAGGAGCCTGCAGGTTTCTGAAGGGGATTAAGTATGAAATGGCTGAAGCTGAGTGTAACACCAACAGTTTGTGGTTGTTGATAGGCAGGATTGAACCTGGGATCTCGGGAGCTTAGTGCATGAGCCTCTATCACATGAACTAAAAGCCAACTGGCTATTAGCTAAGGCTATAGAGCAAACTCATTAATCTCTCTCTCTTGCTCGCTCTCTAATCTCAATGCCACTAGATGGGACAGAACACCACACCAGAAAGTGTTACATGAGCAGCTAACAAAACTATGTAATCTGTCATTAAGCACAGCCACTGTTCCAAAGGGTTGGAGGGAAATACTACACCTTACATCTATGCCCAGCAAATTGGTTGAAATAACAATTAAAAGCAGAAAAACAAAACATCCAGAAGACCATGATGTGATAGGGACTAATCAGCACAGATTCTGCAAAGAAAAATTTTGTCTTTCTGATCTCTCAGAATTGTTTCAATGTGTCAATAAAGTGCATGATAAAGATGAATGAGTTGACATAATTTATTGAGCCTTCCAAAAGACCTTTGACAAAACCATCCCACACAAGGGATAGCTCAGTGATTTGAGCATTGGCTTGCTAAACCCAGGGTTGTGGGCTCAATCATTGAGGGGGCCATTTAGGGCTCTGGGGCAAAAATCCATCAGTGATGGTACTTGGTCCTGCTAGTGAAGGTAGGGGGCTGGATGTGTTGACCTTTCAAGGTCCCTTCCAGCTCAATGAGACAGGTATATCTCCATTTTAAAGAGAAAAAAGAAGTTAAGTGGTCATGGGGTGAGAGACAGACTATTGTCATGAATCAAAAACTGTCTGTGACAGAAAACAAAGAGTAGATGAAATGGTTAGTTTTCATCATGGCCAAAGGTTAACAGCATAAACTCAAGGTTCCATATAAGGTCCCAAATTATTTAATATAAATAATGTAAAATGGGGTGAGCTGTGAGGGAGCAAAATGTGCAGAAGTCACATAGTTCTTTAGGCTATTCAGGACCAGAAAGGACTATGGGGAACTTCAGAGAGATCTAAACAGACCTGGGCAATGGGCAACATGATGGTAAATAAAATCCATTCTCCACACATTGGAGAGAAATATTTAAGCTACTGTTCTATCTTAAAAAGGAGATAAATAAGAGGAAACATGATGAAATATATAAAATAATGAATAGCCTCGAGAAGGAAGATTGGAAGCTTCTGTTCCCACAGTCTCACAGCACAAGAACAAAGCCATATTCAGTGCAATTCAAAACTTACAAAAGTTGGCTGCCCATTGGGTACTAGGCTGGCTGAAATCCCGAGAGATAAATGCTGGCTTTACCCAATGAATCAAGCACCTCAGCCAGGCACTAACAGTTGGCTCTTGGAATAGAAATAGTGATATTTCCAGTAGTGGAAATATTTACGATAATTGTTATTTTGTGCCTTGTGCTCAACATCTTCTCTTGTGTTGCTGATAGTGTGAGCTCCTGGATCTAGGGATGCATGGTCCAGTCCATATTTGGGATCTGGAGCCTCTTCACAGATACAAATGACGTGACTTGCCGTCTCCTGTTGTTTCACAGACACTTGCTCTCTGATGTTCTCTCTCTCTGCAGGTGAGGTAATTGTGGATTATTTACACCATGTTCCCTGCTGTGAAGCATCCCAGCCCCTGTTGCCCATCCCCCTTCCCAGCTGAAAAGTAGCAGGAGTTTCTCTGACTAGATTCCATCACCTGCACCTCAGCTACAAACCTCCCCACCCCACAGAACCACTCACCCTCAGAGCCACTTTTTTCTTGACTTCTTCGTGTCTCCTGCAGAGCTGTTTTATTGGTAACAGAAAGTGAGTGAAATCTGCTCAAGACTTACTTTAAAGGACCTTCCAAAATTATTATTTTTGTGTAATGACACCCAACCCCCCTCTTCCCCATTTTGATGAGGTGCTCAGCACTCACAGCCTCTTTTGACTTAAATGGGAAGTGTTGTTCTTCGACAGCACTGAAAAATCAGGTCTTTGGAATCTCAGTTGGGGACCCAGAATCAGGGGCACTTTTGAAATTTAAGATGTAATGTCCTTAAGGCAGAAAGGGAAGGAGCTAAAGGCCACTTATTAGCTGTGGGAGGAGTTGTGTGATGAATATACATTTGGAAGGACAAAAAAAATGACCTGATTACCTGGATTTCACATTTGTGTTTGGCCAGAGTGATGCAAATTCAAAGTGCTAACTGGGAATGAGAAAATGAAAAACAGTCTATAAAGGAAAAGACTGGCCAAGACCCCAATTCCAGCAGGTCACAGGGAACAGGCCATCTGCCTGCTGGAGAGAACCAAGAGGCTGAGGCCTTGTCACCACTATGGGGTAAGTTGCCCTAAGATACTCAACTCCTGTTGACTTACCTCACGCTTCTTGTTCTGGTGGAGTACCAGAGTCAACAGGAGAATGCTTTGCCATTGATTTGGCGGTTCTCCACTAGACCTGCTAAATCGACCCCCAGTGCATCGATCACATCAGTGTCGATCCCCGGTTAGTGTAGACATGCCCTGAGTCAGGAGTGAAGGGACTCCCTTCAGGACCCAGTCACAGGGACAAGAGTAACGTTTTCCTGGACAAATGGTGACCACCATGGGCCAGTATGAAGATGGCCTGAGCTGAATGGTCTGTGGTCTCAGGTTCCATTACACAGAGACTGATATGTTGCTCCCAGGTGCTGATCAATTCTGGTAACTCCATAAACCCCCAAATCCTTATGCACAGACACCAGACCCATTGTGATACCTTTGTGTCCCTGTAACTCTGGGTCCATGGCCATTTTCCTTCCAGAGGAGAAGCCTTTCCATTCAGATTCAGGTGGCTGTGTCTGAGAAGTGACATCTCCAAACCTAAACACAATAATTATTCTAATCATTAACCCCACTCTTTATCCATTAACTCAATTTACTGAAGGTAGGGGTAGGGGTGAAAGGAAGGAAGGAAAGAAAGACGTTTAAAATAGCCTACAAATGATTAACATAGCAACATAAGATTTAGCAGATATGGACTGGCCAAATCACTGAAAAATTCTAAAATCTCTTTAGAGAGACAAGGTGGGTGAGATAATATCTTTTATTAGACCAGCTTTTATTAGTGAGATGGACAAGCTTTCAAGTTTACACAGAGCTTTTCTTCAGGTCGGGAAAAGGTAATAATCAGAGTGTCACAGCTAAACACAAGGTGGAACAGATCGTTTAGCATGAGTAGTTAGGACAGATTGCAAGGGGGAAGTGGCCAGTTAAGATCTCTCCAGTCACATGGAGGAAAAGGAGAAGGGGGAAAAATTTCTTTTGTTATTTTCTTTCCTTTCTATAACTTAGGCTAAGTACATACTATGACAAAGTTCTTCCTTTACCTTGGTGGGTCCTGCACTTACTGGCAGATTTGCCCACCTCAGTGATCTTCCCCACAGTCTGGGTCAACTCCTCCTGTGTCTGATCAGGAGTTGGGAGGTTTGGGGGGAACCTGGGCCCGCCCTCTACTCCGGGTTCCAGCCCAGGGCCCTGTGGATTGCAGCTGTCTATAGTGCCTCCTGTAACAGCTGCATGACAGCTACAACTCCCTGGGCTACTTCCCCATGGCCTCCTCCAAACACCTTCTTTATCCTCACCACAGGACCTTCCTCCTGGTGTCTGATAATGCTGGTATTCCATAGTCCTCCAGCAGCACAGCCTCTCACTCTCAGCTCCTTGTGCCTCTTGCTCCCAGCTCCTCACACGCACTTCCTCTCCTCTGGCTCCTCTTTGCCTGATTGGAATGAGCTCCTTTTTAAACCCAGGTGCCCTGATTAGCCTGCCTTGATTGGCTACAGGTGTTCTAATCAGCCTGTCTGCTTTAATTGGTTCTAGCAGGTTCCTGATTACTCTAGTACAGCCCCTGCTCTGGTCACTCAGGGAACAGAAAACTCTTTCTCCAGTGGCCAGAAGATCCCCCGTCTACTCCTCTGCTGTTGAGGGTAGGAGGAAGAGGGCTGCTGCTGCTGTTGCTGTTCCTGCTGGGCCCTCGCTGCTGCTGTTACTGCTCCAGCTGCTCCCCTGGCTGGGCTAGACACCACCACCCACCCCTTTTTTCTGCTACCTGCTTCCTGGCTGGCTAGTGGATTCCCCCCCCCACTCTCAGTTGCTGCTGTTACTCCACCTACAGCCCCTTTGGGGGGGGGGCTGCTGGCCCGCTCCCCAGAGGAGGGGAGTGAGGGACCCCAGCTCCAGGCCTTGTTGCTGAGGAAGCCACCACCACCATCTTCTGAGCGGGGTCCCTCCTGCCTAGCCACCAGACCACCACCTGGAGCTGCTGGAGCTGCTGTGTTAGCTGCTGGGGAGCTGCTGGAGCCCTGAGGAGAAGGAGAGTGCTGCCTGCTGCTGGAGGACCTCGTAGAGACTCTGAAGGCCACCGTGGAGGGGGCACCTAAGGACTGAGTATTTTTCGGACTGTGCTCTTGTGGTGGGGGCTTGGACTGTGTCTGTTGGGACACTGGGGGTGTGGCGTGGAGCCTGCCCCCGGTCCATCTGTGTCCCCCTTCGCCCCCACCACCGTCGTTGCCCCCTCTACCACCCCCGCTGGCTGTTTTCCATCTGTCTCATTCTCCTGCCTCTGGGACTGAGCTGCTCACCTGGCTTGCCACGCCCACCTCCACCATTTGGGCCTGCAGCAGCAGCCAGCTGCATTGACTTTTTGCACAAGTGCCCGTGGGCGCACCCCCCACCCCCACCCCCTTGGCCTGGCCCCCTCTCCTTTGCCACATTTGTCTGCCCCACCCATTTCCCTCTGTGGCCCTGATTGTCCTGCCCCGGCCCTGCAGCTAGCCCCGTGGTTCCTCTACCCCGCTCCTAGCTCAACTTCCCCCCCCCGTGATCCCCCAGCCCTCATTGGCCCCTCCCCTCGTGCGCCCATGCCCCCTTCCATGCGCTTGTGCCCTTCCCCCGTTTGAGTTTGCCCTTGTTCACTGCACCCCCCTATGCTGTTAGCCCCCCTGATCCCCTAGTGCATCTAGAGGAGCCGGAATTCCCCTCTGGGTCGGTGACCTGCTACCCTCCCACCCCCGGGTCCTCGATTGCTCCCCACGCCCCTTTAGCCTTCCCTTTCTGGCACCCTCCTCCCCTGCCTGCAGCCTAGCGGGGAGGGGTGGTCGCCTCCTTTCCCTCCCCTCCCCTCGCTGTTTGTCCCCCTTCCCGCTCTCGTTATGGCGGGGGACGCGGCGGGGGAGACCCCTCGCGATGCTCCCACCGCCCCTCCTCCCGAAACCCCCGTGTCCAATCCCCAAGCCTCTACCTCGACCGCCGCTGCCGGTTTACCTGCCACTGCCCCCGCTGGGGCACCGGCAACGGCGAGTATCGGGGAGACGTCCGCTGCTGCCACGTCCTTCGCCCCTTCTGATTCGGAGGGAGCCCCCCCAGCCGGTCGGAAAGGTCGGGGTGGGAAGAAGGGTAAGGGCCCAGCTAAAAAGACCAGGTCCTCCATGGTGGGGACTATCCCCGCTGCCGTGGTCCCGCTACCGGCCGCGGCATCCCTCCCCGCTGTTCCCTCTACCAGCTCCGCAGGTGTCCCTCCCCCGGCCCCCAGGGCATATGCCCAGGCGGCGGCGGCCCCCCCACCTGCCACTACTCCTCCACCTGCCGCTTCCACTACCATCTCTAGCGGCCGGGGCCCCTTCCCCACCTTGACTAGGAAGCACGGCGTCCGTTGCCTCCTGGTGCCCGCCTCGCCCCACGTCGAAACCTATGTGAGGGCGTTGGCGAGGGTAGTGGGGCCCACGGCCATTGTGGCGGCCTCCAAAATGTACGGGAAGGTGGTCTTCTTCCTGGCGTCGGAGGCCGCCGCCCAGGAAGCGGT
The DNA here is from genome assembly GCA_003846335.1 of Cuora mccordi. NCBI lineage: Eukaryota > Metazoa > Chordata > Testudines > Geoemydidae > Cuora > Cuora mccordi. The sequence goes on along the minus strand of ML129500.1, from coordinate 7,202,104 downwards.
AGAGACGGGTCTGGCGGTGGGGGGCGTGTTTGTGCCCCTGGAGCCCTTGGAAGACCTGGGGGTCCGCTTGGTCCTGACCTCCGTCCCTCCCTTCCTGCCCAATGCCGCCCTGCTGCCCGCCCTTTCTGCCCTGGGGCGCCCTATTTCTGTCATCAGCCCTCTCCCGTTGGGCTGCAAGGACCCCGCCCTCCGTCACGTCCTCTCGTTCCGCCGGCAAGTGCAGCTTCAACTGCCGCCGGCGGCACGTGACGGAGAGGCGCTCGAGGGGTCCTTTGTGGTCCCCTACCAGGGAGCCCGCTACCGGGTGCATTATTCAACGGGGGAGGCCCGGTGCTACCTCTGCCGGGCGATGGGGCACGTCCGGAGGGACTGCCCCTTGGCCCGGCACGGAGGAGCGTCCGGGACCCCCGAGCCCCGGTATGGCGCCAGCCCCGTCACCGCCAGTGCCCCTGGCTGCCCAGCACCTGAAGCTGGCCCTCCTCCTTCTCAGTCCACCGCTGTGGAGGAGGGTGCGGCAGAGATAACGCCGGGCGTGGGAGAGGGCCCGCCCCAGGGAGACTCCTCCCTTGTTCCTGTTGCCCCTCCGTTGCCTCCCCGAGTCCCTAAGCCGCTGCCCTTGCCCCCAGACCTGACCCCTGTTAGCCAGCCCCCGGATGATGCCATGGAGGGCTGGTCTTTAGTGCAGGGGAAGCGGGGCAAGCGGAAGGCTCAGGCGCAACTACATCTTTCGGATTCGGAGACCCCCCGGAAGAGCAGAAAGGGGGTTTCTGATGATGAGCCTTCCACCTTGCCCCCGGACGACGCCCGTTTTGTGGTGCCGGCTGGGCACGACGTGGCAGCACCGGACGGTGACGCTGCCCCTCCTCCGGGGTCCCTTCCCGAGGAACCCCCCGAGGGAGCCCCTCTTGCCCACTTGCCATCCGAAGCCCCCACGAGCGCTGAGGTGGGTGTCGCTTTGGGTGTTGGCGGGGAGGGCCCCGGGGTGGCGGACAGCGATCTCCCCTCCATCTACGAGGAGATCGAGGCCCTGGGTCTGACCCCGGTTGCACAGGGGGAGGACGACCCTTTGCTAGCGGGCCTCGATCTGTGTGACCTCACCTCGGTCCCCCTGTCCCTGGGTTCCCTTCCCCTGCCTGCTGCTTTTGCTCCTGCCTCTGAGGGTCCCCTGGGGTCTTCCATCAGCCCGGCTGCGGGTGGCGCCTCACTGACGGCCGCCGAGCCCATTGAGGCGACGGCCGATGCCCCGCTGCCCGGACCCGATTCCCAGGGGGTGTCCCTCTTGGGTGTGGGCCAACCGACCCCTGGCCCAACCCTTGTCCCCTCCACCTCCCGTGATGCCATTACCGCCCCTGAGGACACTCCCCAGGGCGCGGCCTTAGTTGTTTTCCCCCACCCTGACCCATCAGGGGCTGCTGTTCTCCTTCCGCCGCCCCCTGTTGAACTGGGGAGCGGGGTGGGCCGCGTGGCGTCGGCCCATCGGACGCCACGTCGAGGGTCTGCCCCCTGCTTGCCCGCCTCGGTGGGCCACGGGGCTGTGACGGGGGCCCCGCTGGGGGACGGTTCTCGATCCGTTACCCCGCCCCCCCATGCGCTGAGGGAGGAGCTGCGGGAGTTCCTTGAGGACGTCCGTGGCTCCCGTAACAAAGTCCAACTTGCGCTCCAGCGGTGGGGGGATTTCCATCTAATCCTCCGGGCCGCAAAGGCCCTCATAGGGGAGGGTAAGGGGACCGGGAAGCAGGCCGCCGCGACCTACCGGCGGGTCTGCCTCTTCCGTGACTCTCTACTCACCCACGGGTTTGGTCACGGATTGCTGCGCGGCCCGACGGAGGCCGTGGGCGTGTCTGCCGGCGAGGATCCCCCCCAGCACTCCTCATGGCGACGATCATCTTTGCCACTTTGAACGCCTGGGGCTGTAGGATGGGTCTCCGCAGGAGCCAGGTGCTCTCCTTCCTTCGGGACGGAGGGTACTCTGTGGTTTTCCTGCAGGAGACCCATATGGATCCGGCCGCTGAAGCTAGCTGGCGGCTGGAGTGGGGGGACAGGGTCTACTTTAGCCACCTCTCGGTTCGCTCGGCGGGAGTGGCGACCCTGTTCTCCCCCGACCTACGGCCCGAGGTGCTGGGGGTCGCCGAGGCTGTGCCGGGCCGCCTGCTGCACCTCCGGGTCCGCATGGAGGGGCTTGTGGTTAATCTCGTCAACGTCTACGCCCCGACATCGGGCCCGGAGAGGTTGCGTTTTTATCAGCAGGCATCCGCCTTCCTCGGCTCCCTGGATCCTCGTGAGTGCCTGGTCCTGGGCGGGGACTTTAACACCACCCTCGAGGAACGGGACCGCTCGGGGACCGAGCAGTGCCCGGCCGCAGCGGACGTCCTCCGGGAGATCGTCGAACGCCACTCCCTGGTGGACGTCTGGCGCGACCACCACCCGGACGACGTCTCAACGTTCACCTTCGTCCGGGTGGAGGCTCGTCGGTCGCGCCACTCCCGGTTGGACCGCATTTACCTGTCACGTTTCCACCTTTCACGGGCCCACTCCTCCAGCGTTCGGCCGGCCCCCTTTTCGGATCACCACCTTGCCACCGTGACGGCCTCTCTCTGCGCGGAGAGGCCGGGGCCGGCCTATTGGCACTTTAATAATAGTTTGCTGGAGGACGTGGGCTTCGTGGCGTCCTTCCGGGAGTTCTGGCTGGCCTGGCGAGGGCAGAGATGCGCCTTTCCCTCGGCGCGGCGATGGTGGGACCTGGGGAAGGTGCGCGCCCGGCTCTTCTGCCGCGACTACACCCGGGGCGCCAGCCGACGGAGGGATGCGGCGATAGAGCAGTTGGAACGGGAGGTTTTGAAGCTGGAGAGGCGTCTGGCCGCCAGCCCCGAGGATCCATCCCTCTGCGGAGCGTGCCGGGAGAAGCGGGAGGAGCTCCGGGCCCTCGAGGATCATCGAGCCCGGGGTGCCTTTGTTCGATCCCGCATCCGCCTCCTTCGGGAGATGGATCGCGGCTCCCGCTTCTTCTACGCCCTGGAGAAAAGGAGGGGGGCCAAAAAGCACGTCACCTGCCTCCTGGCAGAGGACGGCACCCCCCTCACGGATCCGGCGGAGATCTGCGGGAGGGCCAGGGCCTTCTACGCGGCTCTTTTCTCCTCGGATCCGACCGATCCTAACGCTTGCAAAGTGCTCTGGGATGGACTCCCGACGGTCAGCGCGGGCGACCGGGACCGGCTAGAGCTGCCTCTCACTCTGGCCGAGTTCTCGGAAGCCCTCCGTCGCATGCCCACCAATAAATCTCCGGGCATGGACGGGCTGACCGTGGAGTTCTACCGCGTGTTCTGGGACGTCCTCGGCCCAGACCTAGTCACCGTCTGGGCCGAGTCTTTGCGGAGCGGGGTCCTCCCTCTTTTGTGCAGGCGAGCCGTGCTCGCCTTATTGCCGAAGAGGGGGGACCTCCGCGATTTACGGAATTGGCGTCCCATCTCGCTCCTCAGCACGGACTACAAAATCGTTGCGAAGGCCATTTCGATTCGGCTAGGGTCCGTGCTGGCGGACGTGATCCACCCGGACCAGACCTACACCGTCCCGGGCCGCACGATCTTTGATAACCTGTATCTGGTCCGGGACCTTCTGGAGTTAGGGTGTAGGGATGGTCTGTCGTTCGCCCTCTTGTCCCTGGATCAGGAGAAGGCGTTCGACAGGGTGGACCATGGGTATCTCCTGGGCACTCTGCAAGCGTTTGGCTTTGGGTCCCAGTTTGTGGGTTTTCTCCAGGTGCTGTACGCTTCCGCGGAGTGTTTGGTCAGGCTCAACTGGACCCTGACCGAGCCGGTCAGCTTCGGGCGAGGAGTACGGCAGGGGTGTCCCCTCTCGGGTCAGCTGTACGCTCTGGCAATCGAGCCCTTCCTCTGTCTCCTCCGTCGGAGGCTGACGGGGTTGGTGCTCCGGGAGCCGGAGCTGCGGCTGGTCCTGTCGGCGTACGCCGACGATGTGCTCCTCGTGGTCCAGGACCCGGGCGACTTGGCGCGGGTGGAGGCTTGCCAGGCCGTTTATTCGGCGGCCTCCTCCGCCCGGGTCAACTGGGTCAAGAGCTCTGGCCTGGTGGTAGGCGAGCTCCCTCCCACCCGCGCTTCAGGCCATCCGGTGGAGTGCGGGTCCGCTGCTCTATCTCGGCGTTTATCTTTCTGCCACGCATCCGTCTCCGCCGGAGAACTGGCATGGTTTAGAGGGCGGGGTGAGGGCGCGGCTCCGGAAATGGACAGGACTACTCCGGTGCCTCTCCCTCCGAGGGAGGGCGCTGGTGCTGAATCAATTAGTCCTGTCCATGCTCTGGTACCGGCTCAACACCCTGGTCCCAGCCCCGGATTTCCTGGCCAGCCTCCGGACGGCGGTTCTGGAGTTCTTCTGGCCAGGAACGCACTGGGTCTCTGCAGGGGTCCTGCACCTGCCCCTGGAGGAGGGGGGGCAGGGCCTGAAGTGCCTGCGCACTCAGGTCCGCGTCTTCCGCCTCCAGGCCCTGCAGAGGCTCCTGTATGGTGCGGGTAGTCCGGCGTGGAGCGTATTGGCGCACGCCTTCCTCCGCCGCTTCCGAGGGCTCCGATACGACCGGCAGCTCTTTTATCTCCATCCGAGAGGTCTTCCGCGAGACCTCTCCGGGCTGCCGGTCTTCTACCAAGACCTCCTCCGGACCTGGAAGCTCTTTTCGACGACCAGGTCCGTGGCGGCCACCGTGGGGGTTGATCTCCTCGCGGAGCCCCTGCTACACAACCCCCAGCTCGGTGTGCAGGTGGCGGAGTCCCCCGCGGTGCGCCAGAGGTTGGTCTTGGCAAGAGTCACCAGGGTCGGAGACCTCCTGGACTACGACCGGGGAGACTGGCTGGATCCCCTGACGCTCGCTCAGCGCATGGGGCTCTCCAGCCCTCGTACTCCACGGCACGTACTTCAGGAGGTGAAGGCCGCTTTACTGCCCGCTGCTCGGGCCTACCTCGACCGGGTCCTGCGAGAGGGCATGCCCTGCCCACCTTCCACCCCGGGCCCCGTGGACCTTTTTATCGGGCCCCTGCCCCGTGGACCCAGTCGACCCCCTCGCTCATTCACTGCGAGCCGGCTGCCCGATCTGCAGCCGGTTCTGTTCCAGACCGCGCCAAGAAAACATCTGTACGCGCTCGTGCTCCACACGCTTCACTACCTCGCCCTCGCGTCCCGCCCCGATACGAAATGGCGGGACCTCCTGCCACCTCTCGAGGGTGAGGAGCCCCGGTGGGCCAGCCTGTATTCTGCCCTAGTCCCGAGGCCCGCCGGGGATGTCAGTTGGCGGCTCCTTCACGGGGCCGTGAGCACGGGCGTGTACTTGGCGCGGTTTACCCTTGTCCCCAACACCTGCCCCTTTTGCGGCGTAAAGGAGACCCTGGCGCATGTTTATTTAGAGTGCGCCAGGTTGCAGCCCCTGTTCCGGCTCCTCTTGGATCTCCTATTACGTTTTTGGTTGCACTTTTCCCCTCACCTGTTTATCTATGCACTCCCCATCCGTGGCCCCACGAAGTCGCGGGATCTCCTTGTCAACCTCCTCTTAGCCCTGGCCAAACTGGCCATCTATAAAACCAGGGAAAGGTGGTTGGCTGACGGGATTTCCTGCGACTGTGGGGCCTATTTCCGCTCCTTCGTCCGTTCACGCATCCGGGCAGAGTTCCGCCCACTTCCTGGATGCCAAATATGACCAGACTCCTGTACCCCACTGGTTTGGGTCTGTCACAATACCCAACTTAGGTTGGTATAAGTTATGTCACTTGGAGGGTGTAAATAAGCCACCCACCTGAATGACAATATGTTACATCAACCTAAGCATTGGTGGGGACAGTGCTACATTGGTGGGAGAGCTTTGTCCACTGACATAGCTACTGCCTCTCACGGGAACTGAAGTTATTAATTCGACAGGAGAACTCTCTCCTATTGGTTTAGAGAGTCTGCACTAGCAGTGATACAGTGGCACAGCTGCACTGGTGCAGCTTCACCGCTGTAAGCTCTGTAGTGTACCCATAGCTTTACACATGTTAAACTTCCTGCTGAAATTAAATTACTGCAGTAAAAAAGCAGGGCGACTCAGAAGAATAGAGTTGAAATTGGGATCTAGCATCTAGTACTGTCCACTTTGTCAAGCTCCCTTTACACTGTTGTGTATATGGACCCACAGCCCTATGAATTTCATACACTCACCTTTGCTTGCGGCTCTCTATATCCATCTAGAAGGGAAGAGAAAAACAACAACATTCAGATGCCATTCTGCAATATGGTTTAAACCTGACACTCTGGAGTTTGTTTTACAATCCGATCTACAGAATTTTTGTCTGAAAGTCCCTTGTTTCTGCTCACAGCAAGAATTCCATTTCAGATTGTTATTAGGAAGATATGTGCAGTTGTACTGGATGTACCTAGACACAGCCTGCCAGGCGTGTCAGCATTTTGGGCAGCACCTGAGCATAGCCCGCCAAACCATGGCTGCCACCTGCTTGTGTGTGGTGTGGGAGGGGCTCTCTGCATCATCTGCCTTTGCTGCCATTTGGCCCTTAATGGACAGTTTGTCCACAGAGCTCAGCTCCCATCTGTGCTCAAAGCGAGGTAGGGTGGGAGCTGCTCAGTGTGAGCTCTTTTGAAAATCTGTCCCCCTGGTGTAAAAACAACAGCCCATGTATTGTGCTTCCAGCTGAGTGTCTCCTCCTCCATAGGGCCCAGTCGTTAAAGGCAGAGGTCTATTTGCAAGGTCCATAGATGTGTGTGTGCATCTGCAGGCTATTGCAGAGAACTAACACACACATGGTGCGCTCTCTGCTTTTGTTCTTTCTTCCTTTGTTCTTTTAATGGAAAATTGTCATTCAGGCTGAACGGATATGCTGCTGTTCGTGTGGCAGAAGCAGAACTGATTGTCAGCTGCTCATCACTGACCACCTGAGACTTCCCCTTTAATAACAGTTTTCCACAGAGGAGTTTACCTCTAAAAGTGTCGCTACTTTGTCAGTTAGTTTCTTCAATCTCTGATGCTCCTTCTCCTGTTGTGCACTGAGAGGAAAGTGCTTCCAGTCCTTGCCCTCAAGCAGGAGCAGTTTCTGACAGGTGGACTAAATTACCCCCATGTGCTTCGTTACTGTTTCCTTTAGTAAAAAAAGTTACAAAAGAAAAAAATACATAGTTATGCTGGAAGGGGCTAACAGCTGCCATCAAGTGGGTCTTGAATCTATAAACATTCATAGCCGGATTAAAGATGATTGGTGTGCTCCTTTCAGGCTAAACAAAAGGAACAATAAAGCCCCTTTATGTAGTGTGATAGCTGGATAGAAAGAAGCCACCATCCAAGGCAATGGTCCTAATGTCAAGGCCTGATCAGAAGCTAAACCATGTGTGCTGAGGGGTTCTGTGACTGCAAAGAGAGGGGCAATGGGCTTATTCAATGAGCTCTGTGTGTGAGAGAGGCAGCAAATCTGTGGGGGTTTCTCCTTACTCTGCAGTATGGGACACAGGTCCCAGACTGGTTTGAAAAAGCGTAAATGATGGATACTCTGTAACTTGAACTCTTTAAATCAAGATTAGAGGACTTCAGTAATTGAGCTAGAGGTTATGGGACTATTGAAGGAGTGAGTGAGCTTCTGTGGTCTGCAATCTGCAAACATAGGTGTAGTTTGACTACTAGATTTGTGGCGGGGCAAAGCATGCATGTGGATGCATGTACACATACATGCACGTTGAAGCCAGGTCCCTTGGCTCACTGGCTCTCTCCCACACCTGGATTGGGCTGCCGGTGTGGGAAGTGATGCGCTGGCTTAACAAGGGAGCCCCGGCTGTGGTGACCTGAGCGCGGGAGCTGAGGCACCGGCTGCTGCAGTGATGCCTCCTGGTGCTGCTGTGGCCACCTCCCTGTTGGGGCTGCTGCTCCTGCCAAGGGGATGCCACATGCCTGTCTCCTGCTTCCCACTGTCCATTTCTGTGGCCCCTTCTCTTCCCCATCCCCACTCCCTCATCCTCTTCTCTTCCCCATGCTCTATCCCACCCCCCTTCTCCACTGCCTCTTCCCCTCCACCCCCATTGCCCTGCTCCCCCAGGCACTCATCATTCTACAGGAAACAGGTGGACACTAGGACCTAGGAGGCGATGTCCAGCTGCACACGCAGAGACCCAGAGCAGCTACCCTCAGCCGGAAGGACAACACTTGATACATGCCGCTCCCTCTGCTCTCCACCCTGGCCCAGTTCCTGGGGAGAAGGGCCGAGTGAGCCAGAAACATGCAGGGAAGGGGGACACATTATGGGAAGGACAGAGGCCCCCTGGCCGGACAGAGCTCACTGGGGCACAGGACTGGCAGGAGATAGGGGTTTGGAAACAGTGAGCAAGGGAACAGCAGGATGTTGCTTCTTTCTATTGTGTCTGTTAAATAAACAGGGTTGCCCCAAAGAAACTCTTGATTTGTATAATCCATTTCTCCTGTGAATGGAAACAACCCAGTGAGCCCCAGATACCAGCTAACTGCTGCAGTCTAAGAGGCAGCAATGTTATCAGATGGGGTCACACTTTATATTTCCTATTTAGATTCTGAAGCAGGAAATATTACATCTGTGTCACGAGGGAACCTTCCTCTAGGCCCTATTATGATATCCTACAAATACAAGTGATGTTAAAGATGAGTCAAAGTGGCCTAAGGCCTAACCCCACTGATCTAAATCCATAAAAGCAAGGAATTGCCAAGGAAGGGGATACTCCCCACCATGTCCTTCCCTGCACGCTTATCACATTGGCCAGTGTCCCTTCCTCCTCCAATGGAGAAAGCAACACACAACACATAATCTCCCTCACATGACAATGCAGAATCTCAGCTTTGACCACAGTGGCCAAGTTTTGTGCTGCTCCATGTGTGGTGTTCTATGTAAATTATTTAATGTGCTAATTAGCATATATGCATACAGTTTGCATATTCACATAAATTTCTCTTTGTGGTTAACACCTTGCTCCTAGCCATTGCTGGGGTAGGACAAGGAGTCACAGAAGACTTGGCAGCTCTGGCTGGGGTAGATGGTACATGCTGCATTGTGGGGCAGAGCCCCTCACATTCTGACCCTGCTGCTGCATCTGATTGCTCTTGCTGCTGCTCCCACCACCTGCTCCTCTCTGCCACCCTTTTCCTGGTTCCATCCAGCAGGAAGAACAGCCAGGAGGGGAGGGAAAACTTGGATTTAGGTCCAGTGTAGCAAACAGAAGTTACCTGCATCTGTCTACACTCAAATACGGCGTGTGCTCCACACAAACCACTCCAGACCTGCAAAAGTTACCACCCTTGTCCTGAGCACTCCTTCTGAGCCATTGCCTTCATGAACCCCTCAGTAATCCCCGGGGACCACTGGCATGTCTGACACCAGATTGCAGACAATCCCTAAGGCAAGAAAAACCCCAGTGCACCTCTGGAGAGACATCCTAGAGAGATCAGAGTGAAATGAGGCACGATTGATCCCTCAAGATACACCTGCCCCTCTTGTCATATTACAGTGACAGCTCTGCCAAGCTGCGCCAGCTAATCCTTCCACTGCTCAGTAGAGCTGCACCTAACACTCATTCATGGAACACAGACAACCAATGGCACATTCTCTTACTCTTTCTTCATGTCTGCTTATTGTGGACTCATCTTAACTGTACCATTTCCAGTGTCTATTGCCCTGCAAAGGGCAGAGTTAATGTGGTGGTGGTGATATGTACCGAATATAAGAACGGCCATACCAGGTCAGACCAATGGTCCATCTAGCCCAGTATCCTGTCTTCTGACAGTGGCCAAAGCCAGATGTTTCCAAGAGAATAAACAGAACAGGGCAATTATAAAGTGATCTATCCCTTGTTGTCCAGTCCCAGCTTCTGGTAGTCTGAGGCTTAGCCATCTTGGCTAATAGCCATTGATGGGCCTATCCTCCATTAACTTTTTTGAACCCAGCTTTACTTCTGGCCCTCACAACATCCCTTGGCAATGAGTTCCACAGGTTTACCCTGCCTTCCTTCCTGAACAAGCTTTTCCACTCCATGCTATATTCCTCTGAATTTTAATGAACAAAGATAAATAAGGTTCCTTACCCTGTACTCCTGGACAGCCTCTTCCACAGGAACCACAGTGTGAGCTCGGTGAGCCTGGGATCTTTCACACACCATGCAAATGGGGGTCTGATCCTCTTTGCAGTACAGCTTCAAAGGCTCTTGGTGTCTCTCACACATATTTCCTCCTACAGGTTTTTCCACTCTTTGTGAGCTTAATAACTGGGATATTGAATCCACAATATTCTTCAGCTCCCTGTTTGGTCTTAAGTTGTTCTTTCGGAACCTCTTTTTGCACTGAGGACAGACAATGTCAAACTCCTTTTCCATGCAGTGCTCAGTGATACATAGTTTGCAGAAGCTGTGTCCACACTCAGTAGTCACAGGGTCTTTAAATAAATCCGAACAGATGGAACAAGTAACTTCATCTTTAATGGCTTTTAAAGGATCTGCAGCTGCCATTGTTCTTTGTATGAGAGAATGAACAAGTTCCTTGTCACCACCACTTATCCTGAGGTTTGTTCATCTCACAGCAGAAAGGTGCCTCACTCCTCAGCAATTGGGTCAGTCCAAAGGTCCTGGCTGTATTTGTATTGGTCCAGTTCCAAGGAGCTACTCCCAGGAGACTGAACAAACACCTTTGTCCTCTGAGGAATATTGATAAGCTTATCCCCCTATCACTGAGAGCACCTCCCTGCAGGGAAAATGGGAGGGACTCAGTGGCCCCATCTGTGCTAGGAAAATCACCCATTTTTGATAATAGCTGTCAATGAAAGATTAATCTCACCTCTGGGCTGGTGTTGAAAATAGCCTGGCTTCCCATATAGATGTGGTACAAACCCTATTCAGTAACACTCCAGAAAGTCCACACTAGACAAGGGCACACATTAAACCCAGTGTCCTAAATGCCCCAACAAATGCTCATAGAAACATAGAATGTTCACCTACAAAACTTTCTGCCAAGCTGGAGCTATGGTAGCTGCTGCATAGCGAGGGCTTCTGCTCCCTGTATGTGTGTGGCATGTGGAATTTAGTATCTCAGACGCAACCCTTAGAAAGCAGGAAATGCTCAGCTAGAGGTCACTCCACAACTCACTCCAATGAATGTTAGTGTTAGCGTAACAAGAAAATACAAACCACAGACTCACCAGAACACCAGGAAATACTCAATTACAGGTGTTGCTTCACACCCAGCACAACCACATACATTTAGCTGATATCTAAGAACATTTCTTCTCTCTCCTCACCACTACCAAGTCTGCCCCACCTCCGCAATGTCTTTATCATCTGCGATCTCCCAAATACTCTGATGTCTCCTCTAAACACTTTGGTCTCTTTGAAAATTTGGCCCAATACCTTTGGTAAGTACTCAGCTGCTCAAAATAAACCTTGGGGGAGCAAGACACCACTGAGACATCAAACTGATTTTGCTCTTTCAGTCACTCCCCACAGTACACACCATCCCTCATTCTCTGAATATTTTTGGGACTTCTCTCTGAACTCATAACAGTTTGTCAATATCTTCCAGGTAATGTGCCTAGGGCTGAACTGAGCACAGGCACTGACTTTTGTTTTTGCTGGTGTCTACCTCTCCCTTGAGCCCCCACTCCTACTCCACCCCCTCCCCCAAGGGTCCCCGCACCTGCTGCCCACTCCTGTCTGCCCCTTCCCCCAGGCTCCCCCTGCCTGCTGCCCACTCCTGTCTGCCTGCTCTCCTGAGGCCTCCCTGCCTGCCCACCTGCCGCTCGCTCCTCTCTACTCCCTCTCACCGCTCACTCTTTCTTCCCCCTCCTGTCTAAAGCGTGAGTGACAGGGGAGGGAGTGGAGAGGAGTGAGTGGCAGGAGTCTCAGGGGAAGAGGCAGAGCAGGGCGGGGAGAGGCGCAGAAGACGCTGCTGGAGGAGTGTCTCCTGTCACAGGAGCAGCGGCTGCGGCAAGCCCCAAGGCCACAAAACACCTGATGGATGGGGCTGCCAAACAGCTAGTCCATGGCCAGCCTGGGGGCTGCGGAACCAGTGGGTGTTGAGCACCCCTTATTTTTTTCCGTGGGTGCTTGAGCAGTGCCTATGGAACTGAGTGTTTAAGGTGGAGTCTCCCAAGAAAGGGCCTGTTCTGTCCCTTCGTTGTTTCTTAGGTGCCTGTGTGTTCAGCCCATATAATGGCATCCTTTTCTGCAGCCATGTCATACTGCAAACTCGCATCTAATTTGCTCCAACCCTTCCCCTACATCTCTCTGAGCCTTTCTGGCTTCCCATTGCACCTGGGGTTTTGAATTATTTTTCTTCAGTTACATTAGCTGCATTTTCTGAGGTTGACTCTCATGTTGTACTTTTTTGTCCATGTCTGTAATCTCTCTTGGCCTCTTTATTAATGTATTTATTTTCTGTTCTCACTAGTGTTTGCTGCTCCTCACAGGTGATACCAAGTTATCCCAGCTTTACAGATGGGAAAACTGAAGCACAAAGAGGGGAACTGAGTTGTCCAACGTAAGTTGAAGATATGGGACAAGAACAAAACTTTTCTGAGTTCCCGTCCAGTGTTCAGTCTGCTAGGCCATGCAACTTTCAATTTCCCTGTGCCCACTTCTCTCACTCTCTCTCTCTCTCTCTCTTTATCTCACATTTTTCTAATTGGGAACTTTTAGAAATAGTCCCTGGAGGACGCCTTTAGTGTGCCAACCCCCTTAGGGTTACACTCACTCTCTGAGGTAAGCCCCTTGGCTTCACTACCTCCTGGTACTGAACTCTGGGGCCTTCAGCTCCCCTGCTTCCCTCCTCCCTGCAGTGAGTCCACCTGAATTGGATACCTGAGGAAGACTTGCACGCCCAAAGGGAGCAATGCACCCCCCACGACTTCCTGAATCTGCAATGACTGTCAGCCAGGGCTGTACAAACAGAAGGGTTTGTTAGATGTCTGGGACACAGTGTCGAAAGTCCTTGGTTAGTACAGAGAATGGAAAAGTTACAGCAAAGTTCATCTGGGCTCATCCAGAGCCCAGAACTCTCTCCCAGCCCCCAGTCTAGAAGTGTCTCTTCTTCTAGCAGCCCAGACTATACAATCCCATTTGCCCCTCCCCGGTCCTTTGCTCTTCTTCCCAGGCAACCCTCTCATCTTCTTGGCTGTTTGAATTCTGACAGGGCTACAGATAGCAAACTGAAGCCAGAAATCTCCAGGGGCTACATACTGGGTCTGCCCTGAAAGACACTTTGAATTGGTAACTCATTTGTGTGTATATGGTTGCTTGCTTTGACTTTTAAATAACTCTCATTTCTTTTTTCTAGTTAATAAACCTTTAGATAGTTTATTACAGGTCTGCCTACAGGCAGTATCTTTGGTGTAAGATCTACTCTACTACCTGATTGGAGTAAATGACTGGTCTCTTGGGACTGGAAACAACCTGAGTATTGTATGTTTTTGGTGTAAGCGACCATTTATCACTAAGTCCAGTTTGTCTGGATGGCAAGATGTTCTGGAGAGTCTAAGGCAGAGGTATTCAAACAGTGGGGCGCACACAGCTCATCAGGGTAAGCCACTGGTGGGCGGTGGGAGTCTGGTGACATTGAGCATCAGCAGGCACGGCTGCCCACAGCTCCCACTGGCCATGGTTCACCATTCTTGGCCAATGGGAGCTGCAGGAAGCGGTGGTTAGGCTGTGGGAAGTGGGTATTTTCTCATTACATATGTTGGTAGAGGGGTTACAAGCCCCTAGTGGTATTCCCTTTCCTCCATAAAGCTATATCTAACCCTGCCTTTTGGGGCTATGAGGAACAGCTACAGCCCTGGCTATCCGAGCATGCTCTTAGGGCTCCCATACAGTTTTATTACTATCCAAAGTACAATGTCTAACAATAAAACCATATTGAGTGCCTACTCATTCAAAACTCTGAACTGGGCAAATGATCCTACCTCCAGCAAAGACTGAAACTGGTCTGACCTCAAAGATCAAACCCCACAGGCTTCCTGGTAAACAGTGATCTGACACGGCACTAGAACACCTGTAGCCTAACTGACAGGCTGTGATGTTTAACTATTTCTCGGGCACACGTTGTATTCATGTATCTGGATTTATATAAGAGTGTAACAGAACCGCTATTCTCGCCATGCATTAGATGATGCAATGGTGAAATCCTCACAAAACAACACAGCAGCATATTTTCTACTCCACACATATATTAAAAATCAAAATCTCCCTATCCTTCCAATCTTCCCCCAGAACAGAGCCATAGCCAGGCATTTTGGCACCTGGGGCGAGCAAGCATATCTTCACCCCTACCAGAGGCAACACATGGAGGGGGAGCACACAGGGTCATATGCCCCCCAGATTTTTTGGTTGTGCCCCCGCAACCCAGACAGGCTGGACAGGCCTGTTAGGTGAGTCAGGGGGTGCTCCCTCCCTAAGGCCCATCACATGGGGCTAGCCCCATAGGTGGGGGCATAAGGTTTAATAAAAGTATGTGGACAGAGAATACAAAAGTTAGACACACAAGTGTGTTTACTTTGTGAAATAGCTGCACATTCACCCAGGCACAGAACAGAATAGAGACAATGCGGTATGATATATGACCATTCATTATTAAATAACACATCTTGATTTTTGAATATTGGGCCAGCCAGAATGTAAACATTATGACAAGATATCCGTTGAATAAATTTGAGGAAATTATGATCTTTCTGTCTATATATCACAAACCTAAAAAAATGTGACTCCACTTGCTGAATAAGGTGGCTTCATTTACTCTATTTACTCAACTCTATTTAAAATTAGAAGTTAGATGTGGAATAGACATGTCAAGTTATCATGTTTATCTTTTCATTGCCTTTTGAACACTATTTCTCCATTTACCCCATTTTTTTCTTTGCTCTGTTTCACCCCATATCTCTTAGTTGTAGTCCACTAGCACTACCCTTAACTAGCTAATCTGAAATTTGATCCACTGACCTTTTCCTGGTGGCCCTCAGAATGAAGCAGTTGAAGTTGCAAATACTGGGGGCAGGCCTGCTGACAGCAATTCTGGGCCCTGGGGCAGAATAGACAATGGGCCCCCTATGAAGCGGGTCCACCTGACATTTGGGCCGTGCTGTGACTGCATGGCTGGTATATTCCCTCATACTTTTTTCATCCATGTGAGCAATACATTGTGTTCTGTGCACCGAGGCATGTGCAGACAGGCACCCCAGTATAAACAAAACTCCCAGTATCAGATCTATGTTTAACAAGTTACCATAGGGGTAATTATTCCAGCCAGGATAGGTTGGACGTTTTAGAACTCACTACTTGAAGTACATTTAAGTATAAGAGAAATAAAATTATGAAATGCATAGACCAGTCAAAACACACTTTGAAAGAATAAAATTGCAGAGAATAGATGTGCATTGCAGGAAGTACCACGTAGTAACAACAAAAATAATACCAGTATGTGTTGGGAGGTGAATGTGACACAGAGGCAGGACAGTGTGTGTGTGTGAGAGACACAGAGACAGGACCATGTGTGTGAGTGACAGTGTGACACAGACAGCCAGGACAGTGTGTGTGTGAGAAAGAGAGTGTCTGTGACAGAAACAGGATTGTGTGTGTGTGTGTATATGTGTGTGTGTGTGTGAGAGAGAGAGAGAAAGAGAGAGAGAGAGAGAGAGAGAGAGAGAGAGAGAGAGAGAGAGAGGATAGTGTGTGTGCGTGCTTCTGGGGAAATTTGAGAGATGCCTGAGCTGTCTCTTTAAGACACTGACTGAAAGCTCTCCTCCTCTGTTCCTGAGCCCTGTCTCCCCTCCCCTGCTCTGTGGAGATGGGTACAGGGGCAGGGGGTCATCCTGACATCAGCACCTCTCCCCACCCTGTGCTCTGCACACCTAGCAGGAGAGTCCCAGCCAGGAGCAGCAGGATGAGGCAATATTGAGGGGAGGGGCACCTGCCGCCTCTGCAGCTAGGAGGCATATGCATCACTCCTGTGCGGCAGGGCCCCACGGGGCCCTTTGAAATTACCCAAGCCCCTGACATCTGGTGGTGAAGTATGGGGAGTGTGGAAAGGAATTTCAGGTATTTGCATTGGCACACCCACCCCACCTAGCACAGTTGACGGCAGCCAGAGATGGTTATTTTGACAGCTCTGGGATCCCCAATTTCTTTGTTATTGGGGCAGGAGGAATAAAGTGTTGTCACCCTGATTATGTGAATGTGGAACTATGAGACTGCTTTATGACAGAGATGTCTCACTATCCATTAAGTAGCACTTGCTAGGCAAGGGACATGGGTGCCAAAACCCAGTGAATGGAGAGAGGTTGGGGACTGGTGTGTGTACCTGATGATATGGGTCCCTTTTGAGAGCCTGGAATGCCAATTGCACTTTCTCCTCTCTCCACTGTTGAAGAGCAGAGCTAATTTTGAATCCTTTAGGCATCCATCTAGAGGCTGCTGACCAATGGTGCACCAGCACTAGGATTTCCCCTACTACAAGCTGCAATCACTAAGAGCTGAAATCACTAAAAGAGCTAAGTTTACTGAGCTGAAATCACTGGGTGCTGTGTTAACTAGTGGGGGAGCCTGAAGATCTATCGCTAAGCAAGAGCGGCGCAGTTTGCAGCATGTTGGAGCAGCCCATGGAACAGTGAGCAGAGTGGAGCAGTTTGTGAGGATGGCTGAAGCGGTTCACGGGTCGGCTGGAGGAGCGGCACAGCTGGTGGAGTGGAGCCAGTCATGGTGAAGGCTGCAGCAGAACTCCACGGAGAGGCAGAGCATGTTGGCCCCGGCCCATGTAAGGTGCCCCTTAACACCCTGTGTGCATGCCCCCCCATTTCCACCCAGGATGGGGGGGTAAAACTCTGCAGATAAACTTTTGAACTCTGGGGTGGCACTGACCAGAGACAGAGACTTTTGGGTTGTTGGACTTTGAGGTAATTGGACCTAAGACCCTAAGTGGGAAAGGACATTGCCAGAGGTACTTGGAGGTGGATTGGTTTTTTTGCTTATGGTTTGTGTTATAACCTGGTTTGTGGTGTTTCTCCAATAGTGATGCTGCATTGTTTCCCTCCTTTATTAAAAGGATTTTGCTACACTTGGACTCTGTGCTTGCGAGTGGGGTAGTATTGCCTCCTAGAGGCGCCCGGGGGGTGGTATGTAATTGTCCCAGGTCACTGGGTGGGGGCTCGAGCCGGTTTTGCATTGTGTTATTGAAACAGAACCCCTGGATACTGAACCCGGCCCTTGTTGCTGCCAACTCAGGGGGGCAGTAGGGCTACAATAATATACAAGGGCTTGACCAAAGGTGTCCAACCTTTACACAGACCCTTTCCACAACATTCAGCATGGGGAGAGATATAAGAATCAGAATTACACACACACACACACACACACACCCCTCCAGAGTTTGTGCAGCTGTACTTGAGATAGGTTGGAGTGGCTGCACTGGTGCCCAGGGGAGGCTGCACCAGGCCTGGTGGTAACAGCTGCTTGGGGCCAGGTGGTGGTAGAGCACATGGCCATGGTAAAGGGGCAGATCTGAGGGGAACCTGTCATGGTTATGGGGTTACCTGCACCTCTGGCCCCTCTCTGGGCTCTCTGAATGAACCCTTCCAGTGTCAGGGCTTGAAATGGCATGGTTAACTGTATTACACTGTCCAGCCACTAGGTGGTGCTGTGTGTAACAGACCTTATATAAGCTAACCTCCGTCATGCCAGGCAGAGCATTAAAGGATCTTGTGGCAGCCACATCTGGGTGTCTCTCTGAGCCAGAGGCTCTGTAGCCAGACCAGCTCTAGTACTGGAACCCGACCTGCTGGTACCAACCCTGGAACCTGCCATCTCCAAGGGGTACATGAAAGACCTTGTGTGGGTTACCATGTGTCAGACTCCCCAGAAGAAGACACTGCTGGAGGAGGGGGTACAGTTTGGAGTTGTAGAAGGGGTGTGTGAGTACTTGGAGGTGCTGGAGTGTCTGTGTGTGTGTACTGGAGGGGGAATTTAGGGGTGCTGAAGGGGATACCTTGGGCCTAATTCCTGAGGAGGGGGGCAGTGTCACGCCTTGTCACAGTGGCATGGCAGCTGGCATAGACCCAGCACACAGCATCAGCTGTCAGTGCCTCCCGGCGGGCCTCCCCCCTCCCCAGGGCTGAGAGCTGTAGCCTGGGTGGGGGTGGGGATCCAGCAGCTCTGAGGAACCAATCAGATGCAAATGCAGGGTGGGAGGGGAGGGGAAGAGGACAAATTGGGGATCTTTCTGAGCTGCACTGTCTGGGACAGAGGGTAGAGGAGCAAAAAGAGGCAACGTCTGGAAAACCTGGACGTATGGTAACCCTACCTTTACCTGGACAGACTCCTGCAAGTGTCCCAGTCTCCAACCAGGCCTTGGATTACAGCAGCCTGTGTATGCACTGTGCTTACTGCACATCTGACTGGGTTTAGCACCTGCCGTTCTTCCATTTTGCAGCTGTGACCAGCAATGAATACAGAGCAACCACACAGACTCTTCTGAAAAGTATTGTTAAACAGTAGGAACAAAGACGAACAAGAGAGACAAGGTTTTATATAAACACTGTGAAGGGAAAAGGCTCTAATTTAAGGAGAGGGCCAAGTGGCGCTCAGGTAACTCAACTAGTTTGCTGGATTCCTCCTGATTCTGGATCCATGTTGCAATTTGAAAGAACAAACCAGTTCTGTGCAAGTTTTATGGGTTTTATTAAAAGGAATTATCAAGCAGTTCTTAGGCATAAATTTTTAGTTCTTAGTCTAAAATTACTTTAACTTCATTAAACTAATTAAGACAAAAGTAATACAAATGTCCAGTCTCGCGAACCACCTCCTAAAAATGAATATTTCCAGGGATTTTCTCCTTCACTGAAGTATAAATAATAAAAGTAGTGATCTTGGAAATATAACATTTGTTTTTATGACATGCTTATTACACACTATTTATTAGTATTATTTATCATTACAGTATTTGTATTACATTATGAAATGGCAACACACTTCCGAGATCTCACTTTTGTAGCTTGTATCACTTTGAATAAGCCTATTATAGGACAAGGTTCCAATGTTTCATCAAGAAATATCAGATGTGAACCAGCAGGAAGATGTTTAAGAAGCCAACTCAGTTCTTCCTACACAAGCATTCAGGTCTTGAGCAGTCCAGGCAAACATCGCATGTTACAACAAAGTTTAAACTTTACTTGATAATTTAAAAAACAAGATTAGCTGCCTATTTAATTTTAAAAACAGCAAAAAATATGCACCTCCCTTTCCATTTCATATAAGGAGTCTTGAGGTTTAAATCTCCTCAGTGTGATAGAGATGCTTGCTTTGATCTGCTTAGCTCTTGGAAGTCCAGGGGCTCCAGCCTGCTGGCCCAGTGCTGCCTGGGGTCCCTAGGGACAGCTCCATCTGCCATTACAGAATTTTCTCATGAGAACCCCGTGTAACATTTCGCAAACCCCCCGGGGTTCATGAACCCCAGTATGGGAACCACTGGACTAGATGATCACAATGGGCCCTTCTGGCCTTGGAATCTGGGAATCTGTGAAAACAATGATCAAAGCCGTGTCACAACTGAGACTGATTCTGTAGGTCAGTGGATTAACAAACAATGATGTTGGTTTTGGTCATCGACTCATTAAATCATCCAATTAAAACAGGAGATCATAGACTCATAGGACTGTAAGGGACCTCGAGAGGTCATCTAATTCAGTCCCCTGCACTCATGGCAGGACCAAACACCATCTAGACCATCCCTGACAGGTGTTTGTCTAACCAAAAATTCCACAACCTCCCTAGGCAATTTATTTCAGTGCCTAACCACCCTCACAGTTAGGAAGTTTTTTCTAATGTCGAACCTAGACCTTACTCTCTGCAATTTAAGCCCATTACTTCATGTGCTAGCTTCAGAGGTTAAGATCATTTTTAAGCCCTCCTCTTTGTAACAATCTTTTATGTACTTGAAAACTATCATGTTCCCTCCCCTTCCCAAGTCCTCTCTTTTCCAGATTAAATAAACCCAGTTCTTTTCATCTTCTCTCATAGGTCATATTTTCTAGGCCTTTAATCATTGTTGTTGCTCTTCTCTGGACTCTCTCCAATTTGTCCACATCTTTCCTGAAATGTGGTGCCCAGAACTGGACACAATACCCCAGTTGAGGTCTAATCAGCGCAGTGTAGAGCAGAAGAATTACTTCTTGTGTCTTGTTTGCAACACTTCTGCTAATATATCTCAGAATGATTGTTGCTTTTTTTTGCAACATCATTACACTGTTGATTCATATTTAGCTTGTGGTCCACTATGGCTCCCAGATCCTTTTCTGAAGTTCTCCTTCCTAGACAGTCATTTCTTATTTTGTATGCATGATGCAACTGATTGTTCCTTCCTAAGTGGAGTACTTTGAATTTGTCCTTATTGAATATCATCCTATTTACTTAAGACCATTTCTCCAGTTTGTTCAAATCATTTTAAATTTTCATCCTATCCTCCAAAGCACTTGCAACCCCTCCCAGCTTAGTATCAGCTGCAAACTTAATAAGTGCACTCTCTATGCCATGATCCAAATCACCGATGAAGATATTGAACAGAACCAGACCCAAAACTGATCCTTGCAGGACCCCACTTGTTATGTCCTTCCAGCCTCACTGTGACCCACTGATAATTATTCTCTGGGAATGGTTTTCCTACTAGTTTTGCACCTACTTTATAGTTGCTCCATCTAGGTTGCATTTTCCTAGCTTGTTTATGAGAAGGTCATGCAAGACTGCATCAAAACCACATCTACTGCTTCACTCCTATCCACCAGGCTTCTTACCCTGTCAAAGAAAGCTATCTGGTTGGTTTGGCACAATATGTTCTTGACAAATCCATGCTGGTGGTTACTTATCACCTTATTATCTTCTAGATGTTTGCAAATTGATTGTTGCATTATTTGCTCCATTATATTTCTGGGTACAGAAGTTAAGCTGACTGGTTTGTAATTCCCTGGGATGTCCTTATTTCCCTTTTTCCAGTCTTCTGGAATCTCCTCTGTCTTCCATGACTTTTCAAAGATAATCGCTAATGGCTCAGAAATCTCCTCAGTCAGCTCCTTGAGTATTCTAGGATGCATTTCATAAACTCTGGTGACTTGAAGACATCTAATTTGTTTAAATAATTTTTAACTCTCCCCTCTCATTTTAGCCTCTTCTGTTCCTACCTCATTTTCACTGGTATTTACCTTCTTGGTGAAAACTGAAACAAAGAAGTCAATAAGCACCTCTGCCTTTTCAACATTTTTGGTTATTATTTCTCCCACCCCACCCATTGAGTAACAGACCTATCCTGTCCTTGGTCTTCCTCTTGCTTCTAATATATTTGTAGAATGTTTTCTCGTTACCCTTCATTCTCTCTACTTAGTTTGATCTCATTTTGTGCCTTTGCCTTTCTAATTTTGCCCCTACATACTTGTGGTGTTTGTTTATATTCATCCTTTGTAATTTGACCTAGTTTCCACTTTTTGTAGGACTCTTTTTAGATAATTGAAGATCTCCTGGTTAAGCCAGAGTGGTCTGTTGACAGACTTCCTATACTTCCTTTGCAGTGGGATAGTTTGTTCTTGTGCCCTTAATAATGTCTCTTTGAAAAACATCTAACTGTCTTCAGTTGTTCCCCCATTAGACTTGCTTCCCATGAGATCTTACCTACCAACTCCCTGAGTTTGCTAGAGTCTGTCTTCTTGAAATCCATTGTCTTTATTTTGCTGTTTTCCCTGCTACCATTCCTTAGAATCATGAACTCTCTCATTTCATGATCACTTTCACCCAAGCTGCCTTCCACTTTCAAATTCTCAACCAGTTTCTCCCTATTTGTCAAAATCAGATCTAGAACAGCCTCCCCGCAGTAGCTTTCTCCACCTTCTGGAAAAAAAATTGTCTCCAATACATTCTAGATCCTATGGCTAACACAGGAAAGAATTGCTTTCCATTAATCCAGCAGCAGGAAATGGGAGAACATGGCTGTTGTGATTTAAAGAGATCATTTTTAGACACCAGACCACAGAAGTGTTTCGTGGTGGCAGAGGCCAGCGCCCCCTCAGGGGAAGCATGATGAGTCTGATCTAGTTTTTCCCCCCTATGCTTTGTTCCACTCAGGCTGAGTGGGGCTCCGTGGCTGTGGCATGTAAGAGTCTAGTCTCCTGTGGGCTGCAGTAGTTTGGTCTAATTTTAGGTGTTGGCCTTGGTGTGCAGGTGCTGGGTGTATTGGTGGCCTGTGATACAGAGGAGGTCTGACTGGATGATCTCATGGTCACTTCTGGCCTAAAACTTTAAATTTAGCTGGTGTAGGACATGCCTGTCATTTGGGGTTTAGGATAAGCCTTCCTGGATGCTGTGAAACCCATGATCATAGAATCATAGAATTATAGAATATCAGGGTTGGAAGGGAGGTCATCTAGTCCAACCCCCTGCTCAAAGCCGGACCAATCCCCAACTAAATCATCCCAGCCAGGGCTTTGTCAAGCCTGACCTTAAAAACCTCCAAGGAAGGTCATTCCACCAACTCCCTAGGTAACCCATTCCAGTGCTTCACCACCCTCCTAGTGAAAAAGTTTTTCCTAATATCCAACCTAAACCTCCCTGTACCTACTGGGTTCCAGGAAGTGGGTGGGCAGAAGGACCCCTGCAGAGACCCGGTGCAGTCCTGGCCAAAAGAACTCCAGAATCACTGTCCGGAGGTCGGCCAGGAAGCCCAGGGCCGGGACCAGGGTGTTGAGCCAGTACTAGAGCATGGACAGGACTGGTTGATTGAGTACCAGTGCCCTCCCTCGAAGGGAGAGGCACTGGAGTAGTCCTGTCCATTTCCAGAGCCGCTCTGTCACCCTGCCCTGTAAACTGTGCTAGTTCTCCATCGGAGACAGATGTGTGGCAGAAAGGTAAATGCCGAGATAGAGCAGCGGACCCACACTCCACCGGATGGCCTCGCCCACCACCCATCCCCGACCACCAGGCCAGAGCTCTTGACCCAGTTGACCCGGGCGGAGGAGGCCGCCAAGTACACGGTCTGGCAAGCCTCCACCCGCGCCAAGTCACCTGGGCCCTGGACCACGAGGAGCACATCGTCAGCGTACGCCGACAGGACCAGCCGCAGCTCCGGCTCCTGGAGCACCAACCCCGTCAACCTCCTGTGGAGGAGACAGAGGAAGGGCTCGATCGCCAGAGCATACAGCTGACCCCTGCCATACTCCTCACCCGAAGCTGACCCGCTCGGTCAGGGTCCAGTTGAGCCTGATCAGACACTCTGCGGAAGCATATAGCACCTGGAGAAAACCCACAAACTGGGATCCGAAGCCTTACGCTCGCAGAGTGCCCAGGAGATACCCGTGGTCCACCCTGTCGAATGCCTTCTCCTGATCCAGGGACAGGAGGGTGAATGACCATTCCTACACCCCAGCTCCAAGATATCCTGGACCAGATACAGGTTATCGAAGATGCTACGGCCCGGGACGATGTAGGTCTGGTCTGGATTGATCATGTCCTCCAGCACGGACCCCAGCCGCAGCGAGATGGCCTTCGCTACTACCTTGTAGTCCGTGCTGAGGAGCGAGACAGGATGCCAGTTCCGTAAGTCACAGAGGTCCCCCTTCTTCGGCAATAAGGCGAGCACAGCTCACCTGCAAAAGAGAGGGAGGACCCTGCTATGCAAGGACTTGGCCCAGACGGTGACGAGGTCTGGGCCGAGGACATCCCAGAACATGCAGTAGAACTCAACGGTCAGCCTGTCCATGCCCGGAGATTTATTAGCGGGCATGCGGCGGAGGGCTTCCAAGAACTCGGCCAGAGAGAGAGGCAGCTCTAGCCGGTCACGGTCGCCCACGCTGACCATCGGGAGTCTGTCCCAGAGCACTCTGTCCTGGCCCTCTCGCACATCTCCGCTGGATCCGAGAGGGGGGTGCCGTCTTCTGCCAGAAGGCAGGCGATGTGCTTCTTGGCCCCCCTCTTTTTCTCCAGGACGTAGAAGAAGCGGGAGCCACGATCCATCTCCCGAAGGAGGCGGATGCGAGATCGAACAAAAGCACTCTAGGCCCGATGATCTTCGAGGGCCTGGAGCTCCTCCCACTTCTCCCGGCATGCTCCGCAAAGGGATGGATCCTCAGGGCTGGCGGCCAGACGCCTCTCCAGTTCTAAGACCTCCCATTCCAACTGCTCTATCGCCGCATCCCTCCGTTGGCTGCGCCCCGGGTGTAGTCACGGCAGAAGAGCCGGGCGCGCACCTTTCCCACATCCTACCACTGCCATGCTGCTGCCCTCGCCAAGCCAGCCAGAACTCCTGGAAGGATGCCACGAAGCCCACATCCTCCAGTAAGCTGTTGTTAAAATGCCAATAGGCCAGCCCCGGCCTCTCCACACAGACAGAGGCCGTCACAGTGACGAGATGGTGATCTGAAAAAGGGGCCGGCCCGACGCTGGAGGACTGGGCCCATGACAAATAGATGTGGTCCAACCGGGAGTGGCATGACTGATGGGATTCCACCTGGACATAGGTAAATGTGGAGATATCGTCCGGGTGGTGGTTGCGCCAGACGTCCACCAGGGACTGATGGTCGACAATCTCCCGAAGGACGTCCGCGGCAACCGGGCTCTGCTCGGTCCCCGAGCGGTCCCACTCCTCGAAGGTGGTGTTAAAGTCCCCACCCAGGACCAGGCATTCACAAGGAGCCAAGGAAGGCAGCCGCCTGCTGATAGAATCGCAGCTGCTCCGGTCCTGATGTTGGGGCATAGACGTTAACGAGGTTGACCACAAGCCCCTCCATGCAGATCCGGAGGTGCAGCAGGCGGCCAGGCACAGCCTCGGCGACCCCCAGCACCTCGGGCCGTAGGTTGGGGGAGAACAGGGTAGCCACTCCAGCCGTACAAGCTGTGAGATGGCTAAAGTAGACCCTGCCCCCCACTCCAGCCACCAGCTGTCTTCGGCAGCCAGATCCGAATGGGTCTCCTGCAGGAAAACCACAGAGTGCCCCCCCCCCTTCCAAAGGAAGGAGAGCACCTGGCTCCTGTGGAGACCCACCCTACAGCCCCGGGTGTTCAACGTTGCAAAGGTGATGAGTGCCATGAGGAGGGCTGGGGATGCTCATGGCCCTCATTGGGCTGCGCAGAAAACCGTGACCCACTCCGAAGGTGAGCAAGGAGTCACAGAAGCTGCGAACCCACTGGTAAGCCGTCGGGCCCTGCTTCTCGGTCCTTTTTCCCTCCCCCATGAGAGCCCTCGTGGCCTGGAGGATTTGATGAAAATCCCTCCATCGCTGGAGAGCGAGCGATACCTTATTGCGGAAACCACAGATGTCTTCTAAAAACTCCCGCAGCTCTTCTCGCAGTGTATGGGGGGGGTCACTGGGCTCCAGTAATCCACTGGTGGGGGCTCTGGCACATCCCTGTGTCCCACTGAGACGGGCAGGCAAGGAGTGGACCCTCTACTTGGCGCCCGATGGGCCAGCGCCACATGGCCCACCTCAGACCCTGTCTCAATGGAGGGTAGCAGAGGGAAGATAGCAGCCCCTAGTAGTTCAGGACAGGGAAACACAAAGGCCACTCCCTGGGGGTCATCCTCTGGGAAAGGGAAGGAGATGGCCCCAGGGGTGGCAATGGAATCGTGGGAGATGGAGGGGATAGGGACAGGATCACAAGGAAGGGCAGGGCCGGGGTCAGGAGTAGGGTCGGGGGGAGGGACAGAGATGAGATCCTGGGCCCCAGGAGCTGGACTGCCGGGAGGTGGCTCCTCTTGGTCTGGCTCAGGAGTCTGAGGGATAGGGAGGGGGTCTCCAGTGATGCTGGGCTCAGGCTTAATGGCAGGTGTGACAGCCATGGCATCAGGAGATGGATAACCTTCAGCGGGAAGGAACTTGGTTGCCCCATGCCACCGAGGGATACCTCTGTTAACTCTGGTCCCAGCCGCGAGGCACCGGCTGTCGCCTCAACAGGCTCGGCGGCCGTCAATGGGGTGCCACCCGTGGCCGGGCAGGTCAAAGAGTCCAGGAGACCCTCGGAGGCAGGAGCGGAAGCAGTGGTTATGAGGAGGGAGAACGGGGAAGGGGGAGCTGGGGTGAGGTCGGCCAGGTCGAGGCCCGCTGGCAGAGGGTCGTCCTCCCCCTGGGTGACCGGGGTCAGACCCAGGGCCTCGATCTCCTCATAGATGGAAGGGAGCTCACCTCCCACCACCCCGGGGTCCTCCCCACAAGCGCCCGAGGCGACGCTTGCCTCGGACAATGCAGGGAGTGTAGGTGGCAAGGGGGTGGGAGGGGCTTCAGCGGGGGCCTCCGTGAGAAGGAACTGCGGAGGAGGGATGTTGGTACCCTCTGTTGCTTCCACATCTTCCCCAGCCAGCACTGGCGGATGGAACACACCCATGGGCAAGGCGGAAGGCTCAGTGTCCGTGGCCCCCTTCCTGGTCTTCCAGGGGGCTTCCACATCGGATGGTAGGAGCGGAGCTCGAGCCTTCCCCCGCTTTCCCTGTACTAGGGTCCAGCCCTCCATGGCATCGTGCGGGCCAGTTGACAGGGGTTGGCTTGGGGGCAGGGATGACACCTCGAGGACTTGAGGAGGTAAAGCTGGGACAGCATGAGGGGAGGCAGATTCCCCCTGGGGAGGGCCCTCTCCCAAGCCCGGTGATACCCCTGCCGCACCCTCCACGGTGGTTGGGAGAGATGACATAGTGGCAGGTGAGGGGGCTGCCACCACCTCGGTGTACGCCCTGAGGGCCGGGGGAGGGGCACCCGCAGAGCTGATGGAGGGAACAGCGGGGAGGGGCACTACGGCCAGTGGAGGAGCCACGGCAGTGGTGGCAGTCCCTGCCATAGGGGGCCTACGGGGATCTTTCCTTTCTTTTTGCCCTGGCCCTTTCTGCTGGCTGGGGGGCTCCCACAGAATCAGAGGGGGCGAGGGACGTGACAGAAGCGGAGGTCACCCCATCACTCGCCGCTGCTGGCGCTTCAGCGGGAGTAGTGGCAGGTGGTTTAGCAGCGGTGGTTGAGGTAGAGACTAGGGGGGTTGTTGGGGGGGCAGGTAGGGGGGCGGGGTCTGCCCCTGGGATCCCACCCACCGTGTCTCCTGCCATGATGAGCAGGGAGGGAGGGGAAACACCAGAGAAGGGGGGGGAAGCAGATCAACCACTCCTCCCCGCTAGGCTGTAGGCAGGGGAGGAGGGTGCCGAAATGGGGCGGGGGGCAGATAAGGGGGCTATCAAGAACTTGGGGGGGTCAGTCACTGACACAGGATTGGAATCCGGCTCCTCTAGCTGCACTAGGGGAGGGGAGGGGCACAATAGCAATGGGGGGTGCAGTGTAACAGGGGAAAACTCAAACAGGGGAGGGGCACAAGCGCACAGAAAGAGGCATGGGTGCACGAATGGAGGGGCCAATCAGGACAAGCGGGGCCACAAAGGAAGGGGAGCAACCAGGCTGGAAGTGGGGCAGAGAAACCAAGGGGCCAACCGTAGGGCTGGGATGGGACAAACAAACAAAGCAGCACAGGGAGATGGGCGGGGCAGGCAAACAGATGGAACCTGGGCAGGGGCAAAGGGATGCAAGGGGCAAATGGGCAGGCATCAAGGGGCAAAGCTGAGGGGCCTGTTGCAAGGGGTCAGTACGGGGGGGGTGCGTTCGCCCATGAGCACTTGTGCAAAGTCAATATGTGGCTGGCTGCAGCTGCAGGCCCAAGTGGTGGAAATAGGGTGTAGCAGACCAGGCAAGCAGCTGAGTCTCATAGATTCATAGACTTTAAGGTCAGAAGGGACCATTATGATCATCTAGTCCCACCTCCTTCACAATGCAGGCCACAGAATCTCACCTATCCACTTCTATAACAAACCCCTAACCTATGTCTGAGTTATTCAAGTCCTCAAATTGTGGTTTGAAGATCTCAAGATGCAGAGAATCCTCCAGCAAGTGACCCGTGCCCCATGCTGCAGAGGAAGGCGAAAAACCTCCAGGGCCTCTGCCAATCTGCCCTGGAGGCAAATTCCTTCCCAACCCCAAATATGGCGATCAGTTAAACCCTGAGCATGTGGACAAGACTCACCCGCCAGGACCCAGGAAAGAATTCTCTGTAGTAACTCAGATCCCAACCCATCTAACATCCCATCACAGACCACTGGGCATACTTACCTGCTGATAATCAAAGATCAGTTGCCAAATTAATTGCCAAAATTAGGCTATCCCATCATACCATCCCCTCCATAAACTTATCAAGCTTAGTCTTAAAGCCAGATATGTCTTTTGCCCCCACTACTCCCCTTGGAAGGCTGTTCCAGAACTTCACTCCTCTAACGGTTAGAAACCTTCATCTAATTTTAAGTCTAAACTTCCTACTGTCCAGTTTATATCCATTTGTTCTTGTGTCCACATTGGTACTAAGCTTAAATAATTCCTCTCCCTCCCTAATATTAATCCCTCTGATATATTTATAAAGAGCAATCATATCCCCCCCCAACTTTCTTTTGGTTAGACTAAATAAGCCGAGCTCTTTGAGTCTCCTTTCATAAGACAGGTTTTCCAATCCTCGGATCATCCTAGTAGCCCGTCTCTGAACCTGTTCCAGTTTGAATTCATCCTTCTTAAACATGGGAGACCAGAACTGCACACAGTATTCCAGATGAGGTCTCACCAGTGCCTTATATAACGGTACTAACACCTCCTTATCTTTGCTGGAAATACCGCACCTGATGCATCCTAAAACTGTATTCGCTTTTTTAACGGCCATATTACATTGGCGACTCATAATCATCCTGTGATCAACCAATACTCCGAGGTCCTTCTCCTCCTCTGTTACTTCCAAATGATGCGTCCCCAATTTATAACTAAAATTCTTGTTATTAACCCCTAAATGCAGGACCTTGCACTTTTCACTATTAAATTTCATCCTATTCCTATTACTCCAGTTTACAAGGTCATCCAGATCTTCCTATATGATATCCAAGTCCTTCTCTGTGTTAGCAATACCTCCCAGCTTTGTGTCATCCGCAAACTTTATTAGCACATTCCCGCTTTTTGTGCCAAGGTCAGTAATAAAAAGGTTAAATAAGATTGGTCCCAAAACTGATTACTGAGGAATTCCATTAGTAACCTCCTTCCATCCTGACAGTTCACCTTTCAGTATGACCCGTTGTAGTCTCCCCTTTAACCAGTTCCTTATCCACCTTTCAATTTTCATATTGATCCCCATCTTTTCCAATTTAACTAATAATTTCCCATGTGGAACTGTGTGAAATGCCTTACTGAAATCGAGGTAAATTAGATCCACTGCATTTCCTTTGTCTAAAAAATCTGTTACCTTCTCAAAGAAGGAGATCAGGTTGGTTTGGCACGACCTACCTTTTGTAAAACCATGTTGTATTTTGTCCCAATTACCATTGACCTAAGTGTCCTTAACTACGTTGTCCTTCAAATTTTTTTCCAAGATCTTACGTACTACAGATGTCAAACTAACAGGCCTATAGTTACTCGGATCACATTTTTTCCCTTTCTTAAAAATAGGAACTACGTTAGCAATTCTCCAGTCATATGGTACAACCCCTGAGTTTACTGATTCATTAAAAATTCTTGCTAATGGGCTTGCAATTTCATGTGCCAGTTCCTTTAATATTCTTGGATGAAGGTTATCTGGGCCCTCCGATTTTGTTCCATTAAGCTGTTCGAGTTTGGCTTCTACCTCGGATGTGGTAATATCTACCTTCATATCCTCATTCCCATTTGTCATCCTTCCATTATCCCTAAGCTCCTCATTAGCCTCATTAAAGACTGAGGCAAAGTATTTATTTAGATATTGGGCCATGCCTAGATGATCTTTAACCTCCATTCCATCCTCAGTGTTTAGCGGTCCCACTTCTTCTCTCTTTGTTTTCTTCTTATTTATATGGCTATAGAACCTTTTACGATTGGTTTTAATTCCCTTTGCAAGGTCCAACTGTACATGGCTTTTATCCTTTCTCACTTCATCCCTACATGTTCTGACCTCAATAAGGTAGCTTTCATTGCTAATCCCATCCATATTCCACTCCAGGTAGGCTTTCTGCTTTTTCTTAATCACCTCTCTGAGATGCTTGCTCATCCAGCTTGGTCTACAACTCCTGCCTATGATTTTTTCCCCTTTCTTGGGATGCAGGCTTCTGATAGTTTCTGCAACTTTGACTTGAAGTAATTCCCTACCTCCTCCGCCTTTAGATTCACAAGTTCTTCAGTCCAATCCACTTCCTAACTAATTTCCTTAATTCTTTAAAGTTAGCCCTTTTGAAATAAAAAGGCAAAGATCTATTTTTGTTTATCCTTCCATCTAGTTTGAACTGAATTAGCTCATGATCACTTGAACCAAGGTTGTCCCCTTCAACCATTTCTTCTATGAGGTCCTCACTGTTCACCAAACCCAAATCTAAAATGGCATCCCCTCTTGTTGGTTCTTCAACTATTTGGTGAAGGAATCCATCAGCTATCACATCCAAAAAAATCTGAGCCCTATTATTGTTACTAGCACTTGTCCTCCAGTCTATATCTGGGAAGTTAAAGTCTCCCATGATCACACAATTCCCATTAGTGTTCACTTCATTAAAAACATTAAAGAGGTCTCTATCCATATCCAAATCAGATCCCAGCGGTCTGTAGCACACCCCAAGCACTATCTCAGGGGAGGCTCTAGTAGCTTTCTTTCCCAATGTGATTTTTGCCCAGACAGACTCTGTCTTATCCATTCCATCCCTTCTTATTTGGTTACAGTTAACCTCATCATTGATATACAATGCTACTCCACCACCTTTGCCTTTATTTCTGTCTTTCCTAAACAGCACATAGCCTTCAATACCTGTACTCCAGTCATGACTACTATTCCACAATGTTTCTGTTATCCCTATAATATCCGGTTTCATTTCCTGCACCAGTAGCTCTAGTTCCTCCATTTTGTTACCTAGGCTCCTCGCATTAGTGTACAGACATCTTAATTTTTGCCGTTTGGCTTCACTAACATTCTTTCCCCGGTTAGGCCCAGACATTCTACCACCAGTATCACCTATTAGACTGGTATCTACACTACCCTTCCTCCTTATGTCCATTCTCCTGCCCACGGCTGTATCTTCTCTTACTTTGTTTTCTTCCCTCTCAATGTTAAATTCTGGTGTGGAGATTACCTGGACATCTCCCAACCATCTCCCCCAAATTCCTAGTTTAAAGCTCTCTTAATCAGTTGGGCGAGCCTCCATCCTAGAAGCCTATTTCCCTCCTTACTCAGGTGAAGTCCATCCTGAGAGAACAATCCTCTGTCCAAGAATGCTTCCCAGTGGCCGTACATCCCAAAGCCCTCCTTATAGCACCATTGCCTGAGCCAGCTGTTGATTGCCATAATCTTGTCACACCTTTGTTGCCCTTCTCTAGGAACAGAGAGAATCCCACTGAAGATCACCTGAGCTTCAATTTCCTTAAGCGTCTTCCCCAGTCTGGCATAGTCTCCCTTGATACGTTCCAGCGAGAATCTAGCCGTATCATTCATTCCCACATAAAGGACAATCAGCGGATTCTTTCCCGCTCCCGTTAGGATCCTTTTCAACCTCAGGTCCACATCCCGTATCCAAGCACCCGACAGACAGTACACCCTTCTGTTGTCCGGATCATCTCTAGTTACAGGCCTGTCTATTCTTCTTAGTAAGGAGTCCCCAATCACATAGACCTGCCTTCTCCTGGTGACAGTGTGATTCTCCGGTCTATCCCCTGCTCCCACTGGCTGCAAGTCCTCTCGATTCCTATTCACCCTTGCAATCCTCCACAACCCATCCCGTATCCTCCTGGGGCTCATATTTGGTGTTGTCTCCATTGACTCTTCTCCGCTTCCTGTAGGACTAGCTGCTCTTCTCTTTTTCCTTGCCCTCTCACCTTCAGCGACCACCTGCTGTGTCTCTTCTTCATTTTCCAACTCTGCAAACCTGTTCCTGAGCTCTATTTCTCCTTCACTGGCCCGTCTTTTCCTCTGCCTAGTTCTCTTAGTCACATGCTTCCACCATCCACTTTTGTCACCCAGCAGTCTCCCCTCAGAATTCTTTGGTCCTGCTTCCAACTGCAAGTCTGAAATTATCCCTTCAGCCTCCTCATGTCTTTGCTCCATCATCCTCTCCAACTCCCTTCTAAACTTGACCAGAGTTTCCACCTGCATCTCCAGTCCTCGGATCTTTTCTTCCATCAGCTCTATCAGGCGACACTTCATGCAGACGAAACTCTTTTCAGGTACCCCCTCCAGGATCATGTACATGCCGCAGCTTCCACATCCAGTCATCCTCATCGTGTCTTTCACTGCTGCCTCTGTATCAGTCATAGCCTTCCCACCTAAAACCTGTTAGTCCAAGAAACACAAACCAAAACAAACTCCCAACAGGCACCAGAACACTGGCAGACCACCACCCACTCCCTTCACTAGCCTGTCAGTTTCTCTGCCTAGGTCTCTAAGTCGCCCCCGAAAACTCCCCCTGTCAACTCCCACTGAAACTCCCGTTTACAGCTCTGTTTGCTGGCTGCTGTGCCACTGCAGCTGTCTATGCCGCTGCCTGACTGGCTGGCTACCTTTATAGGACCCCTAAGCAGAGAAGCCCTGCCCCCTAAGCAGGGCTCAGTTTCACTCCCAGCACAGAGGTAGGAGCTGAGGCTGATGGTAAGCAGCCTGCGGGGGTAGTGGAGGGGGCAGTGGTGGTGGTGGGGGTTGGGGTAGCCAGAGGCAGCAGGTCCAACCCCCCATTTCCTGTCATGAGTGGCTTACACTGCAGTCAACCCCAGTGAACGAGGCTAGATGGAGACTGTGCAGTAGCCAAGACTGAGGCAAAGTGGGGATAGTGGGTGGGAGTTCTCCTGGGAGGGGGAGACCCAGACTGTGGGGGTACTGCCAGGGGGCAGGACCCAGTTAAAGGGGTACCGGGGATCCTGGGAGGGACACGGGCCAGCAGCGGTAAGGAGGATCACCGGCCTGGAGAGGGTGCTCCTGGCTGGAAAATGAGGT
The DNA here is from genome assembly GCA_003846335.1 of Cuora mccordi. Lineage (NCBI taxonomy): Eukaryota > Metazoa > Chordata > Testudines > Geoemydidae > Cuora > Cuora mccordi. The sequence goes on along the minus strand of ML129500.1, from coordinate 7,169,113 downwards.
AATTCCTGAGGATGACCAGCAGGAGGCGCCGCAGGGGTGAGTCCACACCCTTACACTCCCCCACTGCAACTTGAGACCATTACTCCTTTTTCTGTCATCTGGTACCACTGAGAACAGCCTAGCTCCATCCTCTCTGGAACCCCCTTTCAGGTAGTTGAAAGCAGCTATCAAATCCCCCCTCATTCTTCTCTTCTGCAGACTAAACAATCCCAGTTCCCTCAGCCTCTCCTCATAAGTCATGTGCTCCAGCCCCCTAATCATTTTTGTTGCCCTCCGCTGGACTCTTTCCAATTTTTCCACATCCTTCTTGTAGTGTGGGGCCCAAAACTGGACACGGTACTCCAGATGAGGCCTCACCAATGTCAAATAGAGGGGAATGATCATGTCCCTTGATCTGCTGGCAATGCCCCTTCTTATACAGCCCAAAATGCCATTGGCCTTCTTGGCAACAAAGGTACAACACTCATCTAGAGAATTGGAGCTCCCTCCATTCCTCTGACTCCATTTTGTTCACCAATATTGTCACAGAACATGGTTACTGGTTAGGAATCAGCTTTCTTGGAGCCTTTTATCCATTGTGGACAATGTGATATTTCAGGACATAGTTTGACACATGTTCTTACTCCTTGTGACCTGACTTCCACTTATCTATGATGGACAGTTCAGAAATTACAGAACTAAGAACTAGGAAACATTCATTGATATATGCAATTACAGGTGTTAATTAGAGCTGAACAAATATTTTAATTCAAAAAGTATTTTGAGGAAATTTGGCCAGTTTTGAAAAACAGATTTTTTGTGTGAAAATGTTTGGATTTTCTGGAGATTTTACAAAATTTGCAACTAAACCTTTTATTTGGGGAAGTGAGGATCTTATTATGTATTGTTTTTTGGGTTCTATTCTATGTTGCTTCTTACTCATCACCATAATATCATGATTCCTTCTGCTTTGCCAATTTTGAGCCCTCAGCTTAATCACATGGTAGCATTTTCAAAAGTGAAAATATTCATTTTGTAAAATCCCAAATGTTGAGAATAAAATATAGGTAATGTGAAATTTTGAAAAATGAAAAATTTGCCCATTTCAGAAAAACAACAAAACAAACACCTCTTTGATATTTTTATTTAATGTTAAAATGTATTTTCCAGCCAGTTCTAGTGTTCATGTACTGATTAGCATAAATACTCATCCAATGAGCAATCCTTACTGCCAGACCAATTGCATTAGAGCTGTGCATATACAAAGAAAAGAAGGAATGATGCATTTGGTATCCATACACTGCACATCTTTAGTGTGCTGCTGGCATGTTGCACATGCCTTCAGCCGGAAGCAGCCACATCCTCAGAAGTTACTAGCCACTTTAACACTGAAAAGTAAAGTGGCTTCAAGCCACCTCTGTGTGAGCTCAGTGCAATGAACAGCCAGACTCACATGGGCAGGGCTGGGCCCCAATGAGAGGTGCTATCTCCCCCCATGCCATATCTCAGGGACACAGCGTGATTGGGGAGTAGACCCAGAAGAAAGGGTGGAGCTGCCCAGTGAAAGAGGTGGTGAAAATGTAGATTGGGGCCTCCATACCAGGATGATAAAATGACACCAGGCCCTGCTCATAGTCTAGATACACCCCAATCCTCCTGGGGCTCCCAGTCAGGGGTAGGAGGGTATCCGGGAAAGTGCAAGCCCGGTAATGGCTCCCACACTGATCCACGGCCCAGATCATCTCCTCAGGAGAAAAGTTGATCCAGCCTTTCCTCCTGACAGACTCTCTGGCCACCCCCACAGCCCAGGTCCTACCACCTCCAAAGTCTATCTCCCAGTAGTGTTGCCCCGAGGTGAACCCTTCCAAGCCCAGCATGCAGGTTTCACAGTCAAATCTCTCAGGGTTGTCAGGCACATCCTGCCGGAGGCCCCTCCATTTCACAGATCGCTGATTCTCAGAGACCAGGAGGCTGGGGTGAGCCGTGTCCGGATCCAGAATCACCATCGCTGCAGAGATGGGGCAGAGCATCAGGGGCAGAGCCCAACCCATAGGGGCTGTTTCCCATCCTACCCCCCAGCTCTACTTAGCTAGGACACTGATTTCCAGCCTCTACCTCCTGGGGACCTGCTTCTCTGCATTTCACTGCAGCGCTCCTCCCAGGCACTAGGGGCAAATGATTCCCCTGAAAGAGCTGGAAATGCCTCTAGCTTCCATTGGGCCTGTCTGTAACCTCTACCGAGGCCACTGTGAGGAGTGAGCTCAGGTGTTACACACACGGTCATCATTTCATCCATTAAATTAACTCAGTAGTCACCTACCACAAAATCTGTGCTGTGGGGCCGCTCCCACTTCTCCACAGCTAACACCACAACTAAGTCTCCAATCTACACCTGAGTTGGGAGCCCTCTATTCTAACACCCACAGAGTCGTATTAGGCTCAAATTTGGTAGATTTGGTCTGGATCTGAGGTAGAATTTTTCTACCAAATTTGAACTGAATTGGCCAAAGAGCTACTGATTGACAGCTCCGTAAAAACAGAGATTTCACCAGAGTCCAAAAAGCATTAAGACAATTACCCACAGCCAGTTAAGGTAATTTACAGTTTCCTAGAACCCTTCTAATTCATGAAGTCAATTAACAACACAATACATGACAATTCACCATGTGTGTCCAGTAAAACCCCAACTCTGAACCATAATTACCAACTTCTGTGAGCACCTACCCCCTGAACTGACAGCGGGTAAGTTCCCGGCCTGAGGAGCACTCTAAGGTATTGCAATTACACTGGAGCACTCGTGACTCCATAGTTAAGTGTGAGCATTTGTTTCATGCAAGGAAACTGGGGACGAATCTGGCATTTT
>ML129500.1:7038568-7071271 GCA_003846335.1 Cuora mccordi | reverse complement strand
TCACCTCTCACCACAAACAGTGGCAATTTAGCAGCCTGTCCATTGAGATCCACCTTAACATCAATAGTGCCCAACATGGGCACAGCTTCTCCCGTATACATCTTCAGCACAGTTTTTGTTGCCTTAAGCGGAAGATGCTGTAGCTTTTCTTTATACACATGTAACCCCTCTGCCAGGCCGAAACGATAGCAGCAAGGGCCAGGTTCAATACCTAGGGGTCCCTTCCCCACAACGTAATGCAAACCAGCTCGAGCCCCCACCCAGTGACCTGGGAAAATCTTACACACACCCCTGGGCGCCTCAAGGAGGCAATACTTCCCCTCTCGCAAGCACAGACTCTTGGTGTAGCAGAAAAGGTTTAATTACATAAGATAAACAACAACAAGCATTAAATTTGGAAAATACCTTAACTAGAGATCATGGGTCAAACCGTGAGCAAAGACCCACCCCAGCAAATTGGGCCGTGTCCTTCTTTCTAGGCCCTTGAGTCCAGCAACCCCCCAAATCACCCACAGTCCCAAAAGTCCCACAATCCAAAAGTCTCTGTCCCGGGTCAGTGCAGCCCCAGAGTTCAAGAGTCTCTCTGCAGAGGTCCCCCTCCCCAGCCTGTGTAGAAAGGGGCACCTTTCGTGGTTCGAGGCCAACTGCCCTGCCTCTTCGTGGGGTTCTGCTTCCACTAGTCGTCCCCGCAAACAGCTCAGCTCCGCTGGCTCTGTGGGCTGCTCTGCTCTGCCAGCTGCTCTGGTCCACCAGCTCCGGTCCACCAGCTCCGGTCCACCAGCTCTGGTCCACCAGATCTGCTCCGGCCGTCCTCGCGAGCTGCTTGGCTCCACTCACCCAGGGCTGCACAAACTGCTCCACTCCGCTCTGCCAGCTGCTCTGCTCCACGGTATTGCTTCAGGCTCCCCCACTCATAAGCACAGTGCTCAGCAAGTCCAGCTCAGCAAGTCCAGCTCTTTAGTGATTCCAGCTCTTAGTGACTCCAGCTCATAGTAGGGGAGCCCCAGTGAGTTCAGCTCAGTAACCTGTATCTAGATTCTTAAGGGAATCAAACATTAGCTCTGACATTCCACAGTGGAGAGAGGCACAGGTGGAACTGGTGCATCTGGCTCACACAAGAAGCCTGCACCACCCAGTACAGATATCTGTCCCCAGCCTCTCTCCTTTCAATGGGTTTTGGAACCCATGTGCCCCATCTAGCAAGCGCTATCCAGCTGACAATGAAACCCCCCATCACAAGACAATTTTGTAGTTCCCCATTTACCCAATCAGGGTGACAACATTTCATTCCTCCTGCCCCAATAACAACGAAATTGGGGCTCCCACAGCTGTGAAAATAACCATCCCATGCTGCTTTGCGGTATGCTAAGTGGGGTGGGAGTGCCCATGCAAATAACCAAAATACCAATGCAACACTTTCCGCACTCCCCATAATTTACCACCAGATGTCAGGGTGGGGCTCATCCTGACTCTGCTTACACACAGTCTCGGAGATCAGCGAGATGGCTGCACCGGTGTCCAGTTCCATGTGTATAGGTTTGCCATCCAACAACGGGGTTACCCAGTATTCATGTGAGCCCACTGCCAAAGACAAAACATGCAGTGGCACTTTCTCTTGCGCTGAGGTGTCACCTTGATCATCCTGGGTCTGCTCTAGGGTATGCAGGGTTCCTCTTTTTGTCGGCCAGACCACAGGCCTCTTTTTCTTTAGTTTACAGGCACACTCAATGTGTCCCCTTTTGCCACAGTGTCGACACACCAGGTCTTTACACCAGCATTCTGATGCCTGGTGACCTGGCTTACCACAGCGGTAACATTCTTGACTCTGCACAGTTTTGTGGGTAGGTTCTTGTGACACTTTTTGCACCCTAGGGGATGCACCGATGTATTGCGCCTCCCTTGTAGCCAGTTCCATGGACACAGCAATATCAACAGCCTTCTGTAATGTAAGCTGAGCCTCTGTCAGTAGGCGCTTCCGTATAGCTTCACTGTAGAGGCCCCACACTAACCTGTCACGCAGGGCATCATTTAACATCTCTTTAAATTCACAGTGTTCTGCTAGCTTTTTTAAATTGCTACAAATTGTACAACTATTTCATCTTCCTTTTGGTCTCTTTTGTGGAACCTATATCTTTCAGCAATTACCAGTGGTTTGGTGGAAAAATGGGACCCTAGGATTTCCACAATGTCACTATGAGATTTAGTCTCAGGTTTAACAGGGTATAGTAAGCTGTGTAGCAGGGAGTAGGTTTTAGCCCCTACAACACTTAAGAATATTGGCACCTTCTTCGCTTCTGTAATGTCATTTGCAATAACAAAAAGCTCAAAACGCTCAGTATACACATGCCACTGCTCTATATTCTCATCAAAAGGTTCCAGTGGCCTGGTCAGAGTAGCCATGATTTTTAGTTTCACCTTCACAGTCAGTGCAAACAAGCAGGTTTTTTGTTTGTTTGTTCTTTACCTTGACTTCTAATTCCTTCTGTTACTGGAGCAGCACCAGAATCCCATCCATCGTCGCCACTTGTTATATCCTTGGGGGCAGCCGGTTTAGGAAGAAATCACTTGAGGCCAGACAGCAGACAGCTAACAAAACTACCATTTTATTTACAGACACAGAGCTCACCCAACCGGCCGAAGCTGGCTGGGCTATCCCCTAATAATCTAACTCAGTTGCCATAGGAACAAAAACCATGACAACCAAATACACAACACCCCAGATGCCAGCTGCAAAGGCCTTGGTAACATGGATGGAACAGCCGTGAGGACAATCCCTCCAGGAACTGCAGTGTCCCTAGGACATAAGAGCTGATACCCTGAGGCTCCTCCTGTATCTCAGGGTGTCTCTAAAAAGGAGCCAGTGACTTTTCTCAGAGGCCCATATCCTGCATCTCACAGGGGTTTCAGTCTCTCAGTCCCCAGCCAGGCCGGGTTTTCACTGTTAGTGCTTAATGCAACCGTGCAGAGCTCTGGCTGACAATCCCAGCTCCTTTCTCCTGCACTGACAGCTCCGGGAAAGTGTGGCTGGCTGGGTCCAAGTTGGGAGGACGCAATGGAAGCATGGCTCCTCTAATCTCTCCTTTGCAGCCCTCTCACGGGGTTCAGGGGAAATTCCACCCCAGACTGTCCCATTCTACTCACCTCCAAGAGGTGCTGCAGCTTGTCCAAGATGGGAGTCTCTGTCAGCAGGCCCCTGAGCATGATGTCCAGGCTCTGTAAATAGCTCTTGTGCAGAGCCTGCAAGAAGAGGGAGCACCCGTCAGTCATGGGACATGGGGCTACACCCAGGGGTGGCTCTAGGTATTTTGCCACCCCAAGCACGGCAGGCAGGCTGTCTTCGGTGGCTCGCCTGCGGGAGGTCCCCAGTCCCGCGGATTCGGCGGCACGCCTGTGGGAGGTCTGCTGAAGCCACGGGACCAGCGGACCCTCCACAGGCATGCCGCCGAAGACAGCCTGCCCCCTTTTGGCAACCGGCAGAGCACCCCCCATGGCTTGCTGCCACAGGCATGCGCTTGGCGTGCTGGTGGCTGGAGCCGCCCCTGGCTACACTAGTCAGCGGACAATTAGGAAGATTCTCCAGGAGCCCTGGCAAGACTCAAAAGGCACATCCTGGCCTCTCCCATTCACATCACTCCAGGGACACTTAGCAAGAGTTCATGGCCGGATGCCTGCTGCCTCTTCAATCCTTGCCCTTAGCAGTTCTCTGTGCAGGGCCGGGTACCCAACAGACTATGGAACAGCCAAACTGCAATGGGTGGGAGGTAGGCTCCCCGGGAGAGTCCAGGCAGCAGATCAGAGAATGAGGAGAGGAGGAAAGTCTGGGATCAGCCATGGAGGGGCAACGCAATCCCCCCTGGAGGGAAGGGGCCCTCGCTGCCAGGCCTGCTCCCAGTTCTGCTCACCCCTCCCCTATTCTCAGCAGCTCCATCAAACCGAGGGAGCAGGGACAGAGAAGTAGGATCAGGACCTATCCGGAAGTGGGTGGTGTCGTTCCCAGTGCCCATGGTGAAGATGGTGTAAAGAAGAGCCCACAGGAGTTGAGATTCCAGCACCAGGGCAAGCGGCAGCTTCAGTTTGCTGGCAGGAGAGAGGAGCCTCTGTTACACTTTGCAGCACCAGAGCGGCGCTGGCACTGCCATGGACACGACTCCCTCCCCCGCAGTGAGCCCCTTCCTGTGGCCAGTCTAACATTACTGGAGTGAAATCAACCCCCCAGCCAGGAAAGAGGGGCCGTTCCCGCCTCCTCTGCTGTGGGATGGGAACAGCCACAGCTGGAGGTAACCTAGGCGGGGGAGGAGCTGTGACTCCCGGCTCTGGGCCCGGTCAGTACCAGGGTTAGGGCAGCTGGATGGGAGGGTCCTGGTACCTGAGATTGTAAACCGCAGTTATGGAGCTGGACACGATGGAGCTTGGCTCAGACACCGTGGGGGTATTTTCAATCAGCTCCTGGGAGACCCCAAGGAAACAAAACTGTGTGTGATACTCAGGCCCCATAGACCCACAGGCACTTCCCAGGGAGGAGGCCAAAGTGCTCTGCAGAAACAGCCAGTGTCACACCCACCCCAACAAGCTGGGCCCCCCATTCCTCCCATCTCTCAAACTTCCTTCCCCCTTTCCCACCCAAGTCCTCCCTCCCCTCCCTCCGGGTTTACAATTCCCCCACTGCCAGCTCCCGATCAGTGTCACAATGATCCCCTTCCCTGCGCCCCAGCCCTCCGCCCCAGGAACCCCTGTCCTCTGCTTCCCCATCCGGCCCCACTAACTTTTCCTCCCATGTCTGGCTCCCTCGCCCCAGGGTCTGGGCATGGGGTCCCACTCACCGCAATGCTCTCCACAAGGGCCGCTGTTGAAAAGTGGGGCTCCAGAGTGTCCCACCCGATTCTGTGCCGAGAAACACAGACTCGGGACAGCTTGGAGGAAGCGGAGCTGTTTGGCCCTGTCCTCCACCAACTAGGAGTGGGGTGGGGGAGAGAGAGAGAGCCTGTTACATAGGGACCTCCCTGCCCAACCCAAACCAGCTTCAGGGCTCAGGACCTCCATGGGGTTGGACAGGGAAACCGCCCCCTTCCCGAAACCAGCGTCGCTCTGCACAGACAGGGGCTGTAACTTGGACAGTGTCTGCGGGGAGCGGAAACCTTGGCCTGCGTGGGACAAACGCTCCCACTTTGGGGTGCCAGATAGCAGAGGAGCTGTGTCTCCCCATTGGGGGTGAGGGATTCTCTGGGACAAGCCCCCCTGCCTGGGTGGGGATGGAACAAGAGGCAGGACAGACTGGGTGGCAGCGCAGCTGGGGGATTTTTGTACCTCATCTCTGCCCTGGAGCTGCTGCTGGATAACTCTGATGGTGGCTTGTTCAGGGGACACATCCTCCTCCTCCTCCTCCACCCACTCCAGCTGGGCACTGGGGGTCTCTGCACCAGGGAGGGAAGGAGAAAGTTTAATCCCTTCTGCTGCTGGGGGGATGCAGTGGACAGAGAAGGCTCCATGTTTCCCCTTTCTCTGTAAGGAGCCCCATGGCAGCGAGGGCCCCACCCTACCCCTCCCAGAGACCCCCTCAGCCCCATCAGCCCCAGGACCCCGTGGCAGTCAACCCCCCTCAACATCATCGAGGAGGCTGGAGCTCCCCAACTCCACCCAGCATCCCCTGCCGCAGGGCATAGCTGTGCCACCACCACTGGTGTCAGTGGGGCTCACGTGGGTCAGTCCTGGCGCCTTGGTGAGCCGATGGGCACAGGGTGTTACTAGTCCCCCACCGCCCCAGTCCTCCTTCCTTTCCCCTGGGTCTCGCCTCACCTGCAAAGAGGGAGCCTTCAGCCTCAGGGCTGTCAGACCCCATGGAGGGGCTGCTGGCCCCCTGGGAGTAGGCAGAGCTGCTGGTGCTGGTCCCAGAGTCACCCATCTCCTGCTCTAGGCTGGTGGGGGGCTCCTCAGTGGCCAGGGTGGTGGGTGGCTCCTGATTGGCCCTGGGGTGCAGCTCCTGGCTCCTCTGCTTCCTGTAAAGGAAGCCCCACAGCTGCCTTGCCCGGCTCCTGCCCTCTCCTGGGTCACTCCTCCATAGCTGCACTCTGGCCACCTCCATTTGGGCCTTGGGCCCAGAAGGTGCCTCGGGGCCTGCAATGGGAGCTGGTGTCTACATCCTCCTCCAGAATGCCAGGGAGCTCCTCTGCTTTGCCTGGCCACAAGCCTCTTCCCTGCCCACAGGGACAGAGGGGCCTCTCTCCTCCAGGGCAAGCCAGCTGCTGCTTCCCTCTGGCTCTGGAGCCACCTGCTCAGCCTTCCTCCTCAGCATCCGCTTCATCTGCTCCATCCTGGAACTGAGTGGGGAGCAGCCATGAGTCTGGGTTCAAAGCAGCCTCTCATTAAATGGGCCTGCCTGCTCCCCTGCCCACCTCCTCTCTGCTGAGGCAATTCCTCCTTCAAGTTAAATGGGGTGCCAAATTTGAGGGGGAAAAAATCACATTTAATAAACCATAGAAATAAAATGACGAAGATGTCATTATTTCAATTCCTGCACATCGTCTGTCCCATGGTTGGACAGACGGATGGACGGACAAACCGAATAATTAAGCCTTTGTTTAAAAAAAATGCTTAAAAAACATTAAAAGGAAAAAATGGGCAAAATGTTTCCCGGTTCACCAAAAACCTCTGCCTAGATCTGCCCTTGGGGTTCAGGGGTGGGGTTGCTGAGAGCAGCACCTGGATAGTCCCCAGCGAAGGTTCACAAGGTGCCAGTGCTAGGAGGCAGGAGTCGCCCTCAGTTCCCACTGATTTCACTACTCAGGGGTGTGGGTGTTCAGCACCTGGCAGGTTCTGCCCTCCCCAAAGACCCTCGACATGGGGAACAAACTCCTACAAGGGAAGGGCTGGGTGCTCTATAGCTGGGCCATTCCCACCACACTGGGGATGGCTCTGGTGACCTCCACTCACTTGTTCTAGACGGGATGGAGCTGGATGGCAGATGCTTGGTGTTGGTCCTTCCTTTACCCTCCTCCTTAATCTCCCGCACCCAGGTGGGCTGGAAAGGGTGCTGCCCAATGCCCTGCCAGCAGAGACCGAAAGTGGCTGTGAAAACAAGAAGATGTTTTATTGCCAGGGGATGGATAAACTCAGGCCAGCAGCCAGGGGGGTCACAACACTGACCAATGCAGGACACCTCCCATCTCAAGATCTCCTAGTACCTCATGCACATTCCTGAAGTGTGATGGCCCAAGGGCTGTAAGGGAGTGTCCCCAGCCCCACTGATGGAAACAGAGGCCTGGGCAGGAGAAGCCGCTGCGTTAGGGTTGCACTGAGAGTCAGGGATAGAGCCAGGGATGGAGCCCAGGAGTCCTTTGTCCAGGCACCTGCACTAACCACTAGAGGAACACTCCCTTCCAGAGCTGGGAAGTTCCAGTGGGACTCTATTCCCAGTCTCTCTGGCTCCGAGTGTGACCTGTCGTAGTGACTGAGGCAGGGGGTTGGGATTCAGGACTCCTGGCTTTCATTGCTGGTTTTCCTCTATTCCCAGTCTCCCTGCCACTGTGTGAGACCTATGGAGGTGGTGGAATCATCATCAGTAGTAAATAACTCAATAGCGTTCATCACCATACACATTTTGACAGGTTTCCACGCCCCTTTTAGGGCTTATGTCCCGCCTTCCCACCCCTCATTTCCGTTGGCGCCAAAGTGTGGTGCCGTCGGCCATTTTTAAAAAATGTGTGTGTGTGTGTTTGACTAGGGGAAGTGTTGTGTATGTTGGTGCTTGGGTACATGGCGAGAAAAAGGTTGAAAGAAGAGTGTAAGAGAGTGTAAAGAGGAAAAAAGTGTTTGAGTAAGGTTTAGAGGGAAAAAAGGAAATTTGAAAGAAGAGAGGTAAGTTATTGAAGAAAAGAGGCTGGTTATGAAAGAATAGAAAGATAGAACTTGAAAAAAGGAAATATTTGTTTTTAAAGGGCTAGTTTAAGAAAAAAGTTAAATAATATTAAAAACTAGGTTTAAAAAGGGAATTGACTAAGGCAAAGCCTGTTTGGTAAGCACAGGGTAAAAAAGTGAATAAAAATTCATTGAAACTATTCAATACCAATGTAAGTTAAGAAAAAACATTAAAAAAACATTAAAAACTAGGTTTAAAAAGAGAATTGACTAAGGCACAACCTGTTTAGTAAGCCCTGGTAAAAACTATTAAAAAAAAAGTGGCTAAGAAAAATACCAATACAAATACAGCTAACTTTTTTTACAGAAGCTATGTTTTCTTGTGTTTTTTGTATAAATCCAAACTTTAAAAAGCAATCTTGGGTTGTTGTTTTTTTTATTAAAACACATATGTAAACTCCCCTCAATTGCCAGTTTTCATATTCTTACCCAGTTGTTGTTTTGGTACTTTAAAAACACTATTTTAAAAAGAACAGGCTAGTATCTTAAGCCTTTTTAGTTCACTAAACTTCTACAAAATATCTCTAAGAGGGGCCTTGTTTTGTTACAGCTCAGGCAATACTGCTTTTTCATAATAAACTTTACAAAAACATAATGCTTCAAATATATGGGAAGGAAAATAAACTTCTCTTTAATCCACTGGATTACAAAATAAGGGGGATATTAAACTAGCTGTTACTAAAGTTCTGTGGTTTTCACTCTGGCGTGTTTTCTGCATGCCCTCTTTTTAATTAAAACACGCATGTAAAAATGTTAAATAAAGGGCTCTGTCTTTATATAAGCTTGTCTTTTAAAGTGTTTATTCCTCTACAAAACTTAATATAACTTTCACTTGTATGTGTTAAAAAGCAGGCAAAGAAGCAGCCTTCTTATCTCTCATCTACTGGTTTACAGAGGCTGTTTTTGCTGACAGCTGCTCTGCTGCAAAAGCCTGCTGTCCTTACTAAAAAATGACCAGTGCTAGCCTAAACCTAGGAAAAAACTTTTATAAACAGGCTTTCTGTGTTTTTAAGCCTGAGTTGTTTCTGCGGACTTGCATGTTATTGAAACACCTATGCCTAAGGGGCTAAATGAAGGTTATGGGTCTTCAGGTAGGCTTGTCTTTTCAACTGTTTATTCCTTTCCAAGCCTTTCACCTCTCTTTGTTAAAAAGCAGGTAAAGAAGCAATCTTCTTCTCTCTAATCCAATGGTTAACAAAATAAGGGGTTTATAAACTGTCTGTTACTAAAAACCTGGGGTGCTTCTGCCTGCTCTTTTTTATTACAATATGTAGCAAGGTGGACCCCTGCTCCAGCCCTGAAGGGGTTAAAAACAGCCCCTGGGAAGGGGCTTTAGGCTGGGCTGATTGGGGAAGTGGCTGCAGCTGGGGCCATGCCCCAAACTGAGCCACAGGGCCTTATAAGAAGGCCAGGGAAGCTAGAAGCCAAGATAGTCTCCCTCTGCCTGTAGAGGGAGAAGGGCCTGGCTGTAGGGAGCTAGAGACTGGGTACCTGAGGGGAGCAGGGCTGGGGAAAGGCAGAGGAGCTGGGGAGCTCCAGCCTGGAAAGCCCCAGGCTGCAGCCTAGCACAGGGCCAACAGGTACAGGGGGTTGCGGAGGGCACCCTAGGGTAGGCAAAGGCAGCAGGTCCAAACCCAACCTTGCCAGTGCTGAGTAGGCTGGTACTGCAGTCTGCCCCAGGGTGCGGGGCTAGACAATGACTGGCAGTAGCCATATACTGAGGCAAGGTGGGGATAGAGGGTGGGGGTTCCCTGGGGAGGGGAGACCCTGAGAGAAAGGGGTTACTGCTGGGGTGGCAGCACCCCATGTAAGAGGGCACCAGGGTCCAGGGAGCGACTCGGGGCCAGAGAACAGGCGGATCACTGGCCTGCAGAGGGGGCTCCATGCTGAAAACCAAGCTAATTCCCCGGAGTCACCAGCAGGAGGTGCTGCAGGGGTGAGTCCAACCAATTACACAACACAAATATAAAAGGGATGTGTCTTAGGTTTGTCTTTAAGTCATTATCCCTTTGCAAAACTTAATGTAACTTTAGCCTGTGCTTCTTAAAAAGAAGGTAAAGAAGCAAACTCCTTCTCTGTGATCCACTGACTCACAGAGGCTGCTTTGCTAACAGGAGCTTTGCTGCAGCTTCACATTGTTTTTACTAAAAAAATAACCCCTGTTAGTTCAAAACCTAGGGGAAAAACTTTAAAAAATGGCGTGTTACTAAAAGCTTATGGTTTTAACTTTTATAAAAACCCCTCTGTAAAAGGGCTATATAGTGGGAAAATGCTGGGGGGTCTGTTTCTTTAGATAAGAATAAAACAGTTAAAAGGGAGGGGAGGGGGGAAAGGAGGGAGTTGGCTCTTGTTTAAAATCTTTGGACTCTAGGATTGGTTCAGGAAAATTAATTCTATGACGCTGCTATAAAACCACCTCTGATTGGGCCGATCCAAAGACAGTGATAACAAGTCTGAGAGGATCTGAACCAGAAAAGTTGCCTCATTCTACAGAAAGAGGTAAAAGGTGAGAATTCTCTCTCTCTCATTTTCTCTCTCTCTCTCTTTTTGATTCCACCATGTGCTGTCTATCTTTGCCCTTTCCAAAGGGGGCTCTCTTTTTTTTTTTTAACCTACACTGGTATTGAATGGTTTCAATGCTTTTTTTATTCACTTTTTTACCCTGTGTTTACCAAACAGGCTCTGCCGTAGTAAATTCCCTTTTAAAACCTAGTTTTTAATGTGTTTAATGCTTTTTTCTTAACCTACATTGGTATTGAATAGTTTAAATGCATTTTTATTCATTTTTTTTACCCCGTGTCTCCCAAGCAGGCTTTGCCTTTGTAAATTCCTTTTTTTAACCTAGTTTTTAATGTTTTTAAATGTGTTTTCTTAACCTACACTGGTATTCAATAGTTTTATTGTATTTTTCTTAGCCACTTTTAAAATAGTTTTTCCTCTTCTTTCAACCTTTTTCTCGCTATGTACCCAAGCACCAACATACACAACACTTCCCCTAGTCAAACACACACACACACACATTTTTTCAAAATGGCCGACGGCACCACACTTTGGTGCCAACGGAAACGGGGGGTGGGAAGGCGGGACATAAGCCCTAAAAGGGGCGTGGAAACCTGTCAAAATTTGTATGGTGATGAACATTATCGAGTTATTTACTACTGTCATCCTTAGAGATTTGTAAGGCCCAGCTTGACCAAAAAAAAATCTTCTATTTAAAATTAAATTTGAAGTTGACAACCTTTGTTTGGGCGAAATTTATGACAATCTCTTAAATAATTTAAATAGAAGAGAAAAAATAACATTAAGCGGAACATGTTCACTGCCAACTTTTTAAGGCAGTCACACCACTGATGTGATAGCTAAGGCCCTGGAAGCAAAGTTCGCTGAAATGCTAACTCAGCTTTGGACAGCAGTAGCTTCCTTGAGAGGTGCAGAAAATGTTTTCTTCATTTCAGTTTATTCAAATAGTTCATTTCAATTGACTAGTTTGTTGAAATTCAAAGAAGCCATTGGGAGTTCAAAAACGGGCACACTTGTTTTCCTCCCTCAATCTATGGATTAAAAACCAGGTGTGAGGGGATGGATCCATTAGTTCATAAGTCTAGAAACACATGTTGACCAGACGGTATCATTTCAGTTCACTAATCACACATCAAATTTCCTTTGTTTAAAAAATCAGTTAGTCTTAAATGCAAAACATTTTTTGATACAACTTTTTGCTTATGCTTCTCTTTCTAGCTCTGGCATGACCTTGCTGTGTGACCAAAGAGAGGTCACTTCCTTTCTCTCTACTGCTGTATCATGGGGATGGAGAAAATTCTCTAAGTCCTAGCAGGAGAGAGATTTGAGCACATCAGGTGTGTTAGAGCCCTTGTGCTCTAAAGGACAATGGGTGATTGTTGTTTGGGGCAAGAATCCTGATGGATTTGCTACTTGTCCCCCATCCAAAGCCAATAACACATCTATGTATGGCTCCAAGGATCAAATTTGTCCCACAGCGTCCCACTGGGAGGTCATGACCAGCTGAGTATCCCCCATCACCTCAAGTCTTTTTCAGGATCGCTGCTTCCCAGGTTAGAGTCCCCCATCTTGCACAAATAGCCTGTATTTTTTCTTACCTTATACACAGATGACAATTTCTTTCCACAAAACCCACAGAGAAATGAAAACACTCCCAAAGAATCTCCTCCACACTAATCCTCTTTTGGTCCTCACAGAGAGACCGCGAGATGGAGGCTTGCTGCAGCAAGGCTACAGGGGCCCCGCATCCCTGTCCTGCCTGGCTGTTGTCAAGGGAGTCTGTGAGGTCACAGCCGCCTCATCATCTTTGCCCAATAGGCTGAGTTCCTGCCAGAGGCCTTTGTGAAGTCACTGCCACACTCACCTTTCCCTTGCAGGCCTGATGTCTGCCCCGGCCAGCCCGGTTGGATGTTTGAGTTGCATCCCGGGATCACCCCACTTGCTCATTATTGATTCTCGCCACCCAGTGAAACAGCAGAGTCTGTTCCTCACCCCACACTGAGTTTTTCATAGAGGCATCATTTGTGAAACAATTCGATCTCCTAATCCGGTCTCTATTTCATGGGCCATGAAATTTCACACATTTAACTCCATATTAAGCCCAATTGCTTGTAATTCACTAAAAGGCACTGTAGCAGGGTGAAACCCTGCTCCTGCTGTGAGGGGTTTAAAAGCAGCCTGGCAGGGCTTGAGAGCTGCTGCTCTAGGCTGGGCTGATTAAGGAAGTGACTGCAGGTGAGGCCACGCCCCAAACTGAGCGACAGCTGGCCCCTATAAAAGGCCAGGGGAGCCAGAAGCTCAGACAGTCTCTCTCTGCCTTCAGAGAGAGAAGGGCCTGGCTGCAGGGAACTAGACCGGATACCTGAGTGAAACAGGGCTGGGGAAAGGCTGAGCAGCTGGGGAGCTCCAGCCTGAAAAGCCCCAGGCTGCGGACTAGCACAGGGCCAACAGGTACTGGGGGTTGCAGAGGGCAGCCCAGGGGTAGGCCAAAGCAGCAGATCCAAACCCAACCTTGCCAGTGATGAGTAGGCTGATATGGCAGTCTGCCCCAGAGTGTGGGGCTAGACAATGACTGGCAGTAGCCAATACTGAGGCAAGGTGGGGATAGAGGGTGAGGGTTCCCCAAGGAGGGGAGACCCTAAGAGAAAGGGGTTACTGCCAGGGGGCAGCACCCCCATGTAAAAGGGCACCAGGTCCAGGGAGGGACACGGGGGGACAGAGGACAGGTGGATCACCAGCCTGCAGAGGGCGCTCCAGTGCTGAACAGAGCTAATTCCCGGAGTCACCAGCAGGAGGCGCCGCGGGGGTGACTCCAACCTGTCTACAGGCACCTTCTAGATGACAGCCAGTCGTGATATGAGGACACCAAGAAACAGAGAATAAAACAATTTTATTCAATACCATGAATAAATGGTGACATTGGTCAGTTTCAAGGCCAGAGAGTTTTTAAATTAGTCAAAGTGAGCCCTGAATTTGGTAGGGACCTGGCTGTTACGGAGGTCCTAGCAGGTTTGCACTCCCAGTTCTCCTGAAGGGCCATTGAGAATTCATGCTGCCTGAGAAACTTCCCAGAATAAGCTACCAGGATTGGGGGGAAATGAAGGAAACCAAAAAAAGCCTGAGCTAGGATGGAGAACACTGATCCAAGTGGTGTCTGTACCCCTCCGCCCCCACCTGCCTGCCTGCAGTGCAGTGGACAGAGGGGCACTGATTTCTATTGGCGAACTCGCTAAAGACAGTGGGCTTCAGCACAAGCCATACAGCGCATACTCTGAACTCTTGGATAAACAGCAAAGCTGGATTTTCAGAAACATTTCCCCTCAGTGCTCTGCTGCCACTTTGGATTGTGCCCAGCAGAGGCTTTGGAATCTGACTACATTACACTTCCTTTTAGTCATCTCTTAAGAGAGAACACGAGTCTGCACAGGACATCAGATTTATTTTTGTGGTACCCATTGCTTCTATGCCCTACCCTCCACTGCCTCTTCTCTGGCACAGAGCACATGACAGGAGAAATGGCTCCAGGGAACTGCACCACAGTGACTGGCTTCATTTTCCAGGGAATAACTGACAGTGCAAAGCTGCAAAACATCCTCTTTGTGGTGTTCTTTGCCATTAATTTCTGTGCCCTGGTGGGGACTGTTGGGATGATCGTGCTGATTAGGGTTGACTCCCAACTCCACAGTTCCATGTACTTTTTCCTCAGCAACTTGTCATTCTTAGATGTTGTCTACTCCTCGGTGATTGCCCCCAAGGCGATGGTCATTTCCCTAGCGAAGAGTAAAGACATTTCGTTCCCTGGGTGTTGTGAAGGTTAAGATGAACAACAGTATTGCCAGTGTCAGGCCTAAAACTTCCAGACGCTTTAAAAAGCAAGCTTTGCAAAATTAAGCTGCAACTTAATGGTCAAAAGATGCCTACAACCAGACAACATTTTATGTTGACTCCTATACGGTATAATACAGGGATCGGCAACCTTTCAGAAGTGCTGTGCCGAGTCTTCATTTATTCACTCTAATTTAAGACTTTGCGTGCCGGTAATACATTTTAACGTTTTTAGAAGGTCTCTTTCTATAAGACTATAATAGATAACTAAACTATTGTTGTATGTAAAGTAAATAAGGTTTTTAAAATGTTTAAGAAGCTTCATTTAAAATTAAATTAAAATGCAGAGGTCCCCAGACCGGTGGCCAGGACCCGGGCAGTGTGAGTGTCACTGAAAATCAGCTTGCGTGCCGCCTTCGGCACGTGTGCCATAGGTTGCCTACCCCTGGTATAATAGGTCATGCCCCCGGGTTATTGAAACCACCTTTGGAACTTGTGGTTAAGAGACGCTGCAGCCAAAAAACTGATTCCTATGTGGGTTTGATAGGCTAGGCCTTTAGGCATAGGTCATCAAGATAACCTCACCCACAATCAAGCCAATAACCCATTTAGAGGTAAGTTACCTAGAAAACTAAGGAAAACCACAGGTGAGACAATGGACTACATAGAAATAAGCTATCTCCTTGAGCATAACTTATGAACTAAAACAATAATTGGCTATAAGAAAATAAGTAAGTTTAAATTATACAGCCAAAGCGATAACACTAAATTTGGCCTAACCTGATTGGTTGACCTACTTCAAAGTGCGACGGGCAGATGAGATTAAATGTGTAGAACTTCAGGTGGGTGTGTGGGTGTGTTTTGGTCTAAGAAGTTATTCTCTTTGATAGGTCTGACCCGCACCCCCTGAACCGAGGAAACCTGAACTGCACCGACTATCTGACCAATTCAAAGAGCGGTCAACTAGAAGGTGATATATTCCTGGTAGGGTAAGGTTTTAAAGTAAAAAAGTCTGGTTGCATGCAAAATAAGGTAACGGAGTAAAGTCTGGGTTGCTCGAGCTGTTTTGATCTCAAGTTGTACTAACACTATAGTATTAAGAATGGTAGTGTTGGGATAATTTAATCTCAGATTATATTAGTACTGCAGTATTAAAAATAGTAGTAAAAGTTTACTTATACTTGTGCTTGTCTTCTGTGTTGCATTTATAGCTGTAAGTCATTAAAAGCCTTTCTTGAGGAACAAGCAGTAGTTTTCATTTCTTTATACGGACACCACTTAGCCTCATTACATCTGTGTTAGATGGTGGGAAGTAGTGATCACTCAGAGCCCCATTTGGACCCTGATGTGTGTCTCCTTCTTCCTATATCTCCGCACTTACCTATGCGCCTGTGTCAATGCCACTGTGCATACATGTACCATATTCAGTCTCTCCTTCGGCCACTCCAATGTCCTCGATCATTCCTTCTGTGATATTCGCCCAGTCCAAGAAATCTCCTACTCTTACTTTCGCATCGATAAGCTAGTGCATTTCATCTTTGCAGCCATAGAACCAATAGGGACCATTTTCACCATCCTCATCTCCTACATTTACATCATCTTTGCCATCCTGAGGATCCACTCCATGACAGGAAGGCACAAAGCCTTCTCCACTTGCGCCTCCCACCTGACTGTCATTTCCATCTTATATGGGACCCTGATCTTTACATATTTATGACCCTCGTCTGACAGCTCAGTGGACTGGGACAAAACGGTTGCCGTGTTCAATACCCTTGTGATCCCCATACTGAACCCACTGATCTACAGCCTGAGGAACAAGGAGGTGAAGGACACTCGAGGAGGACAATACACCAGAAAATTATTCCTCCCTGTATGAGGACTGGTTTTTCTGATCAGTACTGGAGTCCAAATATGAGCTAGTTCTCACTCATTAAGTCAATGTGTAGAAATTTCGATCATGTGATTTACAGGAGAAAACAATATGGAAATGGAACGTGAGCCAGATAATGAAGGAAGGCGCCATGTCCCTTCAGAAACAGTGTTCAGTAACTGTGTTACAGTTTCTCCTTTATGCACCGATATGTTATTTCTGCAATATAGGCATCTCCCCCTGCGTGTTCCACTACCTTTTGAACTATATTGGTTAATTTAGCAGATGATATAAAGAGGAGATAATTTACAATCTGAGTATTTCCATTTGCCACTGCTATTATCTCAGTTCCCAAAGTCCTCACCTAAAATCACTGTACAATTAAATAAAGGGAGGTGTACATGGCGAAGTGTTTTTATAGCTAGATAGTCAGACAGATGGTTCTGTTCAGGGACTAGACAGACGGATGTTTTTCTATGGGGATAGATAGACAGAGACATGGTTATGTCTGGGGTTAGATAGACAGAAACACGTCGCTATACATACGCCTGAGAAAGGAAGGATGGTCCAGAGGTTATCGCACTAGCCTAAGACTTGAGGGGTCTGAGTATAAATTCCTCCTCCACTGCAGACTTCCTTTGTGACCTTGAGCAAATCACTTAGGGCCAGATTTTTTAAAGGGATTTCAGTTCCTAATCCTCATTGAAATCAAAAGGATTTTTGTGGCCTAAATACCTTTAAAAAAACCTGGGTTTAGTCTCCCTTTGCCTCTGTTTGTCACTTGTAATATGGAGGTAAGAGAAGGAGTGATGTAAGCAAGACACAGAATTAATTCTTCTGCTCTACTCCGCGCTGTCTAGGCCTCAACTGGAGTATTGTGTCCTGTTCTGGGCACCACTTTTCAGGAAAGATGTGGACCAATTGCAGAAAGTCCAGATAAGACCAACAAAAACACAAGTGCCATGTCTCCATGTGGCTCCCAGAAGCAACAGCACATCCCGAATCCAGCTTCTATGCATAGGGAAAGCCAGGACACTCCGCACGCTGCCCATGCCCCAAGTACTGCCCCGTAGCACCCATTGGCTGGGAACTACAGCCAATGGGAGCTGCAGCAGCGGTGCCTGCAGATGGGGCAGTTTGCCCACCCCTGGGCTAAGGGCTCACAGTGTTTGCAGTTACATGGCCCGTGATGCTAACCACCATCACTCCCTTGTTAAATCTTCAAACGAGCCCCTTCGTGCTTTCTGCCATTCTGCCCCCCACACTCGGGAGGAGCTCCCTGTCAACATCAGCAAAATGACCTCCTCATCCCAGGGACTGTTTGACTCTTTAATTATTCCCTGTCCAGCAGGCTTGCCATCTCCTTAAGAACTTGCTGCTGCAATGTACCAGTTCTGCAGCATGCTTTGCTGGGTGCAGGTTGTGATCCCACACTGTTCATCTTAGGCAACTTTTCTGAGTCAGGCCTGGCTTGCTTGATAATACCTGCCAGTGACTTTGCAGCACAGCCATGATTACTGTCTTTTCAGTTACGGTAACCTCTTCACACACCTCCATGCTCTCCAGTGGGATATCCCTAGGGCATTCAGGCCTCAGATCAGGAACAGGGGCTGTCTTACAGTCCTCTGCACAGAATAGCATCTTGACTATGGCTTGACTGTTGTGATGCACTTTTAACCTGTTTCTATGCACAGTTCGAGGTGCGTCCCTGCTGCAGGGCCTGTGTACATTGCAGGTAACAGCGTGACCCCTCCCTACCACCTCAGAAGGCCCCTCCCATCAGTTTTGCAATTTGTACTTTTCCACAAGGAATAACACCAGCAGCAGATCCCCTGCATCAAACCATCGCTCACAAGGAGAGCCGAACCCCCTTTATCCCATCGAATTGGGACCAGGGCCAGATTGGTTAACCAAAACGTCAGATCATCGCATGAATGGGAAAATGCCAGGCTGCATCGCCATCTAGTGCCCATAGGAGAGATTGCCCACTTCTGGACCTGTGTGCGCTGGTTGTTGGGTTAATACGGAGAACCGGATAATAGAGGGTCAGATAAACAGGATTCTACCGTCTTGGGATCATCCCATTCTTTCTGAGCTGCTTGGCTTCTAGTGAGGCTTTGCGTCGCTATTCCAATCATGGATTTACGGAAACCTAATTTAGGCTCCTCCCTGTGAAAGGGGAAGGAAAAGTGAAGTACTTCGGTAAGATCAACATTACCAGAATGAAATGGTTCCATTTTTTGGGTTCAAAAGGACATTTGGCTTCATAAGTTCATTTCATTTTGGATGAAATTGTGCCTTTCATGTTTTGTGGCACACAAGCAGACAAGTTAGAGAAAATATAAAATACTCTTGCTGGAAGTTCGCAAAGTCTCGCTAATTTGTTTCTTAGGAGCCAGAACAACCACACGTAAGAACCCAAAAATCAGAGGGAGAGAACGTAGACTACTGCCTATAACAGAGAGGCACAACTCACTGGGTACCTGCTGACTGGCTGCTGCTACGCCCCGATTGTGTGCTGCCCTACTGAGCTCCCTAGCATGCAAGCACACCCAGGAACCCTGCCCAACATTTAAAGTCACAGTATTCAATTTTAACACAACCACAAATGCACCAGAGCATCAACATTTTCTGTTTTACAAGGTCTCTCCTTTTTTGGAACCCTTGTTTCTAAACATGCCATGCAGGATTTGAATCAAATTTCAGCGACTAATCATCATGTGGGTGGAATCACCATTCATGTGTATTCTGTGTAGTTATGTTGTTGGCTTCTTTAGGAAATTTGGGGAAACAGGAGCACTGGAAAAGCCTGCCCCCCACCCCCAAACACACATACACACCACACATTTGCTGCCCACTGATGCTGCCTGAGCAGTAGCCTTGTGACATCAGAGATAACCCACCACTCAGCACTCCCTCCCACCGGTTCATTTTCATACTTAGGGAGAATGACTAGCACCCTGACTGCCATGGCAACAGGTACCTTTGACAGCTGATTGCCCCCTTGTTACCAGAACATCATCACCGAAAGGAAGTTTGTAATGAAACAGGGCCAGAGCTGGATAACCAGGACAGCCCCTGCTGTGCTCAGTGGGGTTTGTGCTGCGGTACGGTGCTGTGTTCCTTCGCAAAGGGCAGGTGTTTGCTACTTTCCTCAGTAAGGCCTCGGTGAAAACAAGATGAAAAATTCCAGCTCTTTTTCTTGGATATTGTTTCTCTGCTTCTTGCACATTCAGGGTTATAGCTGAGAACTTTCACTGACTCTGAAGTTGCATAAAATGAGTTTTGTCTTAATACAGTTTAATTTCATTACTTTCAATTCTCTGATCAGCACAGCCCTGAGTGGTAAAAGTGGGATTTTCACAAAGATAACCATGGCAATAAAATAGACACTGAACCAACGCATGAGTGAGAGCTTCACTGTTTAACAGCTTGTAGAGGTGCGGACTCACCCCAACGGCACCTCCTGCTGGTGACTTCTGGGAATCAGCTCGTTCCAGCTCCGGTGCGCCCTTTGCAGGCCGGTGATCTGCCTGGCCCCTGGCCCCCATGCCCCTCCCTGGACCCGGTGCCCCTTTAGCTGAGGTGCTGCCCCCTGGCAGTAACCCCTTTCTCTCAGGGTCTACCCTGCCCAGGGAACCGCCCACCCACTATCCCCACCTCACCTCACCTCAGTATACGGCTACTGCCAGTCATCGTCTCACCCCCGTGCCCTGGGGCAGACTGCAGTATCAGCCATTCAGCACTGGCAAGGAGGATTTGGACCTGCTGCCTTGGCCTACCCCTGGGCTGCCTTCTGCAACTCCCAGGACCTCTTGGCCTTCTGCTAGGCCCTGCTCCAGTCAGGTACCCTGTCTCTAGCTCCCTGCAGCCAGGCCCATCTCCCGCTACAAACAGAGAGAGACTAATCCTTCTGGCTTCCCTCGCCTTCTTAGAAGGCCCTGTTGCTCAGTTTGGGGCGTGGCCCCAGCTGCAGCCACTTCCTCCAATCAGCCAGGGTTTTACCTTGCCCAGCCCCAGCCCTCTGCAGGGCTTTTCCAACCCCTTCCAGGCTGGAGTGGGGGGTCACCCCGTTACACAGCACAGAGATAAAAGATTTTCTTTCTATTACAAAAAAACCAAAGGAAATTAACAAACAAAACCCCTTCAATTAACCTTAATTACGTTTGCTTTCATCAATAAAATCATTAGGAAATACAAAGTCAAGGTTTCTAAACAGGATGGAAAGATTACAAAGTGAAGCATTCTCAGATTAGCAAATGTCCAAAGAAGTGTTGCCCTGGCACCCTCAATTCAGTCCTCTTGTGCATTTGCAGGATGATGCAGACTTTGATGACATGATCCCGTAGTATTTTTTTCCCACGGGACCCCTTCCTCATTCAGTGCACAGGGTTTTCTGCTCTGGGGCTGTGTATTGAAGGAGTCTGTTGCCCGTAGGGTCCCTGCCTCAATTCTTGCAGGGTTAACGTTGCACAGGCAATGCTCATTCTGCTATTTCCTAACTTGAGAGTGCTTCACTTTGCAGCCTTTTAGTCCTCTGTGCATTTCCTAATGTGTATAGCTTGCTTTACAGAGGAGAACAGTCTTTATGACAAAGGGTTGGGGGTTTTTTTTGGTAATGTCTCCATTATTTATCCGGTCAGTGTCAATAGTGTGCGCTTTACAAGACAGAGAAAGTAAGGACACGCCCTGATACAAAGCCCTTCTGGTCTAAAGAAGACTGACACATACAAAGAAAGCAGGAGATGTAAGAACTAGGACGTTCTTTCTTTCTTTTGATGAATAGTCATTTGTTTATTATGAATTATTACGATGATTAAAGAAAGGGTTGTGGATTGGGGAACTTGTGCGGTGAGGATGTTCTAGGCAGAAGTTTCCATTGTTTGGCACATGCAGCTGATCGGAAGTGCCACGCAGTGCTAGGTTTTGGGTAGCAAGCCCTCTCACAATGGCAAAGAGCCTTTTCAGAACTCTGATGCAATCTTCTCTTCATGCTGATCATCTATGGTGGCCTTTAATCTGAGGCTCCTCTCAAGTTCTTTCCACCTATGGAATGCTCTCTGGTGATTTGCTGCCCTCTCATGGCATGCCACATTTCTAGCCAGATTTTTCCAGTCCTTTGTTCCTGTAGAACACAATGTGGCTGGAACATTAGACTGGAGGAGTTTGCAACAAAACCAGTATGCAGCATTCTGGGGTTTTGAGTACCTAAGCCATGGCCTCTCCACTTTGTCACCATTGGGGATTTCACACCAGGAATGTGTTGGATGGAAACTTCTATTTTCATTGTCTTTGGGGAACGTGAAGTTTTTCACTTGCTGTGGCCCATGCAGTACAAGGAAGTCCTTCAGGCTATTGCTCAAGTGGGTCCACGGTCCTGGATCATCTAGATTTAAGGAACTAAACTCAGCAGCAGCTGTTTCTTGTGCCTCCACCACACTCTTCTCTGAGCTACACTTTTCTTCAGGAATGTGCCTGGTTACATCCACTTGAGATGGAGATATGGATGCTGCAGTAGCTGCCAGGTCACCTGCACTCTGACTAACTGGAAGATCAGGCATCTCCTCACCACTCACATCCTCATTGGGGCCGGAAGGCTCAGCGTGAACATGTGTGTCTCTGTATCTCAGGAGAGCTCCTTCCTGCTTAGATAGAAAAGTTTCCTTTGCTTTCTTTCTTTTTCTGAATGTTGCCCCAGGAGGGCGTTTTCTTCTTTCACTCATGACTGCTGTTCTGTGCCAGCTAGAGTGGCTCTCAACACTCACTTGAAGGGGACAAATAAGCAGGTTGGTAGCAGGGCCTGAGTGAGGGAAGATCTCAGCCTCTTAAGGGCCTAACCGGCTCCTACTACTTCAGCTGACTGTCTGTTCTCCTCAAGCGGGTTCAGGGAAGCAGCAGGAAATAGGAAGCTCCCTGATAAGCTGGTGTTAATCAGTCCAGGCACCAGCGGGTGCTCGGGAGGTACATAAGAGGGCTCCTCCTCTCTCTCTTGGACCATTGAGTAGCCTCATGAAAACATCCCAGCTGTGGACATAGGCACCAGCAACCGATTCCCCAAGCTAAAGTCCCCTTTGCAATCCAGGGAAACAGCCCGGGTTGTCTGGAGCACAGGGTTTGGCCCATGGTGACTGCAGACCCTGCCCCTGCTGCACAGTGACTCCTGGGACCCCTCTAGCCCATCAGCACTCGGCTCTCCCGCATTCTGCTGAGCGGCTGAGATCTGGGGGAACAGAAACCCTTTGTTAGAGACGGAAAATCTCCTCCCAGGAACACTCTGTCAATGGCTGCCAGACGCCGTCCCTGTGAAACCCCAAATGTGCACCCCTAGGATTCCCACAGGGGAGATCTCAGCTCATTCACTTGTCACCCGTGGCCGCAGTCTCTGACAGGGCGAATGTAGAGGGGGTTTTGGCCAATGGTCCCTTCTACAGCGCCCAGAATGTGAGGAGGTTTGGCCTTGTGATGTGAGGCCTGGGTCTGAGAATCAGGACTCCTGGGATCTGGGGCTCTGCAATGGGGTGTGATCTAGTGAGTGGAGCTGGATTTGTTGACAGTGAGTGAGAGGGGCTTGTGTTGAAGGACCCTGGGTCAATCCCCACCAATTCCTGTGATGTCTACATGTGTCCACGATTTTACTTACCTCTCAATGTAGGTTATTTAGCCCATTCCTGAACACACGTGTTACATCTGCTGCTGGCCATCCCTGAGATGTAGGTCCTTCATCCACACAAGGACATGGCACATCAAGGTCAATCCAGCAGCTCTCATCCGGTCTTCACCTCCGCAATGGACGGTGAGCTCTAACCTGACCAGAGAAAGACAGGGTGGTATTCTTCAGGGGAATCTGCTGGTGCTCCTGCATCCCCTGCTCCACCTCACACCCCGACACGCTAAGGGTTTTCCAAAGATACCACTAATCTCAGATAAACAAAGCAGCTGAGATGAGGTCAGTGTGGGTGGATTTACTGAGCAGACTGGTTCTAATGGAAGAACAGATTTCTCCCCTGCTCTAGGGAGATTCCCATAGGAAAAGTCTCGGATGGTTGGGGTGGGGGCAATGCAAACCCTCAGCCCTTTGAATGGCGGGAAATCAGCACTCGGAGAGTTAAGGGGTGTCTCTGTCCTGCTGGAGGGAGAAGACCTGGAGAGCAGGAAGAGCACTAGTGGCATTGTAGGAAAACCAGTGACTTCTACCTGTGAAGGTGGCTGAAGCTTCTGGCAGACATTAGAGTCCTGGATCCTTACACCTCCTTTGGGGATCCTTTTCCTAGGAATAAAATAAGGACACCACATTGAGAATGACATTTGAAGCCCAGGGAAAAGGGATGATCTCAGCCAGGCTACGTACCAGGAACCCAATTTTTGTCCCAAGAGCCACAATTACCCAGATGAGTTTTTCTTCCCCATTTGCTTTCAGGTGATTTACTCACAGGATTCATTTGTTTGCTTTGCCGGGTCTCCACTCTCTGCAGCTCTTCATTGGCTTTAGTAACAATCTTTCAGTTTTTGATTCTGTTGCCTCTTCTTACAGTGTAGCATCTGCTTAGCACTTTTTTAAAAAACAATCAATTCAAACCAAAATCCTCATCCTACATTGAAGATCTAGCCCCGTCCTGTCCCGGCCCCAGCTGAGGGTCCCCAGCTTTGGCCCCACGGCTCCAACCTGGCCCCCGCAACGCTAGTGCTGGTCCCGGCCCCGGCCCCGCGCCTCTGGCCCAGCCCCCGCGGCGCCGGTGCTGGTCCCGGCCTGGCCCCACGGCTCCGGCTCCACCACGCCTGTGCCGGCCCAGGGCCACAGTTGTGGTTCCGCGGCACCGGCACCGTTCTCGGCCCAGGTCCGCGGTTGTGGCTGTGGCTCTGGCTCTGGCGCCAGTGCCGGCCAAGTCCTGCGGTCGCGACGCCGGTGCCGGGCCCACGGTTGTGGTGACGGCACTGGTCCCGTGGTTGCGGCTCCAGCGCCGGTCCCACGGTTGCACCACCGGCGCCGCGGCACCAGTGACAGTCCAGGCCCGGCCCCGCGGTTGAGGCTCTGGCCCTGCGGTTGCAGCTCCGGCCCTGCGGCACTGGTGTCAGTGCCGGTCCCAGTCCCGGTCCCGGTCCCGGCCCCGGCCCCGACCCCACGGTTGTATCATTTCTGTTCACTAACCACACATCAAATTGCCTTTGTTTAAGAAATCAGTTCGTTTGAAATGCAAAACATTTTGATACAACTTGTTTCTTATGCTGCTCTTTCTAGCTCTGGCATGACCTTGCTGTGTGACCAAAGAGAGGTCACTTCTTTTCTCTTTCCCTCGGTATCATGGGGGATGGAGGAAATTCTCTCAGTCCTAGCAGGAGAGAGATTTGAGCAAGTCAGGCGTGTTAGGGACCCCGTGCTCTAAGGGACAATGGGCGATTGTTGTTTGGGGTAAGAATCCCAACAGATTTGTTATTTGTCCCCCAACCAAAGCCAATAACACCTCTCTGTATTTTCAGTCATGGGTTAGACCGTCTCAGCACCCCTCTGTCTCCCGCAGCCCTCAGGTGTTCCTTGGATTAGGGAGGCTTGGATGCTAAGAGAACTGGAATTAGTTTACTGGCTTCCTGGGTGTTACTAGCCCATGAGGGTCTCAGTGGTCCCTGAGACCCACACTCCCAGACACTAAAGATCAGGACGGATTGATTTCACTCAAAGTTTTTTGTTTTTGAATTATTTTCCTAATGAAAGATTGATTGTCATGAAATCTTAGAGCTGGTAGATGACAGAACAAGGAGCAATGATTTCAAGTTGCAGTGTGGAAGGCTTTGATATTAGCAAAAACTTTTTCACTAGGAGGGTGGTGATGCCTTTGAATCTGCTAGGATAGAGTCCCCTATCGTGTACTTAGAGCCTATATTTTTTCTTACCTTCTACACAGATGACAATATCTTTGAAACAAATCCACAAAGAAATGAAAAGCACACGCACAGAATCTCCTCTACAGCAACTGTCTCTTGGTCCTCAGCGAGAGACCGCGAGATGGAGGCTTGCTGCAGCAAGGCTACAAGGCTCTCCCAGGTTCCCCCCGCCCCGCATCCCTGTCCTGCCTGGCTGTTGGCAAGGGAGCTCTGTGAGGTCACAGACGCCTCATCATCTTTGCCCAATAGGCTGAGTTCCTGCCAAAGGCCTTTGTGAAGTCACTGCCACACCCACCTTTGCCTGGCAGGCCTGATGTCCGCCCCTGGCCAGCCCAGCTGGATGTTTAAGCTGCAGCCCGGATCACCCCACTTGCTCATTATTGATTCTGGGGAACAAGCAGGCTACCCAGTAAAACAGCAGAGTCTGTTCCTCACCCCACACTGAGCTTTTCATAGAGGTTATGAAACAATTCCATCTCCTAATCCGGCCTCTATTTCTCAGGCTATGAAATTTCACACACTAAGCACCATATTAAGCCCAATCGCTTGTAGTAATTCACTAAAAGGCACCTTCCAGAATGACAACAAGTTGTGACGGGAGGACAGCTGGAAACAGAGAATCCACCTTTCTCCTGGGTAATTTGTTTCAGTGGCTAGTGTCTCTCACTGTAAAAAATGTGTGCCTTACATTTCATTTGAATTTCTCAGGCTTCAGCTGACAGCCATTGGTTCTTGTTGTGCCTTTCTTGGCTAGATCGAATTAGCCCTGCCCCATGAAATCCGATCTCCCCGTCCTGCTGGGAGCCCCCCAGGCAGGAGCACCCCAGTAGGAGCCTCCTAGCTGTTTGTCTTCTGAATTGGGGACAGGACTTCCCCTGTATGGCTGCTCTCCATGGGGATATCAGATGCACCTCCAGAGGCAGTGCAGAAGCAAGTGCACTGCATCAGCCTGTCATTGGGCTGAGGGCTTTGGCCTTGGCAGCTTCTGCTTCAGCCACATCTCTGGGTGCTCAGGCTCAGGGCTTCTGACCCCTGTGGCTACCGCTAGAGCCACCTCCACATTTGGGAATGTCTTGTAGTTTCAGAATGGTTGGTGCCTGCTTCCCTCCAAGCCCAGGTCTGAAGGCAGGACGGCAGTGAGGGCGGCAATGCTGTGACTCTCCTACAACAACCTTTGAACTCTCCCACTCTTCCATTTTGGTCGGGAAGCCCACCAAACAACATCTCATTGAGACGGACGTGTTCCCAGGGAATGTCTCAATTACAAGGAATCAACACTTCCCAGCTGAAATAAATGTTCTGCTGGAAAACTTTCTTTTTTGTTCTTTTTCCGAAAGGACTTTTGGCTTCAGATATTTTTTTATTTTTATTTTTTTAGACTGTGGCTGTTATGTTTTGTGGCACACAAGCAGACAAGTTAGAGAAAACATAAAATACTCTTGCTGAAAGTTTGCAATATCTTGTCAATTTGTTTATTAAGACCAGAACAACAGTACATAAGAACCCAAAAATCAGAGGGAGAGAACATAGGCTACTGCCTATAACAGAGAGGCACAACTCACTGGGTACCTGCTGATTGACTGCTGCTAAGTCCCAAGTTTATTCTGCCTTACTGAGCTGCCTAGCATGCAAGCATGTACAGGAACCCTGCCCAACATGTAAAGTCACTGTATTCAATTTTAACACAACTGCAAATACACCAGAGCATCAACATTTTCTGTTTTACAAGGTCTCTCTTTTTTTTTGGAACCCTTGTTTCTAAAAAAGCCATGCGGGACTTGAATCAAATTTCAGTGACTAATTATCATGTGTGTGGAATCATCATTAATGTGTATTCTATGTAGTTAGGTTGTTGTCTTCTTTACGAAATTTGGGGAAAGAGGAGCCCTGGGAAACCCTGTTCCCCTCCTCCCCTCATACACACTGCACATTTGCTTCCACCTGGTACTGGCTGAGAAGTAGCATTGTGACATCAGAGAGGATCCACCACTCAGCACCCCGTCCCTCCAGTTCATTTGCATACTTGGGGAGAATGACTAGCAACCTGGCTACCATGGCAAGAGCTACCTTTGACGACTGATTGCCCCCTTATTACCAGAACATCATTACAGAAAGGAAGTTTGTAATGAAACAGGGCCAGATGTGGATAGCCGGGATAGCCTCCTGCTGTGCTCATTTGGGTTTGTACTGTAGTACAGTGCAGTGTTTCTTTACAAAGGGCAATTGTTTGCTACTTTCCTTAGTAAGGACTAGGTGAAAATTAGATGAAAAATTCCAGCTCTTTTTCTTGGATACTGATTATCTGCTCCTTGCACATTCAGGGTTATAGCTTAGAACTTTCACGGAAACTGAAGTTGCATAAAATGAGTTTTGTTTTAATACAGTGTGGCAAAGTTCCTCCTCTCCCCTAGTAGGTCCTGCGCTTATTGGCGGATTTTCCTCCCCTCAGTGGTCTTCCCCTTGGACGAAACCCACAGTCTGGATCAACTCCTCCTATGTCTGTTTAGGAGTAGCAAGACTTGGGGGGAACCCGGTCCCACCCTCTACTCCGGGTTCCAGCCCAGGGCCCTGTGAATTGCAGCAGTCTCTATAGTGCTACTTGTAACCGCTGCTTGACTGCTACAGCTCCCTGGGCTACTTCCCCATAGCCTCCTTCAAACACCTTCTTTATCCTCACCATAGGATCCTCCTGGTGTCTGATACTGCTTGATTGTATGGTGTTTCCTCAATCCTCCAGTAGTACACCCTCTCAGTTCTTAGTTCCTTGTGTCTCTGACTTCCAGCTCCTCATACGCACTTCCTTCCTCTGGCTCCTCCCCCTCAGACTGGAGTGAGCTCCCCTTTTTATACCAGGTGCCTTGATTAGCCTGTTCTGATTGGCTGCAGGTGCTCCAATCAATGTAGCTCTCTCCTGTGCCTTCTAGAAAGTTCTTAATTGGCCCCAGGTGCCTTGATTAGCCTGGAGCAACTGCCATTTTGGTTCCTATGGTACTAGGGATTTGCTTAGCCTGGAGCTAACATACCTGCTCCTCAATACTTTCCTGTAGCCATCCGGCCTTGCTCCATCACATATCCCCCCCCTCTGCTCAACACCATAGGGTTGTGCAACTTGGGACGCCAGGCAGTCTGCTCGTAAAAGGCCATCAGCGTTGCCGTGGTGGCATCCAGCCCTATGCCATATACGGAACTGGAATGGTTGTAGGGATAAGAAGCACCTGGTGACCCTTGCATTCTTTTCCTTATTTCTCTGCATCCACTGGAGGGGTGCGTGGTCCATCACAAGAGTAAATCGCCGGCCCAAGAGGTAATAACGCAGCGTCTCCATGGCCCATTTGACAGCGAGGCATTCTCTCTCGACTACTGCATACTTCTGTTCTCGTGGGAGCAGCTTTCTGCTTAGGTAGAGAATCGGGTGTTCTTCATCTCCATTCATTTGTGACAGAACTGCCCCCAACCCCACCTCAGAAGCATCTGTCTGTAAAATAAATTCCTTGGTAAAGTCTGGGGCTATGAGTATGGGGTCATTACAGAGGGCCGTCCGAAGGTCTACAAACGCCCCCTCTGCAGCGTCGGTCCACTTTACCATGTCTGGACCTCGAGCCTTCACCAGGTCCGTTAGAGGACTTTCCCTGCTGGCGAAGTGGGGAATAAACCGACGGTAGTAGCCTACCACGCCTAGGAATGCACGGACCTGCTTCTTTCGGGTTGGCCGGGGCCAGTTTTGAATCGCTTCTAGTTTATTAGTTTGGGGCTTCACTATACCCCTTCCTACAATATATCCCAGGTACCTAGCCTCTGCTAGTCCTATGGCGCACTTAGCAGGATTAGCGGTGAGGCCAGCCCGCCTTAAGGTGTGTAGTACTGCCTCAACCTTCTCCAAGTGGGTTCCCCAGTCTGGCGTATGGATGACGACATCATCTAGGTATGCAGCTGCATAATTAGTATGGGGGCGCAGCAGCTTATCCATGAGGCGCTGGAATGTGGCTGGGGCCCCATGTAACCCAAAAGGGAGAACAGTGTACTGGAATAGCCCGTCTGGGGTGGAGAACACTGTCTTTTCTTTAGCTTCTTTGGTCAGGGGAATCTGCCAATACCCTTTTGTCAGATCCAGTGTAGTCAAGAAACGGGCACTACCCAGTCGGTCAACCAGTTCATCGATGCGTGGTATGGGGTATGCATCAAACTGGGATACTTCATTCAGTCGGCGAAAGTCATTACAGAATCTTGTGGTACCATCAGGTTTGGGCACTAGAACAATTGGACTGCACCACTGACTGTAGGATTCTTCAATAACGCCTAATTCTAACATTTTCTTTACTTCAGCCTTGATTTCCTCTCTTTTGGCTGCTGGGATTCTGTAGGGTCTCAGTGTTATTTTGGCTCCAGGGATCGTGCGGATATGGTGATAGGTCTCAGTTGTCCGCCCCGGCTTTGTAGAGAAAACATCTCGGTTACGATTAATCATATCGGTTGCCTCGATCTTTTGGATTGGCGTCAAGTCGGGTGATATCTTTACTTGCTCATGTACGTTATCCTCCTGGGGAAGAGTCTCCCGGGTGACTAAGCATGCCTCTCGATCATGCCAAGGTTTTAGAAGATTGATGTGGTAAATTTGCTCCGGTTTTCTGCGGCCTGGCTGCCGTACCTTATAGTTTACTTCTCCCACGGCTTCAATTACTTCATAGGGTCCCTGCCACTGGGCGAACAGCTTGCTTTCTGCTGTGGGCACAAGGACCATTACTCGATCCCCCAGTTGGAACCGTCGAAGCTTTGCTTGGTGGTTATAATGGGTCCGTTGGGTCTCCTGTGCTTTTTCTAAGTGTTCTCGTACAATGGGTGTAACCTGGGCTATCCGATCCCTCATCTGTAGTACATGCTCAACTATGTTCCTTCCAGGATTTGGCTCCTCTTCCCAGGCTTCTCTGGCTATATCCAATATGCCTCGGGGGTGGCGCCCATATAGTAGTTCGAATGGAGAGAAGCCTGTGGAGGCTTGTGGAACTTCCCGGATGGCAAACATGAGGTAAGGCAATAGGGTATCCCAGTCTTTCCCATCCCGGCTCACCACTTTCCTGATCATGGCCTTGAGGGTCCTATTGAACCTTTCCACCAGGCCGTCTGTTTGTGGGTGGTATACAGAGGTCCGTAGGGCTTGTACATGGAGCAATGAACAGAGATCTTTCATCAATTTAGACACGAAAGGTGTCCCTTGATCAGTCAGCATCTCCTTGGGAAGCCCGACCCGGGAAAATATCTGTACTAGCTCCTTAGCTATTGTCTTGGAAGCTGTGTTGCGTAAGGGGACAGCTTCCGGGTATCGGGTTGCATAGTCTAGTACAACCAGCACATGTTGGTGGCCCCGAGCTGTCTTCTCTAGGGGCCCAATCAGATCCATGGCTATGCGTTCAAATGGTATCTCTATTATTGGAAGAGGTATCAAAGGGGCCCGCAAGTGTGGGCGAGGGCTATGTAGCTGACACTCTGGACAAGAGGTGCAGTACCGCCTGACATCTTCATGTATTCCTGGCCAGAAGAACCTCCGCAGGATCCTGGCCTGGGTCTTCTCTACCCCTAAGTGTCCTCCAAACAAGTGACTGTGGGCGAGGCTCAATATGGCTTTTTGATGTTTTCGGGGCACCAGAAGTTGATGTATCTCCTGCTCCTGCATTTGCACCACACGGTACAGGAGATCTTTCTTTACTATAAAGTAGGGTCCTGGACCTTGGACCTTCCCCTCCACTGGTATCCCATCTATCTCAGCCACCTCTTTCCTGACGTTATCATATCTGGGGTCCTCTGCCTGGTCCCGTCCGAACGTCTCTCTCCCAGGACTACCCTGCCTGAGCTCCCAGGGGCCGGCTTCTGCTTCTTCCAATGGCCAGTCGCCCTCATGGCTGGGGCCAGCCTCCGGCTCACCTTCCGTGTTGGTAGTTTCACTGTTGGCTGCTCGTGCCCATCTGCCTACTAGCGCAGTCTTCTGGCCTTGGGTCAGGATCTGGGTTCCCAAAGCCTTCGCGGCCTTCCTTTCTTTTTTTGTCTTCCGGGCCTTTTGGGGGGCTGAGAATAGATCCTGAGAAAACTCAGAAAACATTGGGGGTTGACATTCCCCCAGTGATGAGTCGCTGTCAACAGGGTCTCCACTTCCCTGCAGCCTCTCAGGGGGAAGTAAATTATCAAACCCTGGATAGTCTCTCCCAATAACTACAGGATATGGGAGTTTAGGTACAATGCCCACTGTCACCTCAATGGGGTTCCCCTGAACCTCTATCTCCACTGGGATGGTGGGGTATTGGCTCATGGCCCCATGCACACATGTCACTGCTACACGTTTGGCTTGCAGCAGCTGGCTACTTTTTACCAGCTTACCCGATATAAGGGTGATAGCACTTCCTGAGTCCACCAGTGCTGTAGTCTCTGTTCCATTTATCTTCACTGGCCTGGTATAGTTATGTGGGGCTAACGCAACGCCCGCCAGGTGGATAAGGGAGCATGGGACCTCCCAATCCGCCAAGTTGCATTGCATAGGCTCTTCGGTGCTGGGACATTGTGCTGCTATGTGTCCACACTCCCCACATGCATAACATCTATAACTATTTCTAGTCAGTCTCCCATCCTGTGGGCTAGGGGTTTTAGTCACAGAGTTCCCTCCACTCAGGCCAATCCCTTCCTTCTGGAGTCTCTGTTGGTTTTCAGCCCCCCTCTTCCTCCACCTAGGACTCCCCAGGGGTTTGGCTGTCTCTCCTTCCAGGGTTGGGGTTGGGTGTTTGCTACGGAAGGGGCTTTCCTTGCGTAGTTGGGTCAATTCCCTGGCTGTCATGCGTCTTTTTACCAGTGTGATCATCTCATCATAGGTGCACGGATCGTTCTGGCCTACCCATTTGCGGAGATCTGGTGGCAGTGCCCTCGTGTACCGGTCGATGACCAGAACCTCTAGTATCTCTTCTGGACTCCGGGATTCTGTTTGCAACCATTTTCGTGCGAGATGGACGAGGTCATATAATTGGGATCGTGGGGTTTTGTCTTCCCGGTACCGCCACTCATGATACCGCTGGGCCTGTACTGCGGATGTTACCCCAGATCTGGCCAAGATCTCTGCCTTCAGCTGGGAGTAGTCTGCTGCAGCTTCTTCAGGCAGATCATGGTAGGCCTTCTGGGCCTCCCCACACAGGAACGGGGCAAGGATGCTAGCCCACTGATCTCGAGTCCAGGCCTCCCGTAGAGCTGTCCTCTCAAAGGCCAGAAGGTATGCCTCTACATCATCTTCCCTCGTCATTTTCTGCAGCCAATGGTTAGCCCGTATGAGCCGTGTCCCATCATGCCCACGGTTCATTTCTGCAAGGGTCTTTACCTGGCTTACCAGTTCCTGCAACATAGCTCGGTCTTGAACAGCTTGGTCCATCAGCAGGCGGTTAGTTTCTTGCTGCAGCCGCACTGCTTCTTGCTGGGCAGCTGCCTGGACACGGGTAGCCTCCTGCTGGGCCGCCGTGGCTTGTATCAGTGCCCGTACTACATCATCCATTGTGGTAACAAATTGTAAACCCCCTTCCTTTTTTTTTTTTTTTAATTATTTTTTGTGTGTGTGTGTGTGTTTTTAAATCACCCTCCTTCTTCCGCCGCGCTGTGCACACCAAAGATCCCACCCCTGACACCAGTTGTGGCAAAGTTCCTCCTCTCCCCTAGTAGGTCCTGCGCTTATTGGC
>ML129500.1:6985561-7023568 GCA_003846335.1 Cuora mccordi | reverse complement strand
CAAGTGATTTCTTCCTAAACCGGCTGCCCCCAAGGATATAACAAAAGGAAATGCAGTGGATCTAATTTACCTTGATTTCAGTAAGGCATTTGATACGGTTCCACATGGGGAATTATTAGTTAAATTGGAAAAGATGGGGATCAATATGAAAATTGAAATGTGGATAAGGAACTGGTTAAAGGGGAGACTACAGCGGGTCATACTGAAAGATGAACTGACAGGCTGGAAGGAGGTTACTAGTGGAGTTCCTCAGGGATCAGTTTTGTGACCAATCTTTTTTAATCTCTTTATTACTGACCTTGGCACAAAAAGTGGGAATGTGCTAATAAAGTTTGCGGATGACACAAAGCTGGGAGGTATTGCTAACACAGAGAAGGACCAGGATATCATACAGGATGATCTGGATGACCTTGTAAACTGGAGTAATAGTAATAGGATGAAATTTAATAGTGAAAAGTGCAAGGTCATGCATTTAGGGATTAACAACAAGAATTGTAGTTATAAATTGGGGACACATCAGTTGGAAGTAACAGAGGAGGAGAAGGACCTCGGAGTATTGGTTGATCATAGGATGACTATGAGCCGCCAATGTGATATGGCCGTTAAAAAGGCTAATGCAGTTTTAAGGTGCATCAGGTGAGGTATTTCCAGCAAAGATAAGGAGGTGTTAGTACCATTATACAAGGCACTGGTGAGGCCTCATCTGGAATACTGTGTGCAGTTCTAGTCTCCCATGTTTAAGAAGGATGAATTCAAACTGGAACAGGTACAGAGAAGGGCTACTAGGATGACCTGAGGAATGGAAAACCTGTCTTATGAAAGAAGAACAGGAGTACTTGTGGCACCTTAGAGACTAAAAAATTTATTTCAGCATGAGCTTTCGTGAGCTACAGTTCACTTCTTCGGATGGATAGAATGGAACACACAGACAGGAGATATTTATACATACAGAGAACATGAAAAGGTGGAAGTATGCATACCAACTGGAAGAGTCCAATCAATTGAGATGAGCTATCATCAGCAGGAGAAAAAAAAACTTTTGAAGTGATAATTGAGATGATCCATAGAAGGTGTGAGGAGAACTTAACATAGGGAAATAGATTCAATTAGTGTAATGACCCAACCATTTTCAGTCTCTGTTTAAACCTAAGTTAATTTACTAATTTGCATATTAATTCGAGTTCAGCAGTCTCTCTTTGGAGTCTGTTTTTGAAGATTTTTTTTTTTTTGCAAAATTGCCACCTTCAAGTCTGTCACTGAGTGGTTAGAGAGGTTGAAGTGTTCTCCCACTGGTTTTTGAATGTTATGATTCCTGATGTTAGATTTGTGTCCTGAAGAAACTACAATCCATCGGTGATCTTCCAGAAAACACCACCCTGGCCACTATGGATGTGGAAGCCCTCTACACCAACATTCCACACAAAGATGGACTACAAGCCATCAGGAATAGTATCCCCGATAATATCACGGCTAACCTGGTGGCTGAACTTTGTGACTTTGTCCTCACCCACAACTATTTCACATTTGGGGACAATATATACCTTCAAGTCAGCGGCACTGCTATGGGTACCCGCATGGCCCCACAGTATGCCAACATCTTTATGGCTGACTTAGAACAACATTTCCTTAGCTCTCGTTCCCTAACGCCTCTACTCTACCTGCGCTACATTGATGACATCTTCATCATCTGGACTCATGGAAAAGAGATCCTCTAGGAATTCCACCGTGATTTCAACAATTTCCATCCCATCAACCTCAGCCTAGACCAATCCACACAAGCGGTCCATTTTCTAGACACTACTGTGCTAATAAGCGATGGTCACATAAACACCACCCTATACCGGAAACCCACTGAACGCTATACTTACCTACATGCCTCCAGCTTCCATCCAGGACACACCAAATGATCCACTGTCTACAGCCAAGCTCTAAGATCAGGGGCGGCTCCAGGCACCAGCACACCAAGCACGTGCCTGGGGCGGCAAGCCACGGGGGGCACTCTGCCGGTCGCTGCGAGGGCGGCAGGCAGGTTGCCTTCGGCGGCATGCCTGCGGAGGGTCCGCTGGTCCCGCGGCTTCGGCAGACCTCCCGCAGGCATGCCACTGAATCCCCGGGACCAGGGACCTCCCGCAGACAAGCCACCGAAGGCAGCCTGCCTGCCGTGCTTGGGGCAGCAAAATACCTAGAGCCGCCCCCGTCTAAGATACAACCGTATTTGCTCCAATCCCTCAGACAAAGATAAACACCTACAAGATCTCTACTGAACATTCTTAAAACTACAATACCCACCTGCTGAAGTGAAAAAACAGATTGACAGAGCCAGAAGAGTACCCAGAAGCCACCTACCACAGGACAGGCCCAACAAAGAAAATAACAGAACATCACTAGCCATCACCTACAGCCCCCAACTAAAACCTCTCCAGCGCATCATCAAGGATCTACAACCTATCCTTAAAGATGATCCCTCACTCTCACAGATCTTGGAAGACAGGCCAGTCCTTACTTATAGACTGCCTCTATAGATAGTATAGAAGCAAATACTCACCAGCAACCACACACCATACAACATAAACACTAATCCAGGAACCTATCCTTGCAACAAAGCCCAATGCCAGCTCTGTCCACATATCTATTCAAGTGACACCATCATAGGACCTAATCACATCAGCCACGCCATCAGGGGCTCGTTCACCTGCACATCTACCAACGTGATATATGCCATCATGTGCCAGCAATGTCCCTCTTCCATATACATTGGCCAAACCGGACAGTCTCTACGCAAAAGAATAAATGGACACAAATCTGACATCAGGAATCATAACATTCAAAAACCAGTGGGAGAACACTACAACCTCTCTAACCACTCAGTGACAGACCTGAAGGTGGCAATTTTGCAACAAAAAAACTTCAAAAACAGACTCCAAAGAGAGACTGCTGAACTTGAATTAATATGCAAATTAGATACAATTAACTTAGGTTTAAACAGAGACTGGGAATGGTTGGGTCATTACACTAATTGAATCTATTTCCCTATGTTAAGTTCTCCTCACACCTTCCATGGGTCATCTCAATTATCACTTCAAAATATTTTTTTCTGCTGCTGCTGATAGCTCATCTCAATTGATTAGACTCTTCCTGTCGGTATGCATACTTCCACCTTTTCATGTTCTCTGAATGTTGTGATGGAGCAAGGCCGGATGGCTACAGGAAAGTACTGAGGAGCAGGTATGTTAGCCCCAGGCTAAGCAAATCCCTAGTACCATGGGAACCAAAATGGCAGTTGCTCCAGGCTAATCAAGGCACTTGGGGCCAATTAAGAACTTTCTAGAAGGCACCGGAGAGAGCTACATTGATTGGAGCACCTGCAGCCAATCAGGACAGGCTAATCAAGGCACCTGGTATAAAAGGGGAGCTCACTCCAGTCTAGGGAGGAGGAGCCAGAGGACAGAAGTGCGCATGAGGAGCTGGGAGCAAGAGACACAAGGAACTAAGAACTGAGAGGGGGTACTACTGGAGGATTGAGGAAAACACCATACAATCAAGCAGTATCAGACACCAGGAGGATCCTGTGGTGAGGATAAAGAAGGTGTTTGAAGGAGGCTATGGGGAAGTAGCCCAGGGAGCTGTAGCGGTCAAGCAGCGGTTACAAGTAGCACTATAAAGACTGCTGCAATTCACAGGGCCCTGGGCTGGAACCCGGAGTAGAGGGCGGGCCCGGGTTCCCTCCCCTAGCCCCGCTACTCCTAATCAGACATAGGAGTAGTTGATCCAGACTATGGGTTTCATCCAAGGGGAAAACCACTGAGGGGAAGAAATCCGCCAATAAGCGCAGGACCTACTAGAGGAGAGGAGGAACCTTGCCACAATGTATAAATATCTCCTGTCTGTGTGTTCCATTCTATGCAGCCAAAGAAGTGAGCTGTAGCTCACGAAAGCTCATGCTGAAATAAATTTTTTAGTCTCTAAGGTGCCACAAGTACTCCTGTTCTTTTTGCGGATACAGACTAACACGGCTGCTACTCTACATGTCTTGATTTGAGGAATGGAAAACCTATCTTATGAAAGGAGACTCAAAGAGCTTGGCTTGTTTAGCCTAACCAAAAGAAGGCTGAGAGGGGATATGATTGCTCTTTATAAATATATCAGAGGGATAAATATTAGGGAGGGAGAGGAATTATTTAAGCTTAGTACCAATGTGGACATGAGAACAAATGGATATAAACTGGACACTAGGAAGTTTAGACTTGAAATTAGATGAAGGTTTCTAACCATTAGAGGAGTGAAGTTCTGGAACAGCCTTCCAAGGGGAGTAGTGGAGGCAAAAGACATATCTGGCTTTAAGACTAACTTGATACGTTTATGGAGGGGATGGTATGATGGGATAGCCTAATTTTGGCAATTCATTTGGCAATTGATCTTTGATTATCAGCAGGTAAGTATGCCCAGTGGTCTATGATGGGATGTTAGATGGGTTGGGATCTGAGTTACTACAGAGAATTCTTTCCTGGGTGCTGGCTGGTGAGTCTTGCCCACATGCTCAGGGTTTAACTGATCGCCATATTTGAGGTCGGGAAGAAATTTTCCTCCAGGGCAGATTGGCAGAGGCCCTGGAGGTTTTTCGCCTTCCTCTGCAGCATGGGGCATGGGTCGCTTGCTGGAGGAGTCTCTTGCAGCTTCAGGTCTTCAAACTACAATTTGAGGACTTCAATAACTCAGATATAGGCTAAGGGTTTGCTACAGGAGTGGGTGAATGAGATTGTGTGGCCTGCATTGTGCAGGAGGTCAGACTAGATGATCATAATGGTCCCTTCTGACCTTAAAGTCTATGAGTCTAGAAGAACACATCAGAGATCTTCTGATCAATTTGAATTAACTCAAATCAGCAGGGCCAGATGCAATTCACCCAAAGGTACTGAACAAATTAGCTGAAGAAATCAGAGAGCCAATAGCAATAATGTTTGCAAACTCATGGATGACAGGAGAGGTCCCGGAAGACTGGAGAAGGGCTAGTGTAGTGCCCATCTTTAAAAAGGGGGGAAAGGAGGAGCTGGGGACCCATAGAGAAGTCAGCCTCACTTTGATACCTGGGAGCTACTAGAACAATGTATAAAACATTCAATATGTGAATACCTGGAGGATGAAGTGGTGATCACTAGCGGCCAGCATGGATTTACCAAGAACACATAATGTCAAACCACCTTGATTTCCTTCTTTGAGTGGGTAACTGGTTTGGTGGACAAAGGGAATAATCTGGATAGCATATATATGGACTTCAGCAAGGCTTTTGAAACAGTCCCACATGACATTCTGATAAGTAAGCTGGAGAAATGCGGGCTTGGTAGAAGAACCATTAGGTGGATACATAATTAGTTAAACAACCAAAAAGCAACTATTAATGGAATTATTTTGGATTGGAGGTGTAAGGAGAGGACTGGACTTGACATGACTCTCAGCCATTTTCTGTATGGACTTAGCATACCCTGCAGACACCTTGTATGCTCAACCACCATAAGTTGGAAACAAAACTACAGAGTCAGGAGAATTTGGCCTTGGTTTAGGGTATGTCTACACTATGAAATTAGGTCGATTTTATAGAAGTCGACTTTTAGAAATTGATTTTATACAGTCAATTGCACAGGTCCACACTAAGCGCATTAAGTCGGTAGAGTGCATCCTCACTACTGTGGCTAGCATCGACTTACGGAGTGGTGCACTGTGCGTAGCTATCCCACAGTTCCCACAGTCTCTGCTGCCCATTGGAATTCTGGGTTAAGCTACCAATGCCTGATGGGGCAAAAACATTGTTGCGGGTGGTTTTGGGTACGTCATCAGTCGCCCCTCCCTCCGTGAAAGCAACGGCAGACAATCATCTTGCGCTTTTTTCCCATGCAGACACCATACCACAGCAAGCATGGAGCCCACTCATCTCAGCTCACTGTCAACACTGCTGTTGTGTCCTGAGTGCTGCTGTCACCAGACGATGCAGTAGGACTGCTAACTGTCGTCACACACCACTTCCACTGCAACTCTGCTCTGCTGCATTCTTTCTTTATTAATTAAAAAAAAAAGTGGGGGGGGAGAGATAATTGACAAGGTAGCCCAGGTTTGGGGGCGGGAGGACAAGGCTACATTGCTTATTGTAGCCACACTACAAATCAAACTGTTTGAATGATAGCCTTCTGTTGCTTGGGCCATCATCTGGAGTGGAGTGACTGGGTGCCCGGAGCCTCCTCACCCCCCACATTCTTGGGCATCTGGGTGAGAAGGATATGGAACTTGAGGAGGTCAGGCAGTTGTACAATGGATGCAGCGGGGGGTCTGTGCTCTTGTTGGCTTTCCTGCAGCTGCACCAGATGCTTCATCATGTCCATTTGATCCCCCATTAGCCTTAGCATCGCTTCCTGCCTCTGCTCTTCACACTGACTTAATGCTTTCCTAGCCTCTAACACTGAATGCCTCCATGCATTCAGCTGTGCCCTATCAGTGCGGGAGGACTGCATGAGCTCAGAAAACATGTCACGAGTGTGGTTTTTTTCACCTTCTAATCTGCGATATCCTCAGGGACAGAGATGACAGGGGGATCCTAGGGAGAGGAGTGGTAGAGTGGAGGATAGGGATAGGATACAGTGGGACCTAGACAAATTAGAGGATTGGGCCAAAAGAAATCTGATGAGGTTCAACAAGGACAAGTGCAGAGTCCTGCACTTAGGACGGCAGAATCCCATGCACTGCTACAGACTAGGGATCGAGTGGCTAGACAGCAGTTCTGCAGAAAAGGACCTAGGAGTTACAGTGGACGAGAAGCTGGATATGAGTCAACAGTATGCCCTTGTTGCCAAGAAGGCTAACTGCATTTTGGGCTGTATAAGTAGGGGCACTGCCAGCTGATCGAGGGACGTGATCATTCCCCTCCATTAGACAGTGGTGAAGCCTCATCTGGAGTACTGTCTCCAGTTTTGGGCCCCACACTACAAGAAGAATGTGGAAAAATTTTAGAAAGTCCAGTGGAGGACAACAAAAATGATTAGGGGTCTGGAGCACATGACTTATGAGGAGAGGCTGAGGGAACTGGGATTGTTTAGTCTGCAGAAGAGAAGAATGAGGGGGGGATTTGATAGCTGCTTTCAACTACCTGAAAGGGGTTCCAAAGAGGATGGATCTAGACTATTCTCAGTGGTACCTGATGACAGAACAAGGAGTAACGGTCTCAAGTTGCAGTGGGGGAGGTTTAGGCTGGATATTAGGAAAAACTTTTTCACTAGGAGGGTGGTGAAGCACTGGAATGGGTTACCTAGGGAGGTGGTGGAATCTCTTTCATAGAATCACAGAATATCAGGGTTGGAAGGGACCTCAGGAGTTCATCTAGTCCAACCCCCTGCTCAAAGCAGGATCAAACCCAACTAAATCATCCCAGCCAGGGCTTTGTCAAACCTGACCTTAAAAACCTCTAAGGAAGGAGATTCCACCACCTCCCTAGGTAACCCATTCTAGTGCTTCACCACTCTCTGAGTGAAAAAGTTTTTCCTAATATCCAACCTAAACTTCCCCCACTGCAACTTGAGACCATTACTCCTTGTTCTGTCATCAGGTACCACTGAGAACAGTCTAGATCCATCCTCTTTGGAACCCTCTTTCAGGAAGTTGAAAGCAGCTATCAAATGCCCCCTCATTCTTCTCTTCCGCAGACTAAACAATCCCAGTTCCCTCCTTTCCTTAGAGGTTTTTAAGGTCAGGCTTGACAAAGCCCTGGCTGGCATGATTTAGTTGGGGATTGGTCCTGCTTTGAGCAGGGGGTTGGACTAGATACCTCCTGGGGTCCCTTCCAACCCTGATATTCTATGATTCTATTAATATTTGCACCTGGCGGGAGATAAA
Source organism: Cuora mccordi (assembly GCA_003846335.1). Taxonomy (NCBI): domain Eukaryota; kingdom Metazoa; phylum Chordata; order Testudines; family Geoemydidae; genus Cuora; species Cuora mccordi. Next base: position 7,015,693 of record ML129500.1, on the reverse strand, counting down.
GAGAGAGTAAAATTTAAGATGATACATTTCTGAGAACAAAAGGGAGACTCTTTCACAGTGAATCAAGCAATTCATAGCAGACAGCACATGTGCTTTAGGTACAAGATTGCATTTTGCCTTTTATATTGAGCATCTGCCGGTATGATGACACATTACACACGACTGGGCAACAGAATTTGGTTTCCATGCAGCCATGATAAGGCAAAGGGTATGCGGGGTTGGCTTCTTATGCATAACATGTGGGAATGGTTTCAAACTGCAGCACCATCCTTTCCCATAGCAAGCAATGAATTGGGTTTCACATTTAAAAGGAGGGGCTGTGGTTTTCGGCTGGATGTGCAGCACACACCTCCCCCCACCCCACCGCATGGCTATTCTCTGGGATGATCCCTTTTAGCCAAGCGCAAACAGCCCAGCATGAACAGCGTCCTTTTACCGTTCTCTTACAAAATTTTCCCTATTTCAACCAGGTGACCATGAATGATATCACTCTCCTGAGGCTAACACAGAAAGATATAGACCGAATGTTGCTTGAATGCAACCAAAACCCAGGATCATTCGCTGCTATACTTTGTGCTGCAATGATTCCAGAATTCCCCCCCTAGAATGGCATGCAGCTGATCACAGAAGTGGCATGTCTGGGGCTTTGACCCGGAGTGACTGTTTGCCTCCTTTGTCTTTTGGTAGACTTGCCTGAGCTCCTTAACTTTCACGTGGCACAGCTGCATGTCCCTGTTGTAGCCTCTCTCCAACATGGCCTGTGAGATTTTGGCAAATATATTTGCATTTCTTCTTTTTGATCGGAGTTCTGCCTGCACAGATGCTTCTCCCCATACAGCAATCAGATCCAGTGTCTCCCTTTCGGTCCATGCTGGTGATCGTTTGTGATTCTAGGAGGACTGCATGGTCACCTATGCTGCTGAGTTCGCCACACTGACGAAACAGAAAATGAAATTCAAAAGTTCCCGGGGCTTTTTGTGTGTACCTGGCTAGTGTATCGGAGTTCAAAGTGTCGTCCAGAGTGGTCACAATGGAGCACTCTGGGACAATTCCTGGAGGCCAATACTGTTGATTTGTGTCTGCACTACCCCAAATTCAACACAGCAAGGTTGATTTTAGTGCTACTCCCCTTGCCAGGGAGGAGTACAGAAGTCCATCTTAAGAGCCCTTTAAGTCGACGGAATGGGGTTGGTTGTGTGGACACATTCATTTTAAAATCAGCCTAACATGGCTAAATTTGACCTAACTCAATAGCGTAGACCAGGCCTTAGAAAGATAGAGACGTATTAGCTGCAGCATTACTAACAGGGATAGATAAAGTAAAATCATAGATTCACTGGAATGGAAAGGATTATGGACAAGCTAACCTTCAGTTTCTGCAAGTTTCTTATTGGGAGCCTGTGTGAGCTTTTGTTAAAAGTTGCTTTTGCTGATGAGTAGAAATTATAATGTTTTGCTGTTGCCAGAGAAATTGTTTTAGCCCATTAGGGGTTATGATTGGTTAGATGTAGGGCATAGTCATGCTTTGAATAAAACAATTGGTGACAGTATTATAAGAACTCTCATTTTAACTACATAACTAGGGTGAGAAAACAAGCTCATTGGAACTTAACTCATGGATACAGCTCAAGACCAGATCTGCTAGGATTTTTAACCCTTCCACGACCAGACTGTGGAGAAACCAGAGCCCCAGATGACACAACACTGGCCCTTAGGAGAGGTCTGTCTGCTTTATTGGGAGTGCTGAGCACCAGATGCTTGGTGTGTGTATTCAGCTAATCAGTAGTTGATTGCTAATAAATACATTGCACTCCATATGCTTATGAATGTGAATATGACATAACTGGAATATGCTTTATGCAAAAGGTCTCATGTAACATATCATTGAAAAAGTTACAATGTGCTGAATTTGATTTTCCTATTTGTATGCATGTATCATTCTTATATCTAAAGTTTGAAATATAAGATATAAACTTGTATCACTGATGTAAATATATTAAGTGGAAGCCATTAAGGGTGTTTCAGAAACAATGAGCTGTGAATGGCCCTGTTTACCTGCAAACCTTCCTGTGGATTGTGGGCTAACCCAGGCTCAGGTCTTACAGAGACATGTGACCCTGTCACCTGATACAAAAATCCATCTTGAAGCTGGTGCTTTTCCAGAGAGGGGTACGATTTCAAATAAAGGTTTCCCACCTTAGGGAAGTTCTATATAAAGTGGGGGAAGAAAACAATAGGAGTCTTCAGCTGGCTTAAGAGATGGCCTCCCCACCCCACAAAGATACCTGCAAGCACCTGGAAACAAAACGACTGTAACCACAGAGGTGGGTGAGAACAGGCTGGACCCACATCACAAAAGGGATCTGACCTGAGCATTTTATCTGAAGTAACAACTTGGGTGAGAAGTTAACATTTGTAACTGATTTCTTAGTATGATCAGTTTAGCCTTGCTCATTTTGTTTTATTTTGCTTTGACTTACTTTGTTCTGTCTGTTATTACTTGAAACCACTTAAATCCTACTTTTTACACTTAAAATCACTTTTGTTTGTTAATAAGCCCAGAGTAAGTAATTGGTACCTGGGGGAGGTAAACAGCTGTGTATCTCTCTATTGGTGACATAGAGTGCAGACATTTTATGAACTTACCCTGTATAAGCTTTATACAGAGTAAAATAGATTTATTTGGGGTTCAGGCTCCCAGAAAGGCTGAACACTGGGAAAGTCCCTGTTAACTGAGAAGCCCTGGGGCTGAGTGAATCTCAGTTTCTGTGAACTGCAGAGGAGCGTGGCGCAACCTCTGGATCTGTGCTGCAGCTGACTGGTGTATCTAAGTCAGCACCACAGGAGTGGAGGGGCGCCCGTTCTGGCAGGAGGGTTGTTCTCAGTGGTACCCCAGCGCATCGAGTGACAGTCTCCAAGGGGGTCTCTGTGACCGAACCCATCACAAATCCATGTACATGTTTAGAATATTCACTGTGTGATAAAGGCTCTTTCACTGGAAAAAGGTCCTGTTAATCCTTTTTCCAGTGAAAGAGCCTTGATCACACAGTGAATATTCTTAACCATGTACATGTATTTGTGATGGGTTTGGTCACAGAGACTCCCTTGGAGACTGTCACTCGATGCGCTGGAGGCACCCCTGAGAGGGTAGAGAGAGAGCTGGACTGCTACACCCTACCGTGGCCCAGCAGATCTGTGCACTTTATACCAGCCCTTGGTGCCCAGCATTAGATGGCCTCAGATACAGTTGATAATTTATGTAAATATTTCCCACAGTTTTAGTCTTGGTCTGTTCCTAAAGCTAACTGCAGAAGAGAATTCAGGAGGGGATTTGAATTTCTTGTCATCGAGGTGACAGAGACATGCTGATCTGAAGTCAATGGAAAGACTCTCATTGACTTCAATAGGCTTTGGATCAGGCCCAGACTTCACAAGTACCAAACCAACTTTCAGATGAGTCAAAAGAAGTGTAACATTAAAAGTAGGTCAGACACTTTCAGGGTCACACTCAGCCCCACGCAGCACAGCTCTAGGGGGATAATAATTCAGCCCAAAACCACTGTATACATTCCTGACTATTGCCTTGTTTACACTAGCAAAATTGGGACCCATACCTATCAAGCAATGAAATTCCACCAGAGATAGCAAAAGTGGAGCATGGGGTTCAGGTGTTTTTAACCACTATCATCTAGACGTCCTTTGAGCAAGGTTATAGAACATGTGTCAACAGCCACTCTACACTACTGAAGAAGACCTCTGATGAGAAAATAACACCGCAGGGCACAGATTATCCAACAAGTTCTTGGAAAGTATTGGAGACAATTTTTCTTTCAGATTGTGGAGAAAGCTACTAGGGGAGAGACTGTTCTAGATTTGACTTTGACAAATAGGGAGGAACTGGTTGAGAATTTGAAAGTGGAAGGCAGCTTGGTTGAAAGTGATCATGAAATGATAGAGTTCATTATTCTAAGGAATGTTATGAGGGAAAACAGAATAAAATAATGGATTTCAAGAAGGCAGACTTTAGCAAACTCAGGGAGTTGGTAGGTAAGACCCCATGGGAACCAACTCTAAGGGGAAAAACAGTTCAGGAGAGTTGGAAAGTTCTCAAAGAGACATTATCAAGAGCACAAGTGCAAACTATCCCACTGCACAGGAAAGAAATGAATGATGGCAAGAGACCACCTGGCTTAACCAGGAGATCTTCAATGATCTAAAAATCAAAAGAGATTCCTACTCAAAGTGGAAACTAGGTCAAATTACAAAGGATAACTGTAAACAAGTAACACAAGTATGTAGGGGCAAAATTAGAAAGGCCAAGGCACAAAATGAGATCAAACTAGCTAGAGACATAAAAGGTAACAAAGAAACATTCTGCAAATACATTAGAAGCAAGAGGAAGACCAAGGACAGGGTAGGCCCATTAGTCAATGAGGAAGGAAAGACAATAACAGAACATGTGAAAATGGGAAAAGGACTAAATGTTTTATGTTTCAGTTTTCACCCAGTTTTCATAGCGACTGGACGTCTAACATAGTGAATGTCAGTGAAAATGAGGTAGGATCAGAGGCTAAAATAGGGAAAGAACAAGTTAAACATTACTTAGACAAGTTAGATGTCTTCAAGTCACCAAGGCCTGATGAAATGCATCCTAGAATACTCAAGGAGCTGACTGAGGAGATACCTGAGCCAATAGCTCTGAAAAGTAATGTAAGATGGGAGAGAGGACTGGAAGAGGAGAAATATAGTATCAATCTATAAAAAGGGGATTAGGGATAACCCAGGGAATTACAGACCAGTCAGTTTAACTTTAGTGCCCAGAAAGATAATGGGGCAAATAATTAAGCAATCAATTTGCAAACACCTAGAAGATAATAAGGTGATAAGTAACTGTCAGCATGGATTTGTCAAGAACAAATTGTGTCAAACCAACCTGTTAGCTTTCTTTGACAGGGTAACAAGAATTGTGTATGGGGGAAAATGGTAGATGTGGTATATCTTGACTTTAGTAAGGCTTTTGATACTGTCTCACAGGACCTTCTCATTAACAAACTAGGGAAATACAACCTAGATGGTGTTACTATAAGGTGGGTGCAGAACTGGTTGGAAAACCGTTCCCAGAGAATAGTTATCAGTGGTTCCGTCACGTTGGAAGGGTATAACGAGTGGGGTCCCTCAGGGATCACTTCAGGGTCTGGTTCTGTTCAATGTCTTCATCAATGGTTTAGATGATGGCATAGAGAGCACACTTACAAAGTACACTTATAAAGTTTGTGGACAATACTAAGGTGGGAGGGGTTGCAAGTGCTTTGGAGGATAGGAATAAAATTCAAAATGATCTGGACAAACTGGAGAAATGGTCTGAAATAAATAGGATGAAATTCAATAAGGACAAATGTAAATGACCCCACTTAGGAAGAAACAATCTTTATATGTGCAACTGAATTGGGAAATTCAGCACAGCACAGCCCCCTGGCGCTCAGTAATGGACTCAAGGTCCCAGGCGCTCACAATTGGCAGGAGAGAAAGACACTATGATACAGTTTCCAAAGACCTGAAGACAGTGCTGAGCTCTTTGGAAAAATATAACCCCATATAAACTGTAACCCACAACCAGTTTCTAGGTCTGGCCCTCCAGCAGCTCCATGTCTCATGCATCCGACGAAGTGGGTATTCGCCCACGAAAGCTCATGCTCCAATACATCTGTTAGTCTGTAAGGTGCCACGGGACTCTTTTGCTGCTTTTACAGATTCAGACTAACACAGCTACACCTCTGAAACTGGAGTATTGTGTTCAGGAAGGATGTGGACAAATTGGAGAAAGTCCATGGGAGAGCAACAAGAATGATTAATGATCTAGAAAACATGATCTATGAGGAAAGATTGAAAGAATTAGTCACAGAAGAGAAGACTGAGAGGGGACATGATAACAGTTTTCAAGTACATAAAAGGTTGTTACAAGGAGGAGGGAAAAATTGTTTTCATCAACCTCTGAGGGACAGGACAAGAAGCAATGGGCTTAAATTGCAGCAAGGGAGGCTTAGGTTGGACGTTAGGAAAAAAAAAATCCTGTCAGGGTGGTTAAGCTCTGAAATAAATTGCGTAGAGAGGTTCTGGAATCTCCCCCCCATTGGAAGTTTTTAAGTGCAGGTTAGTCAGGGATGGTCTAGATCAGAGGTGGCTCTTCAGAGGTTAATATGTGGCTCTTTGCATAGGCACTTCCTGGGGCTGGAACTATAGATGCTAAGTTTCCAGTGTGCAGGGGGGTGCTCACTCACTGCTCAACCCCCTGCTCTGCCCCAGGCCGTGCCCCCATTCCACTCCTTCCCCCAAGCCTGCCAAGCCCTCAAACCTCCTATCCCCAGAGCCTCCGGCGCACACAAAACAGCTGACCGCGACAGGTAGGAGGCATGGGGAGGTGGGGGAGCTAATGGGGGGGGGGGGGGGCTGCTGACGTATTACTGTGGCTCTTTGGCAATGTACATTGGTAAATTTGGGCTCCTTCTCAGGCTCAGGTTGGCCACCCCTGGTCTAGATAATACCTAGTCCTGCCATGAGTGCAGAGAACTGGACTAGGTGTCCTCTCGAGGTCCCTTCCAGTCCTATGATTCTATGGTACTAGAGCAATAGTTGGCGATTTCCCTAAAATCCTCCGTGTAGACAAGGCCTATGAGTGGGAGCGAGGATCTCCTGTCAGTGCCTCTAGGCTAAAATCCACAAGGAAATACTGATGGCTGTTCAGGGATGGCCACTTGAAAAGAGGCGATCGGTCTCTTGTCACTTATCCTGGGCTACAGCGTAGCCATCTCCATTCCTGCAGAGAGAAGGCAAATTTCAGTGAATGCAGCTCCCAAGGCATGAACTGACTCCGATCTGAGTCCAAAGCTCAGAAACAGGGCCCCCGGCCCAGCACAACCCCCTGGCGCTCAGTAATGGACTCAAGATCCCAGGCGCTCACAATTGGCAGGAGAGAAAGACACTATGATACAGTTTCCAAAGACCTCGGTGCACTGGGTGCTGAGCTCTTTGGAAAAATATAGCCCCATATAAACTATAACCCACAACCAGTTTCTGGGTCTGGCCCGCCAGCAGCTCCATTGGGGGTCATTAGCTCAGTCCCGCAGTGGGGCAGTCACACTGTACTGACACTGGCTCCTGTACTGCTGTTGTCCTTAGGCGGGTGTGCAGGGCCCAGCAAGTCCAGGGAATCCCCCCCATCCCAGGCTCTTTACCTGGGCGTCTCTTTTTCCAGATGACTACTCCGATTATACCACCCATCAGGACAACTGCAGTGATAACTCCAGCCACAGTGCAAATCTGCTTGTTATTTGGTTCTGAAATGGAATGGAGAGAATGATCAATGGAGAAAAATCCACCCCCACCACTAAACCCCACCTTTCATCTCACTGCAGGGATCAGTCAGTCAGCTCCCCAGGTTAGGGCTGAGTCCTGCAATACTCCACCCCTTCCAGTGCACCCACCATGCACCTACCATGGATTGCACCCCACCATAGAAAGTCCTGGACACTAGACCAAGCCTCTACCATTTCAACTCATAATAAATATTTAGCACTTTAACTAGAAGACTTTTATAACATCAATCAATCTTCATAACCCTAACTGTGGCACAGCAGGGATGTCGGTATCATCCCTAAACGGGAAAGGGGGGAGACTTGCTGAAGATCACACAGTGTGTCGGTGCAAGAGCCAGAAATAGACCCCAGGAATCCTGGCTCCCAGACCTCCTGCTCTAACCTACGAGACCCCACTCTCCTTCTAGAGCCAAGGATAGAAAAGGACAGTTACCTGTTCCATAACTGGCATTCTTTGAGATACGTTGCTCCTGTCTATTCCACAGTAGGTGTGTGTGCTTGCCACGTGCACTGGTGCCGGAAGTTTTTCCTTGAGCAATACCCATACTGGGGGAGCACCGCGGCGACCCCTGGAGTAGCACCTGAATATTGCGCAATAAGGGGAGCCACGGGCTCCCTCACCCTCAGTGCCTTCTTGCCGGACAACTCTGACAGAGGGGTAGGAGCTAGGGATGTGGAATAGACAGGAGCAATGCATCTCGAAGCACGCCAGTTACGGAACAGGTAACTGTCCTTTTTTCTTCGAGTGATTGCTCCTGTGTATTCCACAGTAGGTGATTCCAAGCAGTATCTGTTGGAGGTGGGTAGGAGTACATGATGGTTTGGGACGAAGTACCATCCTGCCGAACCCGGCATCATCCCTAGACTGGGAGACGATTGCGTAATGCGAAGTAAATGTGTGAACTGATGCCCAGGTGGCCGCCCTACAAATGTCCTGGATAGGGACATGGGAAACGTAGGTAGCTGAGGAGGCCTGAGCCCTCATAGTGTGCGCTCTGATGATCGGTGGCAGGGGAATCCCTGCCAAATCATAGCATGTGAGTATGCATGAGGTGATACAGTGGGAAAGCCGCTGGGTGGAGACAGGCTGCCCCTTCGCCCACTTGGCCAAGGCAATAAAGAGTTGAGAGGATTTCTGGAACGGCTTAATCTGATCCAGATAAAAAGCCAATGCTCTATGCACACTGAGCTTGTGGAGGCGGCATTCCTTGTTGGAGGAATGGGGCTTAGGACAGAGCATGGGGAGGAAGATACTCTGCTCCATATGAAAGGCGGAGACCACCTTCGGGAGGAACGCCGGGTGTGGGTTGAGCTGGACTTTATCCCTGTGGAAGACCGTATAGGGGGGTTCTGAGGTTAAGGCCCTGAGTTCCGAGACACGTCGGGCCAACATGATCGCTACAAGGAAGGCCACCTTCCACAAGAAGTGCGACCAGTAACATGTGGCCAGGGGTTTGAAGGGGGGGCCTCATGAGATGGGACAAGACCAGGTTGAGGTCCCATTGCGGCCCAGGGGGCCTAGCATACGGGAACTAATGGTCAAGGCCCTTCAGGAAACGGGAGGTTATGGAGTGGGAGAAGACCGAGTGCTCCTGCACCGGCGGGTGAAAGGCCAATATGGCCGCGAGGTGCACCCTGAGGCAGGTGCCAGACCCTGTGCCCCAAGGGATAAAAGGTAGTCCAGGACAAACTGGAGAGGTGCGGCGGAGGGGGAGACTCCCTGCTCACTCGCCCACCTGACGAAACTGGACCACTTCGCCACGTACATCCGACATATGGACGGCCTCCTCATTCAGCCACGGAGCAGCCACGCTGTCAGGTGGAGCGTGGCCAGATTGGGATGGAGGAGGCACACTCTGTCCTGGGAGAGGAGGTCCAGGCGGAGAGGCAGCAACCTTGGGGGGGGCTGCCAAGAGGCCTAGGAGGGGCCCGTACCAGTTCTGGTGGGCCCATGCCAGAGCTATGAGAATGACTCTCGCCTTGTCCATTTTCACCTTCTGAAGGATCTTGGCGATGAGGGGGAATGGGGGAAAGGCATGGAGCAGCTGGCCCGACCAGCTCAGGAGGAACACGTCGGAGATCGCGCCTTTCCCCACCCCTCCCCTGGAGCAGAACCAGGGGCAACGCCAGTTCTGGCAGGTTGCAAACAGGTTAATCTGGGGAGTTCCCCACTCTTGGAAGAGTCGGTGAGTGACCTCCAAGTGGAGTGACCACTCGTACTGGGGGGAGAAGACCCTGCTGAGACGATCCGCTTGTGTACCGCGGACGCCCGGGAGGTGAGATATCGTGGGATATACAGAACTCCCATAGGTTCAGGGCTTCCCAGCAGAGGGCTAGGGAGCGAGTTCCGCCTTGCCTGTTGATATAGTTCATGGCGGCGGTGTTGTCCGTGAGGACTCTGACCACCTTGCTGCGGAGATGCATGAGGAAAGCCACACATGCCAACCGTACCTCCCTGAGCTCCTTGACGTTTATGTGAAAGGGCAAGTCCGGGGTCGACCACGTTCCCTGGGTTTGCATGTCCCCCGTGTGGGCTCCCCAGCCGAGGTCCGAAGCATCGACAGCAGGTCTATGGACGGGTTGGCCTCCCTGAAGGGAACCCCTTGCAGCATGTTGCTTGGGCAGGACCACCATAGAAGGGAACCCAGTATCAGGAATGGAACTGTGAGAATCTTGTCTAGACAGTCCCAAGCTTGGGAGAACTGGGAGGCCAGCCATATCTGGAGGGGCCTCATACGGAGTCTGGCGTGGTGGACCATGTAAGTGCATGCCGCCATATGTCCCAGAATCTGAAGACACGCCCTCACCATGGTCACCGGGAAGGCCGTGACCAAGGCGATGAGATCCCTTAGGGTCTCGAATCTGTCCAGAGGAAGAGAGGCTGTGGCCCTTGAGGAATCCAGCAGGGTCCCAATGAACTCTATGCGCTGAACGGGCACTAATGTTGATTTGGTCTCGTTCACAACAAGGCCTAGATTGGTGCATGTCAATAGGAGCAGCTCCACATGGGACTCCACTTCGAAACAAGACTCTCCCTTGAGGAGCCAGTCATCCAGGTAAGGGAAGATTTGTACCTCCTCCCGCCTGAGGTAGGCCGCCACCATGGACATACATTTTGTGAAAACTCTGGGAGTTGTGGATAGGCCAAAGGGGAGGACTGCAAACTGGTAGTGGTCCATCCTTACCATGAATTGGAGGAAGTGCCTGTGGCCCTCAAAAATATGGACGTGAAAATATGCGTACCAGTCCCCGGGGTCCAGGGGGGGGATAATAGAAGCCAGAGACACCATGCGGAACTTGGAACGGGTTAGGAACCTGTTCAGGTCGCGCAGGTCCAGGAAGTATCGGGAGTGGAACCCTTTGCCCTGGAACTGAACCAGTACCCTTTCCACCGCCCCCAGGTGAAGCAGCCGATCCACCTCCTGACTCAGGAGGCGGACATGTTCCGGGTCCCTCGGGGCCATCATGGAGGGCGGGTGATTTGGTGGAGGTGAGGTGAACTGCAATACGCAGCCCTTGGAAATGGTACTGAGGACCCACTGGTCTGAAGTTATGCGGGACCATGCCCTGAGGAAGGCAGACAATCAGTTGCAGAACACAAACTTTATTAATTGGGGGGACTTCCTGCAGATAGTCAAAACCGCCTCTTCCCCTGCCTCTTGCCCTTAGAGAGTCCAGGCTGCGGGGAAGAGTGGGACTGCTGCTGAGACCAATGCTTCCGGTCTCTGGGTCTTTTGTACGGGGGCTCATATCTGCTCCTCGCAGGTTGAGCCACCTGAAGCGATTTGGCCTTATCAAATTGGGCGTAGAGGCCCAAGGTCTGCAAGGTGGTGCAGGAATCTTTCATCCCATGCAGCCTGTCATCCGTCTGGTCCGCAAAGAGTGCCTTGCCATCGAACAGGAGGTCCTGCATCAGAGACCGGGCCTCCGTCGACACCTGGACAACAAGAGCCACGATGCCTGCGCATGGCGGGTCGCCGTGTCAGCAGCATCCAACGCTGCTTGCAGGGCCGCTTTAGCCGCCGTCGACCCCTCTTCCACAAGAGCCTTGAAGTCCTTCCTGTCCGAGTCCGGGAGGAAGGGCTCAAAAACTTAAGCAGAGACTCCCACAGGTTGAAGTCATATCTGCTCAGTAAGGCCTGGTGGTAGGCTACCCAAAGCTGGAAACTAGCCAATGAATAAAATTTTCTGCCAAAGGAGTCCAGTCTCCTGGCGTCTTTGTTTTTGGGGGTGGGCAGGGGCTGGCCCTGATGCTCTCTGTGGTTTACCGATTCCACCACGAGCGAGTTGGGTACCAGGTGGGAATAAAGGTATTCGTGGTTCTTCGCCAGCACAAAGTATTTCCTCTCAGCCTTCTTGGAGATTGGGGCCAAGGAGGCAGGAGTTTGCCACAGCGAGTTCGAAATGTTGGCAATACCCTCATGCAGGGGCAGGGCCACACAGCCCGGTGCCGAGGGGGACAGGTCATTAAAGAGGGAATCAGATGGACTCTCCATCTCCTCAGCCTGCAGCTGGAGGTTGGATGCCACCCGCTTTAGCAGGTCTTGGTGCGCCTTGAAGTCCTCCTTCAGGACCTATGGCGGTGGTGCCGCTATGGTGTTGTCCGGTGCCAGGAAGAGGGCCCACACGGAGACAGGCACCTCGGTCGGTGCTGAAGCGTCGAGTCTCAGATGAGAGTCTGGGCACGGGTCCACCGACTTGTGACCGCCGACTTGCCCCGGGGGCGCCTGGAGGAGGCCGATGGAGCCTGAGATGCTCAAGCGACTGAACGGGCCTCCGTCTGGGTTGGCACCGGTGCCCACGGTGCCCACTGGCGCCACTGTCCTTGCCAGGGGGTCCCCTGCCATTGGCCCGGCTGAATGCCCGATGGCAGTATGTGTCCTGGCGGAATGGCGCAGACCGAGGATGGGTGGACAGGTGCTGAGGCCGAGGTCGCCGAAGAATGCTCGATGCTCTGGTAGCAGTAGAAACAGTGCTTGTGACGTCGTCTCCCTCGGGACCTGGATCTCGACGTCGAGGACCAGCACCCATGCAATGAACTGCTTCGGTACGCGTTGACGGCGATGCGAAGCATGGTGCCCTGATGCCGAGGTGCTCTGGGGGGGAGCCTCTGGCGTGACGTCTAGTCGAGCAGGAGCTGGAACAGGAATGATGATGTCTGTCCCATCAAGAGCAGCTCCAGTACCCATGCTTAGCAGGTGAGCATTCCTGGTGCCTTTCTCGGCGCCTACACTCACTGGCAGGAGGCGTAGAGGGCCCCTGCGACTCCCGTCCTGACGGCAGCTCGGATGGTCTGGCCGGTGTCGAGGGTGGCCAGGAGCTGCCAGAAGAGCGGCTGTTGTGCGCCAAGTGGTGCAGGGAGAGATCCTCGGAGCAGGAAGTGCGGCTGCTCAGAGAGGTCTGGTGGGCACCCAAAGGAGGCTTTCCTCGAGACCTGGGGCCTGTACCTGGTTGTGAGCTCGGGACGGGCGGGGACATAATGTCCTTCACAGCCTGCCAGTGGGGATGCCTGGGCTGACAGTACCGGGATGTTCCGCTCCACGCGAGTCGGAGCCATTGAGCCCGGGGGGGATCGAGGACTGCCCAGCGCGGGACCAGCCTCCCACTTATCCTTATTGCGGTGTCAATTGCAAGGTCGGGCCCTTCCTTTGCTTTCTGGGGGGAGAGCGGCACCGACTGGTTGAAGGGGCCTCGCTACGTACCGACGACGCAGCGGCTGGCACCGAGTCCGATCTGCACACCAGCGTCAGGGTCAGCGCCGACTCCATCAGGAGAGCTCGAAATCTAAAGTCTCTCTCCTACTTGGTCCTTGGTTTGAACGACCTGCAGATCTTGCAATGGTCGCTGACGTGAGTCTCACTCAGGCAGCGAAGACACTCAGCATGAGGGTCGCTCCTGGGCATGGAACAGCGACAGGAGTTGTATGACTTGAAGCCTGGGGCATGGGACATGCCCTGAGCCCACTCTAACAACTGGAGAACAATTCACGAACGGTACCACTAAGGTCGAGAAGAAGGGCTGCAGCAAAGTTGGAGCAGTAAAGTTCCAACTACCTTCACTGGTGGCAAGCAGTAACTGAGGGTATGGGGAACCCCTGGCTCCCCTTATAGTGCGATATTCAGGTGCTACTCCAGGGGTTGCCGCGGTGCTCCCCCAGTACGGGTACTGCTAAGGGAAAACTTCCGGCACTGGTGCATGTGGCGAGCATGCACACCTACTGTGGAATACACCTGAGCAATCACTCGAAGAAGAAACAGGAGTTCTGGCTCCCAGATCCCTTGCTCTAACCCACTAGCCTCCACTTACCTCCTAGAGCCAAGGACAAAACCCAGGATTCCTGGCTCCCAGCCCCTAACCCCCCTTGACCATGCTCACTTTCATGACTAATGGAACACAGTCCCATTGCGGGAGTCTGGTGACAAACTGGAAACTGACCTCAAAGCTCTGGATTTCCCTGCCATGACTGGAGTTACAGACACAGTGCATGTTTTTTAAGGTGTCAGGAAGTGAAGAGGGGACGACAGAGATATTTTAATACTGTTCTTGGTTTATATAAACCTGTTAAATCCCAAGTTCTCTATACACTTTCAGTTTCACTAATCACTTCTCCTGTTGTCTGAAAGATCCACATAATAATACAGCAAAAAGAAAAAATATTTCTAAGAGAATAAGGAAATGTGGTTTCTGACACAAAAATTGGCAGGGGACGTGGCAGCAGGATTATGTGAAACCATCTGCTGACTAGATTTCCAGTGCAGGCTGCCCTTTTAGAAATTGTTTGCACTTCTAAATGCTGCATTTTTCCACATCCCAATTAACCAAGCAAAAAGATGGCTGGAAGGCAGCTCCATGTGTAATAAAGACTTCCTTGTACTAGGGGCATCGGAAACTCTCTCCCCTGATGCAGGGCTCTAAGCTGCCTCCTCGCTCCATTCCAAGGCCACACCCTCCCTTCCAGCATCACTGCGCACAGAAACGAGCTGCTCCCAACATTAAACCTCTCTCTGGCCACATGGGCAAGAATGAAGGGCCCGTAGAGACGTGTTTCTGAGAAGCTGCTGGATCATAGAACTGGAAGAGACCTCGAGAGGCAGGACCACGAGTGCATGAGGTTGAGACCGGGCTGGAAGCTGAAGCAAGACCAATTCTGTATGGAAATAAGGGGCAGATTTGAGCTTCCTCTGGGATGTGGTAAATTCTCCATCCCTTGGAGACTTTACATCTGGAATGGGCATCTCTTTCTGAAGGATCAGATCTCGTTTGCCCACAGATGACCAGACTGGATGCTGGGGTGCCTGGTGTGATTTCCCCCCTGCCCTGGGCTATGCAGGAGCTCAGATCCGATGATTAGAATGGTCCCTTCAGGCCTTAATGTCTCATTGTTAATCTTCTCCCTTCAGAGACACTGTATTGCTGAGATGTATCCAACAGCCCCAGAGGCAGCAAACTGGAGAGCAAGACATGAGCCCCAGGCACTGTGGCTCCCAACTCTAGCACTAGAACCTGACTGCAGAGGGACGGGGCCAAAGGGGACAGGGCCTCACAGGCCCTGAGGAAATTCCAGCTTCAGCCTATAAATCCGAATGAGAATTTTCAGGGTTTGAGTTTAATGGATTCCCCCCTCTCTCACTAGGAAAACACAAACACACAAACTCCTTACCCCAGGGGACAGAGAGTGGCTCTAACAGGCTTTCATGTTCCACGTGACATGAATAATGGGCCTTGATCTTGGGATCAATCTCCATTGTCACCCAGGTCTGGTAGGTCCCATCCCCACTGGGTAGGATGCCTTCAGAGTAGGTCTCCTGCTGTTTGCTCTCTCCATTTCTCAGCCAGGTCACGGTGATGTCCCGGGGGTAGAACTCACTGACCTTACAAGAGAGGGTGGTGAGGCCGTCATGAGATGACCTATCACTCACTCTAGCTGTTGGGCGCACTGCAAAAAAGAAGAAATTGAAGTTAGCTGTTTTCAAGCTCTAATCCAGGCAGCCTTTGCTGGGGCTTTGCAGCATGAAATTCCGAGACCCCGGCAGTGGGAGAGGATGAGAGTCCATGAGACGGAATCCCTCTGATGAGAGAGAACCACCATGTTAGAGAATTCTTGTGCCGAATTCACAGCATCAGCAACGGTGAACCCTGAATCCAGGTCCCTGACCAGATTCTATGAGTGTGGTAACCAGAAGCCTCTGCTCCCAGCCACAGTGACACAAGTACCTTGAAAGGATTCACTAAGCTCCAGATACAGGTGTCAATCATGTGCTAGGTTTGTGCCCATCTCCTCTCAGTCCCTGAATTGGAAAGAGGGAAAAAATCTTGCCCTGGCCAGGGAGCAAAAAATGAACTACACAAACTGATCAATTAGAGATGGAAAGGGCCCATTAAACAAAAAGTGACACACAGTGACACTGCCTCTCAAACTAGCTAATATTAATTGCCTAATTTCTTCTCGGTTGTTACTAAATCCATTTACCCAATATTATGGATTTCAAAAGGATTTACACATGCTGAAAAATTAGTTTCCCAGCCCCTTGGTACTGAAATACACATTACACTGCTGTGCAGGGCTTTTTCTTCTTGGCATTTGTAAAGAGGGCCAAGGACCTGAATTCATGAATAGGTCGGAATATGAACAAGATGCTGCTAGACAACTCTCTGACACCACATTCTACAGGCCATTACCCTCTGGTCCTACTGAGGGTTACCAAAAGAAACTAAACCATCTGCTTAAGAAACTCCCTAAAGAAGCACAGGAACAAATCTGCACAGACACATCTCTAGAACCCCGACCAGGGGTATTCTATGTGCTACCCAAGATCCATAAACCTGGGAATCCTGGACGCTCCATCACCTCAGGCATTGGCAACCTGACAGCAGGATTATCTGGCTATGTAGATTCTCTCCTCAGGCCCTACGCTACCAGCACTCCCAGCTATCTTCAAAACACCATTGACTTCCTGAGGAAACTACAATCTTTCTGAAAACACCATCCTGGCCACGATGGATATAGAAGCCCTCTACACCAACATTCCAGACAAAGATGGACTACAAAGTATCAGGAATAGCATCCCCACTATCATCACGGCAAACCTGGTGTCTGAACTTTTTGACTTTGTCCTCACCCACAACTATTTCACATTTGGGGACAATTTATACCTGCAAGTCAGCGGCACTGCAATGGGTACCCGCATGGCCCCACAGTATGCCAACATTTTTATGGCTGACCTAGAACAACACTTCCTCAGCTCTGGCCCCCTTATGCCTCTACTCTACTTGCGCTACATTGAGGACATCTTCATCATCTGGACCCAGGGGAAGGAGGCCCTTGAGGAATTCCACCAAGATTTCAACGATTTCCACCCTACCATCAACCTCAGCCTGGACCAGTCCACACAAGAGGTCCACTTCCTAGACACTACAGTGCTCGTAAGCGATGGTCACATAAACATCACTCTATACCGGAAACCTACTGACCACTATACTTACCTACATGCCTCCAGCTTTCATCCAGACCACATCACACGATCCATTGTCTACAGACAAGCTCTAAGATACAACTGCATTTGTTCCAACCCCGCAGACACAGACAAAAACCTACAAGATCTTAATCAAGCATTCTTAAAACTGTAATACCCACCTGGTAAGGTGAAGAAACAGACTGACAGAGCCAGAAGGGTACCGAGAAGTCACCTACTACAAGACAGGTCCAACAAAGAAAGTAACAGAACACCACTAGCCATCACCTACAGCCCCCAACTAAAACCTCTTCAACGCATCATCAAAGATCTACAGCCTATCCTGAAGGACGATCCCTCACTCTCAGAGACCTTGGGAGACAGGCCAGTCCTCGCTGACAGACAGCCCCCCAACCTGAAGCAAATACTCACCAGCAACTACACACCACACAACAAAAACACTAACCAAGGACCCAAACCCTGCTACAAACCCTGGTGCCAACTCTGTCCACATATCTATTCAAGAGACACCATCATAGAACCTAACTACAGCAGCCAGACTATCCAGGGCTCATTCACCTGCACATCTACCAATGTGATATATGCCATCATGTGCCAGCAGTTCCCATCTGCCATGTACATTGGCCAGACTAGACAGTGTCTATGCTAAAGAATAAATGGACACAAATCTGACATCAGGAATCATAACATTCAAAAACCAGTAGGAGAACACTTCAATCTCTCTGGTCACTGAATAACAGACCTCAAAGTGGCAATTCTTCAACAAAAAAAACTTCAAAAATAGACTCCAACATGAAGCTGCAGAACTGGAATTAATTTGCAAACTAGATACCATCAGATTAGGCCTGAATAAAGACTGGGAGTAGTTGAGTCATTACAAACCTAAACTTAAATTTCCCCAATACTAATTTATCCTACTGTTACTCACACCTTCTTCTCAACTGTCTGTAATGGGCCACTCTCTTACCACTTTACCTGTATCTTTTACTTCATACATCTGATGAAGTGGGTTCTAGTCCATGAAAGCTTATGCCCAAATACATTTGTTAGTCTCCAAGGACTCGATTTTTTGCTGATACAGACTAACATGGCTACTACTGAAAGCTTCTCTACAGTGAGCTGCTTTTAAAATTTTTCAATTTATCATCTTTTCTCCACATAGCTGGGTGCAAGGTTAGCTGAACGGCCACCTATCCCCCTGCTCCATTTTGGAACTGGGGCTCGGGAATGGAGATGTAACTTGTAATGACCTCCTGGGTGGGGCTTGTCCCCCGGCCTTACCTTTCCTCTGCAGAGTCTCCTTCCCGTACTCTAGAGAACTCCTTAGCCAGGAAATACATTTCTCCTCCCGGTAGAGTTTCCAGTACTGGTTGTCAAACACTTCAGCATCCCATCTCCTCTTGGTGATCTGAGCCCCAATATCTGCTGCTACCCATGTCATGGTCTCCTTATCGAAGGTAAGAAAGTCTCGTCCGTCATACGAATCCTGATAAAACCCCTGAGTGGTGTTGTCTTCCCGGAGATCACAGCCGAATATTGTCTGGATAATGTGAAACCCTGAAACACAGCTGAGGGTCAGCAGCAGCCTGTCTGTGAAAATCTCACCAACAGCCCACTGCAGGTAGCCCACTGGGTCCTCCCCTTGCTACTGGGCCCTCCTTCCCTTGAGAAACAGGGTCCTCACTTATGCTTTGGGCTCTAAAACCTCCCAGCTCCTTTCAGGGGGGAACCCAGACCCACAGGGGGTCCCCCCTCCATACCGTTGGGTCTTGTACACTAAAGGCCCCAACTCCAGAGAGCTCACACCCCTCAAAGAGTACCTCATTGCTGCTTGTTCTTCTATCCTCAACAACCCCAAAGGGAATTCTCCGGATATTGCAGGGATCTATCCCCTCTAGCTCTCTGAGGATCCCCCCACTTCTAGTAGTGAGGGTCATTCTGGAGAAGAGAGGGAGTGGAGGTGGTCTCTCCTGCTCTGGTTGTATTAATTTTGCAAGCTCCCCAGGATCACTTTGTCCGCCACTCCTCCATTCACAGTACCCCCCCCCTCAGCCCCACTGGGAGGGGATGCAGGAGGTCTGTCCCTCACACTAACCTCTGCTCTGGTTTAATGACCTCACAGAATCCCCAGGGTCACTCTGTTTCCCTGCCCCATCTTCCCTGTGCCCCCAACTCAATCTAGGAACGGCAAAGAACAAACTTCACATTGGCCTCTTTTTCACATGGCCACTGTCTCAAGGTGATTCCCTGTAAGGATCAGGCCATTGATGGCCCTTAGTTCAGCTAGCCACCATTTTCCCACAGCCAGGCTAAACTTCACAACAGCGGCCACCACCTCCCATTATTTGCCACACAACGAAGACCAGGCTTAGGGTATGTCTACACTACGACGTTTTGTCACCGAAGATACTGTGGACACACAGAAGTCACTAAAAGAAAAGTCGCCAAAGCATGTCTACACTTGCTCCATCTACCAACACATCACGTCTACATTTTTAGCTCACTCATCAACAGCGGGAGCAATGCACTGTGGGTATGTATCCCACCGTGCCTGGCAGCAGCATCTATCACTAAGTGTTGTGGGAATGCAGAATGGACCGTGGACCATATTAGGACCACATAAAACATCCTGTCAGCCACTGCTTTGGTTCCCAGTTCTCCAGGGGTTTCCGGCTTCCTTTCGCACCAATTTGCCAGCTGCCATTCTTTGCTGTGCACTTCAGCATTTGCAGAGCAATGAGAAAGCATGGATCCTGCACTTCTCTCCTATGCTGTATTCACTGATATCAGGATATTGCGAGGGAAAATACGGTGGGCTTACAACTTTGGACAGGCTTTTAGGCCTAAACTTTGATTAAGCTTATTTCTAGGCTGTGTTGAACTTTGGTTCAGCTTGTCTCTGTGTATAAGGGGAAGAGAGGAGGGGGACAGAGTGATGAAAGAGTGATGGAAAGTTGCTTCTGTGCGTCAAGAGGTAAAAGGAGTCACAGTGGAAAGTTTCCAAAATGGAACAATAGCTTTGTGTGTATAAAGGGCATGAGGGGGCAGAGTGATAAAGTCCCCAAGTGGCATAATTTGCAATAGCCCAGGCTTATGAAATATAGAACCACAACAGTTGTGTTAGAAAGGTCGCTGACCGCAAAAGAACAGACAGTGAGTAATGGGGGCGGGGCTAGTGGGTGAGACGCTTGTTTTTGCTTTTGTCCTATATTAATTTTGCAATGTATTCCAAATAAGGTAATTAATACGGAAGTATGTGTAATTTGTCTGTGGTTTTAATCTTTATAAGCTAGTTGAAATTTAAGGAGGGCAGAGCAGCTTGCCACTTGCATGGGGCCATGCTGACTCTCCTTTTCATATATGCTCGTATAAAATAAAGGAGCCTCAGGCTGTCTGATCCAAAATCAACCGTGTGGTCAATTTTCCACAACATCATCACGCATAGCAGCAGAGTTACTCCACAAGTTACTGACCGAGGAAGAAGCGTCGCAGGCGGACTTTCTGGGAGAGATGGACAGCAGCAACCTGGCATTGCATTTGGCACTCACAGACTGGCTGTGCAGGGTAGACCATCGCTTTTGGGCTAGGGGAACCAGCACTGATTGGTGGGATCGCATCATCATGCAGGTGTGGGATGAAGAGCAGTGGCTACAGAAATTCAGGATGTGTAAAACAACACATCCTGAAGCTCTGTGCTGAGCTGGCCCCCGACCTGTGGCACAAGGACACCAGAATGAGAGCTGCCCTCTCAGTAGAGAAGCGTGTTACAATCGCTGTGTGGAAGCTCGCGACTCCTGATTGCAACCAGTCAGTTGCAAATCAATTTGGAGTGGGGAAGTCTACTGTTGGGGCTGTATTCCTGCAAGTGTGCAGGGCAATAAATCACATCCTGCTGCGGAGGACCGTGACTCTGGGAAAAGTGAATGACATACTGGATGGCTCTGCAGAGATGGGCTTTCCTAACTGTGTGGAGAGAGGAGTGCAATAGATGGCACATATATTCCTATTATAGCACCAGACCACCTTGCCATAGAGTACATCAACAGGAAGGGATACTTCTCGATAGTGCTGCAGGCGCTTTTTGATCACCGGGGGTGTTTCACAGCCATCAATGCAGGCTGGTCTAGAAAGGTGCATGGCACACGCATCTTCAGGAACAGTGGCCAGTACAGAAAGCCACAGGCAGGGACCTTCTTTCTAGACAAGATCACAGTGTGTGGGGGGGTGTAATCTTAGGAGACCTGGCTTACCCCTTTCAGCCCTGGCTCATGAAACCTTACATAGGGCAGCTGGACACCAGCAAAGAGCGTTTTAACAACAGGCTGAGCTGGTGCCACATGGTGGTGGAATGAGCCGTTGGCAGATTGAAGGGGAGATGGAGGTGTCTCTTTGGCAGGCTAGACCTTATAGAGGAGAACATTCCCATGGTCATAGCTGTGTGCTACACTTTACATAATCTCTGTGAACCTAAGGGTGAAATGTTCAGGGGTGGAGCACTGATGCACAGTGCTTGTCTGCAGAATTTCAGCAGTGAGACACTTGGGCTGTCAGAGGAGCACAGAGGGCTGCTGTTAACGAGGGAGGCTTTGAAGGAAGCGCTTTGGCAATGAGGAGCACCGAAGTGTACCGTTTGCAGTTGCTTCCCATTTAACATCCCATGAAACACGTATTTCTGGAGAAAATGCTTGAACAGCCTGTACCAGGGGCTGAAGTGATCATTGTGGTTTGTGGAACAGAAAATAATAGTTGTACTATTAAAAAAAGTTTGCCTTTATTGATCAACACAAATTACAGTGAAACACACTAAATCACCCATTGGTTGTTGGTAAGTGAGGATCTTAGGGTAAAATATTATATCTATCTATCTATCTAGATAACAGCTGTGTGTAGGTCCAGGTATCATGGTAAAACCTGTGAGAGGGGGTGGAGTGCAGGGGAAACTAAGGATTCCCAGGGAGTGAAAATGTGTCCCCCTCATAGCCCTTTTCACACAAGGTCTGTAAAATGTGTCCATACGTGTCTCAATTCCTATAGGTCACTCACAACTGAGACTGCTCAGACTCCTCTCCTCATACACTTAGGTCAAAAAGCTCCATGATGGGTCAAGCGGGAGAGCGTTTGAAATGATAGCCAGCCATGCTCACCTGGGAAGCCATGAGGACGCTGCGTGCTGAGGCAGCCAGCAGGAAATGGAATTTAACGTTCCCAGGGCTTGCAAGGGGAGGGGTGGATTGTTGTTTATTGGCTGAAAGGCAGTGCAGTTCAAAGCACTGACCAGAGCAGCTGGTTGGCATTGTGAGAAACCCCAATGTAGGCGAAAAAAGGCTCATTGTGTCCACACTGCATGTTTGTTGACAGTAAAGGGAGGGGGGAAGAAAACAATCCCTCATTTAGCTGGAAGTTTGTCACCGAAACCGGGCATTTTTCTTGACAAAAGTTGCGTTGCAGTGTGGACGCTAACGCAGTTTTATGGCCAAAAGGCAGTTTTTGGTAACAAAACTTGGTAGTGTAGACAAGCCCTTAGTTAATTCAGCCACACAGGAGGCTGGGCGGGAGACTGGGTGGGAGAGGAATGTGGGAATGGTGACAGGAAGGAAAATTTAAGGGAGAGGGAGGGAGGCTGTAGTGAACAGAAAAGAACATGATGGGGACCACAAAGACGAGTGAAAAGTGTGGGGAACAGATTAGACCCTGAGCTTGGCAAACAGGGCAGATTGTGGGGGCACAAAAATAACCCATACAAAGTCCCAAATATTTTCACCCCTCCCCCCGCTCTGCATTAGATACACAGAGGTAAATGCCTAGATTTTCAGCAATGACTAGTGATTTTGGGTGCCCAACTGAGATCTTTTAAAGGGGCCTGGACAGACACCCAAAAATCACTAAGCACTTCTGGAAAAATATAGGCCAAGGGATTAAAATACAATTTGGTGTCACAGCCACAGGTGAGAGCCAAGCCTACTGAGCTGTGTCTCTGAACAATGCCCCAGGATTTCACAAAAACCAGTCACTAACCTTCCTGTAACTGTTGTTCTTTGAGATGTGTTGCACACGTCCATTCCACGCTAAGTGTGTGCACCCCGCACACAGTCACCGGAAACTTTTCCTTCAGTAATACCACTCAGGTCAGCTATAGCGCCCTCTAGTGCAGTGCAGTCATGTCACGGTGCAAGGGGACCGGTCGCCCTTACACCCTCTCCATTCCTTCTTGCCGGCAGCTCTGACAGAGGAGTAGGAAGATGGCTCGTGGAATGGACGTGTGCAACACATCTCAAAGAACAATAGTTACAAAAAGGTTAGCAACCATTTTTCCTTCTTTGAGTGCTTGCACATGTCCATTCCATGTTCGGTGACTCCCAAGCAGTACTGTGAAGAGGTGGGCTCGGAGTTCATGGACACGGAGATTGCAACACTGCCCAGCCAAACCCAGCGTCATCTCAGGCTTGCTGAGTGCTGGTGTAGTGGAAAGAAAAAGTATGTCCCAACACCCAGGTTGCCTCTCTGCAAATGTCCTGGATCAGACTTGGGCCTTGAACACCACTGAGGAAGCTTGTGCTCTTGTAGAATGGGCCGTCAGGAAGGCAGGTGGTGGGACACCTACCTGCTCGTACCACACGTGAATGCACATGTGGTGTGGATTTATGGATCAGCTTGGTCCTTTCTATGTAGAACACTAGGGAACACCAGAGCATGGAGACACTACTGCTCCCTATTCTTGTGCACCTTTGGGAAGAAAATGGGCAGGAAAATAGCCTGATTACTATGAAATGGTAAGACTACCTTTGGGAGGAACACGGGGTGGGGCTGACGTTGTACCTTGTCGTTAAAGAACACTGTGTATGGAGGTTTTGACATAAGAGCGCTAATCTCGGAGATCCTTCTGACTGAGGTAATTGCTACCAGAAAGGCGACCTTCCTGGATCGGTACAACAGAGGGCACAATGCCAGTGGCTCAAAGGGAGGCTCCGTGAGCTCTGACAGGAGCAGGTTTAAGTCCCCCAGGGGGATAGGTTCCTAGATTTGCAAGAATAGCCTTGAAAACTTGAGAACGTGAATGGATGTTTCGTGTGATCGGCCACCCAGCAGGGGGTGGAGTGCTGAGATCACTGTTAGGTGTACTGTAACAGATGGAATCACTAGCCCTGGCTGTTTCAGATGAAGCAGATACTCCAGAACAGTTTGGAGAGATGGCTTAGCAAGTGAGAGGTGGGGCACTGGAACAGGGGGGCCAAGAGATCATGGTCCTGTCACTTTAGCAGCGGGCAAAAGCGAGTGAGGGGGAAGCCTCAGGGGAAGAGGTGGAGCGGGTGTGGTGACTTGGGGGAAGAAGCAGAGCCCCAGTTTAAGCGTCGGCACGCTCCCCCCACTTGTAGGGAAGTTCCAGTGCCCCTAGCTGTGATGACCAAACGGAGAATCACATCCATTTGGTGAGGTAAGAAGCTCTGCTAGAAGGTTTCCTACTGCCTAGCAAGACCTAGCAGACCTGCTCTGAACAGGCCAGTTCCACAGGATTTAACCATGGAGCTTCCACGCAGTCAGGCAGACAGAGCATTTGGCCGTGATCTTGTGAGATCGGGTACAGAAAGAGAGGGAGAAGGTAGTGGGGCCCCACTCCAGCAGGGAAAGGGTTGAAAGCAGGCTGGAGGGAGCCTGCACAAACCTGGCCAATCAGAGGAAAGGAGAAGTCATCCCATCAGGGCCAGGCTGGGCTCTATAAAAGGCTACAGGGCTGAGGCGAGCTCACTCTCGCTCTGGCCAGGAAGGAAGGAGGACAGGCTCTCAGAGGAGGGCCGCACCCGAGACAAAGCAGTGCTGGGCAGGGTAGCAGGGCAGGGAGAGCTCTGGCTAACCACTGCCAGATTGCAGGCTTTGAGATAAGGGCCAGGTGGTGCACGGGTCATGGGGAAATGGCCCAGGGAGCGCAAGCAGTAGAGGGGAGAGAAGGAGGGCAGGACATGGCTGCTTCCAGAAAGTCCCTGGGTCAGGATCCAGAATGGTGGGCGGGCCTGGGTCCCCCCCACACCTTTGCACTGCACCTGGCTGTGGAGAAGCCTGGCCCTATACAGACTGTGGCTTACCCCCGAGGCAAGGGGCTAGACTTTGGGGGTGTAGACGGCCACAGCGGCAGTTGCATGGACTCAGGACTACTAATACCCCCGGAATGGGGGAGAACAGAGTGATGGGTGTGGCTGGAGGGCAGTGTGATGAAGCAGACGCCATGGACCACGGGAGCAATGTGGGCCCAGAGCCAGAGGATGGAGACAGGAGAGTGGACAACGGGAGAGACACCGACCAGAAGGCGGTGCTGTCCATGGACTGAGCTAATTCCCAGCATGACCAGCAGGAGGTGCCGTGGTTGTGAGTCCAACCTGCTACCCAAGTGCCACTGGAGTTGCTACTGACAGGTCTAGAAATGTCCCAAACCAATGCTGATGTGTCCAGGCTGGGGCTGTGAGAATAACCTTCACCCCGTCCTGCTTGACCTTCTACAAGATCCTGTGCACAAAAAGAATGGGGGGAAGGCACAGAACAGGTGCTTTCTCCAAGGGAGTAAGAAGGCATCTGTGAGCGAGCCCGGGTTGCAGTCACGCAGACAGCAAAACTGCTGACATTTCCTGGTCTGTCTGGTTGTGAACAGGTCTACGAGGGGAATACCCCTCCACTGGAAAATGGTCCTTACTACATCAGGACATAGGGACCATCCGCGGTGAGAAGAGCTGATCTTCCAGCTCATTCTGGGCTCTCGAAAGATGAGAAGCTTTGAGGTGGATTGAGTGCTTTATGCAGAGCTCCCTCAAGCAAACAGCCTCCTGACATGGGGGGGAGAAGAGCGGGCCGCTCTCCGCCTGTTGATGTAAATCATGGCTGCCATGTTGTCTGTAAGAACTCACACCACCTTGTTTGCGATGTGGGGTAAGAACACCTTGACATGGTAGGCGGACCACCCTGAGCTCTCTGATGTTTATCTGTAATGAGAGCTCCTGCTAGGACAACTGACCTTGTGTCCTGAGGTGCCCCCAACCAAGCTTGGATGCATCTGAGATTATGGATACGGAGGATTGGGGCCTGATGAAGGGAACACCCAAGCCAACCAACCATGGGTCTGTCCACTAGTCGAGGGAGGCAAGGACTGGGACAAACACTGTGAGCACCGAGTCCAAATGATGGCTGTTTGGCCAGTACACTGAGGCCTGCCAAGCCTGAAGGGGTCTGAGGTGCAACCTCCTATACCACACCATGTATATGCATGCGGCCATGTGACCCAACAGCCTGATGCAGAAACAGGCTGTCATGACGGAGCGATCCTTGACTTGTGATATCGCTGACACCACTGACTGGAAGTGGGCTTTTGAGGAAGGCCCTTGCCTGGGTAGAATCGAGCACCGCTCTGATAAACTCTATCTTCTGAACCAGGATGAGTGTCGACTTCTGCTCATTTATCAGCAGGCCCAGAGCTCAAAAGGTTGCTTGGATGAGGTGGTTGCTGGGATTTGGACTGGCCCTGGACCAGCCAGTCACTGAGATACGGGTACACCGGCACCCCTCACCTTCTTAGGAAGGCTACTTCCATGCATTTCATAAAGACCCATTTGGTTGCTGACAGGCTGAATGGGAGGACAGTTAATTGGGAATGAGCCTGGTTAACAACGATGCTGAGAAACCTTCTGTGGCCTCGGAAATTAGACATGTGGAAACAGGCATCTTTCAAATCAAGGGTAGCGTACCAGTCCCCTGGATCCAGGGAAGGAATGATGGAGGCCAGGGACACCATGCGGAACTTCAGCCTTTTGAGGCGTTGCAGGGCTAGAATCGGTCACAGATGCCCTTTGGCATCGGAATTAGGAAATAAAGGAAGTGAAGCCCTTTCCCTCTTAAGTTCCGAGGCATCTCTTCCACGGCTCCTACCTGAAGGGCTTGTACCTCCTGAGCGAAAAGTTGCTCATGAGCCAGGTCCCTGAAGAGGGACTGGGATGGGGAGGCATGGAACCCACTGAAGCATATAACCCTTCTCCAATGGTCTGTGGTGATAAGGGACCTGCTGAGCTGAAGCAGGAGAGATAGTCCAAAAGCAAAAGGTGGGGCAGGATCCGGTATGGGAACTGGTGTAATGACTGGTGCCCTGTCAAAAGTTCTGCTTGGAGCCCCCTGAGTATCCGAGAGGGCCAAGAAGTGAGGCTGAGGCAGATGGGGGCGTCTGTCTGCATCTATAACTTCTGTTCTGCTTTTTGAACAGGTCCTGACAAGGCAGTGGGCCTGGGAAGTGGGCAGGCTGTTGGGGTTTGAAATGCTTCCTTGAAGGCACCGAGATTCAAGGGCTTGAAGGTGGCTCTGGAGTCCTTCAGGCTGTGCAGTTTGGCGTCTGTTTGCTCTGAGAAGCGCGAAGTCCCTTCAAACAGAAGGGCTTGAAGAGACTGCTGGACCTTTGTCTGTGGGACAGAGGACTGAAATCAGGAGCCCCTTTGCATGGGCATTGCTGACGCCATAGCCCCGGCCACCGCATCCGCTGTGTCAAGGGTGGTTTGTGGGGAATTCCTGGCCACCACCTTCCCTTCTTCCACCAGAGCAACAATCTCCTGCCTGGACTCTTGGGGAAGCGAGTCTTTACACTTCAACATGGAGTGAAAGTCATATCTGCCCAGCAGTGCCTGTTGGCTGAAGCTGTAGACCAATGGTAGAATAAATTTTCCTACAAAAATTGTCTTGCTTTTTTGAGTCTTTCGCCTTGGGCCTCACAACCCTGGCAATTCCCTCTCATTGGCTGCTGAGGCCACCGAGGATCCGGGAGGGATGGAAACATACGTTCTCCTACCCTTTGGTGGAGACATAGTCTTTCCTATCTGCCTTCTTTGACATGGGGGGCAGTGAGGAAGGGGTCTGCAACAGGGTTTTAACTGGATGCATGATGACCTCATTGAGAGGCAGAGCTACCTTCGACGGGGCCACTGCAGCCCAGATGTTGAACAGGTTGTTGGAGGATTTTTTAACAACCTCCACTTCCAGCCCTAAGTTTGAGGCCACCTTCTTCCATAACTCCTGGTGAGACTTGAAGTGTCCTGGGGTGGCGAAATACCCATCCCTGTCTAGGATGAGGCAGCCTACACAAGCATGGGACCTTCCTCCTCTCCTTCTGCACCAACCGTATTCTGTCGCTCCAGGTTCTGAGCGTCGGTACCTGGCTCAATATCATAGTCGGGATCAGCTGCTGCTCGGTGTGACAGAGGAATCCTTCTCTCAGACACTACTGAGCAGGAGCACCTAGAAGGGGGGCCAGGCAGCAGAGGAAAACCACAGGGGTTCTGAAAAGGCTATTGTATCTGCATGGGCCATTACCCACTCAGCCAGGTGCTCGGAGGAAACCCCACCCCGGGATCCACCATTGCATAGGGCTGATTGGTGGGGTACTGGTACCAGTCCCTTGGCTGGATGCAAGATTCAATCTCCAACTTGGATGATGAGTCATTTTGTGGCAACAGTCGGCTCCAAGAGATGGTGCTGAGGATCCAGGGATCAGTGCCGAGACAGGGCAGCCTGTTTCGACATATGCAGAGATGGTTTCCCTCTAGACAGTGCCAAGGGGCCTGCTACCAACCGGGACACCGGGGCAACATGCTCCCTTCTGCTTGCCAGCACTGCTGTTATACTGCCAGTGATGGTGGTACTGGAAGTGCCAGAAAGTCCCTGGCCACAACAAACATTTAATCCCTTAACGCCCTAAGCATAATAAAATATTAGTGCTCGACTACTATACCATCACAGCCTCTGGGATGGATGGTACTGCAACCCTGCTAGCGCCTCACTGCCCCTCTGGTGCCAACGGCTGGTCTGGTACTGGACTCAACAGAGCCTGTGAACAGGGCAGAGTTGACAGTATTGCTTGCAGAGCATGGGCAGAGGAGTGGCCAAACACAGGTCGCACTCCCCTGCACTCCCCATGATTGTTCATTCTTAGAGATGGGGAACCTCTCAGACAGCTGCTCCTTATGTTTCTTTCTTGGCACTGGGCATGGGGAACGGTGCCAAGAATCCTGTGTGGACTCTCTCTGGAGGAGTTCTTCGTACCAACACTGTGGTACATGGTGCCAAGTTTGACTGGCTCGGCTCTGAAGCAGGTCTGAGCACCACTTTGTTCAGGAGAGACTTCAGCCTGGCCTCCCTGCCCTTTTTCATATGTGCACTGAACTGGTAGCAGAGCTGACAGCAATCCGCCTTAGGACTCTCACCCATGCACTCCAGACAGCTCAAGTGCAGGTCGCTCAAAGGCATGGGCTGGCCACAGGAGGCTCCGGGTTTGAAGCCTAGAGACAGAGACATGCCCAGTTCCAGGAGTAGAGGAAACTCTGCTATGAGAGTCCAACTAACTATTTATACCAAACAACTAAAGTCAAAAAGTGTGAAAACAACTGAGGGGAAAAGGGATGGAGTAATGAGAGAACCACTGAGAATCTGGAGAGGTGTGGGGCAGTTGATCACAGAACATGCAGAGATCCCCAGCCAGGCGCCCGAGAGCACTGGGGTGGGTCAGGCCTCCCCACCCACCCCTCTTCTACTTCGTGCTGCACTCCACAGGGATGAGCAGGGTGGGGACACTGATGGGGTGTCAGAGGGACCAGACCCCAAATTCACCCTTGTGTATGTTGAGGGTAGACGCAGCTAGAGAGAAGAACACTGTTGATGGCCAAGATGCAGGACTCAGGACAGTCTCTGGCAAGCTGGCAGCCCCAGGACTGTGAGGAGCGGGTAAATAGTGGGAGGAGGGCAGGAAGGGGCAGGAGGGACAGTGGTTGGGGAGGGGGCAGCGGGGACAGAACAGCAGCTCCCCAGTGCAGGCTTAGGGGCGGGTGAGCAGAGGCCCTCTCCTAGCACTGGGGAGGCCAGTGTCCATGTGAGCAGGTCAGGTTGGACAGGTTCAGCAGCAGGGGACCAATGGGTGAGACTAGTTGGAGACAGGGGCAATAGGCTACATGGGCTTCTCGTGCCCGAGCACCAGGAATATTCAAGGCTGGGGGCTGTACTCCACCAATATTTGGAGCTGGGTTTCTCCCCTGGCCCTGCCTGGAGCAGGCCCTGCCTCAGAGCTTCCCTGCCTGAAAAAAACCAGCCCGTGCCTCTCTCCCTTGCTTGTGCTGCCAGCTGCCTGCTGCTGCTTCTGCCTAAGCAGGGGCGGCTCTAGAAAATCGGCTGCCCCAAGCAGCCGTGCGCAGCGCCGCCCCTTACCCGGTCCCGCGGCGGGTCCCCTCTTCCCGCGGCTCCGGCTGAGCTCCCGCAGGCATGTCTGCGGGAGCTCA
>ML129500.1:6941604-6985161 GCA_003846335.1 Cuora mccordi | reverse complement strand
CTGCGGCAGGTCCGCTCGTCCCCGGCTCCGGTTGACCTGCCGCAGGCATGCCTGCGGGAGCTCAGCCGGAGCCGCGGGAAGGGGGACCCGCCGCAGTCATGCCTGCGGCAGGTTCCCTCGTCCCGGGCTCCGGTGGACCTGCCGCAGGCATGCCTGCGGCAGGTCCACCGGAGCCAAATGCCGCCCCCCAGGGAACGGCCGCCCCACGCGCCTGCTTGGCGCGCTGGGGTCTAGAGCCGGCCCTGTGCCTAAGGCTATAGAGAGCAGCAGCCGGCAGACTGTTGGAGCACCTCAGGAGTGGGAGGGGGGAGGGGGAGAGGGAGAGAGGAGTGGGGAGGAGGCATGCACGTGCTTGGGAGCCCTCTCTCCCGTCCCCCGGCACCCACCTGGAGGAGACACCAAGTGGGGGTTCCAGCCAGGAGATGGACATCTGGAGTGGACCTCACTCACCTGAGCAGCTGCTGAGGCTTCGGTGAGGTTTGACCCTGTGATCCACCCCCTCCCCCCCGCAGCCCCTACTCCTGCCCAACGCTGGGCAAGGGGCAGCCCCATCCCCAGTGAGGCTATGGTGAGGGGCAGCAGCAGGGGAGGCCACACGTGATGGCAACACCACCCCCCCCGGTACCCACAATAGGGGAAGCGAGTGGGCTTTTTGGACCTGAGAGAGGCCCTAGGAGCATGTGCAGTGACCGTGGTGCAGAGTGAGTGTGCTGCCGGGGGGGGTCCTCTCTGGCCCTAGCCCTGGGGCAGTCTGTCTGCACCCCAAGTTCCTTATCCCCAGCCCTGCCCTACCCCAGAGCCTGTGCCCCCAGCACCCCAACCCTGAGCACCCTCCTGCACTGTGAACCCCTCATCCCCAGCCCCACCCCAGAGTCCTCACCTGAAGGGAAAAGCATGCAACTTAAATTTGGTGGTCAGCTTGGAGTATCATTGTGCTTAGCACAATACTTGATTATTTTATACCCTTTAACATATATAACTAGTCGTATACAGTGGGAATGTTCTTACTGTTTTCTCTGAATACTGTGTGGGTGCCTCAGTTTCCCCTATGCATTTCTCAAGGATCTAGATGATAGGATAAGGGTGTGTGATTGTTGTAGAGCCCTAGAGTGCCAGTGTGATGCCATCTGCACAGAGAATGGCCAAAACCCTGTCTCTGGCCAACTGATGGCCTGGGCCGCTCTCCTGCAAAGTGCCAACTGAAGGTGTTGGAGAACAAAGAGATCAGGTGGCCTTCTAATGCCTGGAAAAGAGACAAAGGCCAGAGGAGGGAGTGTCAGTGCCTGTGCAGACTTCCGGGAAGCGCATGGTGTGGAAGGGGATGCTTTGGAACTACTCCATACAAAGCCAGTCAGGACTCTAGGGGAGCCTCCTCTCTCTGAGCAGACTGTCTCCAGGGAAAGAAGCTTACACCTTCCTGGGTCTGACCTCGGAGCATTCAGCATGCCCTTCCACACCATGCGCCTTACGCAGCGAGTCTGCCCAGGCAGGTCCTGGGGCAACCATAGGTCCCTGCACCCCAACTCTGCAGTCAGACATGACTCTCAGCCAGCCGATAAAACAGAAGGTTTATTAGATGACAGGATCACAGTCTAAAACAGAGCTTGTAGGTACAGAAAACAGGATCCCTCAGTCAGCTCAAACTTGGAGGGTGGGGAGCCTAGACCCAAGTTCTGGGCCTCTCCCCATTTCCCCAGCCAGCTCCAAACTGACACTCCCTCCTCTGGCCTTTGTGTCTCTTCTGGACAAGGAGGCCACATGATCTCTTTGTCGCCAACACCTTCAGTTGGCATCTTGCAGGGGAAACTGAGGCACCCACACAGTATTCAGAGAAAACATTAAGAACATTCCCACTTCGTCACAACAGGTGCAACAAAATATAATACTGTATATTGAAGCAGGCAAGTGCTGCTTCTGATTTTCCACTTGTTAATTGACCCTTGTAATCTTGTGGTGCCGACGCGTTGTAGCTTCATTTTATATCGGCTTACAGGGCGGGGGCGGGAGCGGGAGACCACCATTTTGGGCACCACCAAAAATTATACAAACCTGTCGCCTATGGTCGGAGAGGGTTAAACTAGCTACAGAGGGGGCGCGCTGGGGGGCAGACACTTGGCAACCCTCCACCCTGTTGCTTAGTCCTGGGGCAGGGCCACCAGGAACCCAGGTGTCCAGGACAGGATGGGAATTAGTTCTCATTGCTGCTGTCTCAGTGCTGGGAGCCAGGAGGGATTCGAGAGAGGGGGCAGTGGGTGGGGGGAGGGGAAGGGTACCACGACTGGCTGGTGACACAGCACAATCCAGGGGCCTGGCCAGGTAGCTACAGCCCCTCACATCAGGGACTGAGCAGGGCTCTTTACACATCTATGGATAGTGCGCAGGCGAACCTGCCTGACCCCAGGGGCTCTAACCAGGGGACACGTGCTGGGGTTTGTGCCAGGAGTAAGGAAGCTGGGAGTCTCTGCACATTGCAGGGGCTGATTCTCTCATTAACTCTCCAGCCCAAGTCAGTGTCAGACTCTCGCTCTGTGGAGTGAGGAGGAATCTGACCTTTGAAAAACTCACCTAGGAGATAAGACCAAACAGAAATGAAGCAGGCTCACCGGTGAGCAGCTTCTCCCCAGGGCTGGGTGAATGCAGCACTGCCTGCTCCTGTGACTTTACTGTGCGTCTCATGATGCTGGCTAGTTTTATTAAATCCCCAGTTCCTGGACTCATGGGATTAGCGGAGAGTTTCAGCTCTCTTTTCTTACAGCAGTAACTTCTAGTCCTTCTAGCAGCAAGGAAAACCCCGGAAATTTGTCCCCTAAAGGCTCAAACCAGAGGGCAAATAAAAATAAGCTCCAATATTCTTCCCAAAATACTCATGACATTTGAGCCAAACTCAGGATTTTGGGGGCCTGACTCAAATGATGTCTGAACACTTGGGGCTGTCGATACTGGGATTCCTCATCACTCGGTCTCTGAGAATTGAGACAAGACATCTCAGAGCCCTGCTCTAGCTATAGGGTCTGACAGCATCACTGTCGAAGCTGGGAGGAACAAACCCCTCTGTGCAGGAATCACTGGGTGCGATTCTCTGGCCTCGGTGACCAGGAGGTCAGACAAGCCGGGTCTGATGGGAACTTCTGGCTTTTGCACCTCTGCCACTCTGCCCAGGAAATAACCACACACGAGGGGTGGGAGGGTCCCCTAATGGGCAGCAGAGGCAGCTACAAGTGGGGCTGGTAGCAGAAATCTGGGGTGTTTGGGGAGGGGACAGTATGAGAGTTCCACTTTGGAGGGTGTCAAAAAATGTCTTTCCCGTGGACCCTCCATCCTGCAGCCCCTCGCCCCGCCCCATGTCCCCCACATTCACACTGACTCCAGTGAGAAAATGCCCCTGCAGGCTCTGTCCTCTCCCCCCATCCCCAACATGCATCTCTGTGTCTCTTCATCCTGTTTACATCAACCGCGCTCGCCCCCACACCCCATGTCCCTGTACCCCTAGGTCGTGTCGTGTCCTTCACTCACCCTCAGTCCGGTTGTAGAGCTGACCCAGGGTGTTCAGACTCCCGTTGTACCATTTCTGGTGGCGCTGTGCCCACCATGTCATCTCGTTCCAGAACTCCAGATCCTTGTTCTGTGCCATCCACACTGGGCGAGGCTCCACCCTCTGCATCTCGCTGGTGTAGTACAAGATGACTTGATCGTCCGCGTACACAACACGGCTGAACCAGGGCAGCCCCGGGCTGGGCTCCGACACCACCGTGTCCAATATGCGCCTGGAGTGCAGGCCTGGGGGGGGGAGATTGGGGGAAGGAAATAAAGCCTCCTTGGCTTTATTTCTGTACCCTCCTGGGTCTCCTCTGACCGCTCTAATCACTCCTTCACCATGTCATCAGAGGACCTTCCTCATCCCCCATCCAGCCCTCTGTGAGGTTCTGTCCAACCAGACCTTACCAGGGAGCCCCTGGAAATATGCGAGAGGCGGTGCCAGCCCTCAGGAGCGCTCCTGTGGGAGGGAGACCTGGGAAGGGCCCACACAACAGCCTGACCGGAGAAAAAGAGATGGTGGGGTAGGAGGAGAAGTGGGGCAGGGCTGAAGGGGGGTTAGGAGGGGAAGGGGTTAGGAAGGTACAGGGGACGGGAGCATGTGTGAGGAGTAGGGGAACAGATGGGTAGAGTGTATTGGGGACTGAAGGGGCGTGTGAAGAAGGAAAAGGGGCCCAGAAGGAAGGGCAGGACTGGAGGGGGGTGTGAGGAGCAGGAGGGGGATTTTATGGGGGAGGGTAGGACAAGAACGGGGCTGCCGGGGGTAGGAGATGCAGGAGCTGAAGCTGGAGGAGAGCAAGGGGACTTGTCCAAGGTGCAGGTGGGAGCCAGAGCCCCGTCTGTGCACACAATTTACCATAATTTATTAAGAACATAGGAATGGCCATACTGGATCAGAGCAAAGGTCCATCTAGCCAGTCTCCTGTCTACCTACAGTGGCCAACTAAGGGCTTGTCTACACTACCAAGTTTTATTGCCAAAGCTGTGTTAGTGTCCACACTGCAACGCGACTTTTGTCAAGAAAAATGCTCGGTTTCGGTGACAAAAAACTTCCAGCTAAATGGACTTTTTTCTTCCCCCTCCCTTTACTGTCGACAAACATGCAGTGTGGACACAATGAGTCTTTTTTCGCTTTCTTTGGGGTTTCCCAAAATGCCAACCAGCCGCTCTGGTCTGTGCTTTGAACTCCACTGCCCTTCAGCCAATAAACAACAATCTACCCCTCCCCCTTGCAAGCCCCGGAAACTTTAAATTCCATTTCCTGCTGGCTGTTATGAAGGCCAAGGGTTTAAACAGGATCTAATGGGGTTCAAAAGAGAACTAGATAAATGTATGGAGGATAGGTCCATTGATGGCTATTAGCCAGGATGGGCAGGAATGGTGTCCCAATGGGCAACAGGGGATGGAACACTTGATGATTACTTGTTCTGTTCATTCCCTCTGGGGCACCTGGCATTGGCCACCATCGGAAGACAGGATACTGGGCTAGACGGACCATTGGTCTGACCCAGTACGGCCGTTCTTATGTTCTTATGTGTGAAGCACCGGTCATGCGGATCCATGACAATGAAACATGACAGTTCTCCTCCCCTTCCTCCAATTCCTACCTCCCTCTCCCTCGCAGATGTGGACATTTTTCATCTACTCTCCTCCTAACCCCTCTCCTCACCACACAGACCCCATCCCATCTCCTGATCTCCCTCACACCCACCCTCCTCCCTCCCTTACTCTTGTCTTTAACCTCTCACTCTCCTCTGGCTCTTTCCCCCTCACAATATGAACACACTTCAGCATCTTCCATGTAAAGACCTTTGACTCTGTTTGTCTCTCCAGCTACAGCCCCTTCTCTCTTTCATCTCTCAGCTCATTGAATGTGCCTCTGCAATCACTGTCTGGAGTTCCCATCCTCCACTTCCCTCCTAGACCGTCCCCACCCCGGGCTTCCACCCCTTGTACTCCAGGGAAATTGCTCCTGCCAAAGTCTGTAATGACTCTTCCTAGCTAATACTCAAAACCAGTGCTCCAACCTCACCCTCCTTGGCTTGCCAACCGCCCCTGACACCATTCACCATGCTGTTCTTGAAATCTTGTCCCCTCCTTGGCTTTATTTCTGTACCCTCCTGGGTCTCCTCTGACCGCTCTAATCACTCCTTCACCATGTCATCAGAGGACCTTCCTCATCCCCCATCCAGCCCTCTGTGAGGTTCTGTCCCCACTAGGGCTCTGTCCTTGGTTCCCTTCTCTTCTCCCTCCACACCTTATCTCTGGGCAAAGTCATCTGCAAACACAAATTCAGCTACCATCTCCATGCTGATGACTCACAGATCTACCTATCCACTCCAGACTTGTCTCTTTCTGCCCAAACTACAATCTTGGCCTGTCTCTCTGATGGCTCCTTGTGACTGTCTCGTCATCAGCTCAAGCTCGATGT
Organism: Cuora mccordi; assembly: GCA_003846335.1. NCBI lineage: Eukaryota > Metazoa > Chordata > Testudines > Geoemydidae > Cuora > Cuora mccordi. Next base: position 6,979,196 of record ML129500.1, on the reverse strand, counting down.
GGTTACAACGGAGTTCCCAATCTTCCTCCCAAGACCTCCCTGCTACCTCCTTTGTCAGTCACTGTGGATAACGCCACCATCCTGCCTGTCACTTAGGTCCGTAACCTGGGTGTCATCTTTGACTTGGCCCTCTTTCTAGGTCCTCACACCCAGGTTTCGTCTAAATCTTGCTGACTCTTTCTGCAGAACTTCTCTAAGATGTGGCCTTTCCTGTCCACCCCCAAAGCTAAAGCTCTGCTCCAGGCTCTTAGCATCTCGTGTCTCGACTGCTGCAACAGCATTTCCTCTGGCCTTGACAAACGCAGGCTCATCCCGCTTAGATCCATTCAGAAGATGCTGAAAAGATCATTTCCTAGCCCACTGATCTGACCATGTCACCTCTCTGTTTACTTCCCTCCACTAGCTCCTCCTTCTCATGAAATATAAGCTGCCTATTTTCAGCTGTGAGGCCCTTTGCAACCTATCCCCACCCAACCTGCCATCTCTCATTTGCTACCGAAATGTCGACTCTCAACTCCACATGATCCCGGCCTTCATCACCCACTTGTTAAATTTTCACACAATCCCCTTCGTACTGTGTCCAATGCTGCCCCTCACACCTCGGAGGAGCTCCTGGTAAATGTCTACAAAACTACCGCATTATCCTCCACACCCTCCTCAACACTCTCCTCTGGCAGGATGCCTAAAAACCTGGACAACCATTAGACCACTGGTGCTCTGAGAACACAGCCTGTCACGCTGGCCAGTGCTATCTCCTTATAATCCCCCATCTATCTTATACGCCAATGGGACCATATTTTGTTTTGTATCTGTGCAGCACCTAGCACGGTGGGATCCAGGACTGAGGTGCCTGGGTGCTACCATAAAACAATAATAAATAACGCTGAGGATGATGATAGCAGGGAGCTTTACTTTTTAAATTGGCTTGCTTTTCCCACTAGAAAGGCCCATCTTGTTGGCCGTTTTTCGTGAAAGACTCTTCAGTTAGCTGGAGAACTTGAGGGGTGGACATGTAGCCCAAGAAAATGAGAGAGGAAGAAATGATTTCATATCATGGTAGCGCACACTAGCTTTAATCATTCTGGGGCAGAGCAAGTGACAGTCCCTGCCTTGAACAAATTACATTCTGAGGTAAGGTTGCCAGTTTTGGTTGGACGTATTCCTGGAGGTTTCATCACATGACACAATCTTTAATTAAAGATTAATCTTTAATTCTTGGAGACTCCAGGACAATCCTGGAGGGTTGGTAACCATACACTGAGGCTAGATCTACACCATTTTTCTTCTGCTTTAACTATTAATTTTTTTGATCAAAATAGTTAAATCGGTTAAATATCAAAATAGTTTTAATTTATCAAAATAAATAAATAAAATCCCTAGTGCGAGTGCAGTTCTATTGGTACTGCCGTGCTTTACACCAGGATAGCTTATTACTGTAAACATAGGGAATAATCTGTGCCAGTATAACCAGGGCTTAAATTCAGCCGGAACTATCGAAAGCGGAGCACAGGTAAATATTTTCAGACCTTGACTCTAGCTTCATAGAATCATAGAATATCAGGGTTGGAAGGAACCTCAGGAGGTCATCTAGTCCAACCCCCAGCTCAAAGCAGGACCAATCCCCAACTAAATCATCCCAGCCAGGGCTTTGTCAAGCCTGACCTTAAAAACCTCTAAGGAAGGAGATTCCACCACCTCCCTAGGGAACCCATTCCAGTGCTTCACCACCCACCTAGTGAAAACGTTTTTCCTAATATCCAACCTAGACCTCCCCCACTGCAACTTGAGACCATTACTCCTTGTTCTGTCATCTGCCACCACTGAGAAAAGTCTAGATCCATATCCTTTCAGGTAGTTGAAAGCAGCTATCAAATCCCCCCTCATTCTTCTCTTCTGCAGACTAAACAATCCCAGTTCCCGCAGCCTCTCCTCATAAATCATATATTCCAGCCCCCTAATCATTTTTGTTGCCCTCCACTGGACTCGTTCCAATTTTTCCACATTCTTCTTGTAGTGTGAGGCCCAAAACTGGATACAGTACTCCAGATGAAGCCTCACCAATGCCAAATAGAGGGGAATGATAATGTCCCTCAATCTTCTGGCAATGCCCCTACTTATACAGCCCAAAATGCAGTTAGCCTTCTTGGCAACAAGGGCACACTGTTGACTCATATCAAGCTTCTTGTCCACTGTAACCCCTAGGTCCTTTTCTGCAGAAGTGCTGCCTAGCCATTCGGTCTCTAGTGTGTAGAAGTGCATGGGATTCTTCCATCCTACATGCAGGACTCTGCACTTGTCCTTGTTGAGCCTTATCAGATTTCTTTTGGCCCAATCCTCCAATTTGTCTAGGTCCCTCTGTATCCTATCCCTACCCTCCAACGTATCTACCACTCCTCCCAGTTTAGTGTCATCTGCAAACTTGCTGAGGGTGCAGTCCACACCATCCTCCAGATCATTAATGAAGATATTGAACAAAACCGGCCCCAGGACCGACCCTTGGGGCACTCCGCTTGAAACCGGCTGCCAACTAGACATGGAGCTGTTGATCACTACCCGTTGAGCCCGACGATCTAGCCAGCTTTCTATCCATCTTATAGTCCAATCATCCAGCCCATACTTCTTTAACTTGGTGGCAAGAATACTGTGGGAGACCGTATCAAAAGCTTTGCTAATGTCAAAGAATAATATGTCCACTGCTTTCTCCCTCATCCACAGAGCCAGTTAACTCGTCATAGAAGGCAATTAGGTTACTCAGGCATGACATGCCCTTGGTGAATTCATGCTGACTGTTCCTGATCGGTTTCCTCTCCTCTAAGTGCTTCAGAATTGATTCCTTGAGGACCTGCTCCACGATTTTTCCAGGGACTGAGGTAAGGCTGATTAGCCTGTAATTCCCCAGATTCTCCTTCTTCCCTTTTTTAAAGATGAGCACTACATTAGCCTTTTTCCAGTCATCCAGGACCTCCCCCGATCGCCATGAGTTTTGAGATATAATGGCTAATGGCTCTGCAATCACATCCGCCAACTCCTTTAGCACCCTGGGATGCAGTGCATCTGGCCCCATGGACTTTTGCTTATCTAGCTTTTCTAAATAGTCCTCAACCACTTCTTTCTCCACAGAGGGCTGGTCACTTCCTCCCCATGCTGTGCTGCCCAGTGCAGCAGTCTGGGAGCTGACCTTGTTTGTGAAGACAGAGGCAAAAAAAAACACTGAGTAAGTTAGCTTTTTCCACTTCCTTTGTCACTAGGTTGCCTCCCTCATTCAGTAAGGGGCCCACACTTTCCTTGACCACCTTCTTGTTGCTAACATACCGGTAAAAAACCCTTCTTGTTACTCTTAATGTCCATTGCTAGCTGCAACTCCAAGTGGGATTTGACCTTCCTGATTTCACTCCTGCATGCCTGAGTTATATTTTTATACTCTTCCCTGGTCGTTTGTCCAAGCTCCCACTTCTTGTAAGCTTCTTTTTTGCGTTTAAGATCAGCAAGGATTTCACTGTTAAGCCAAGCCGGTCGCCTGCCATATTTACTATTCTTTCTTCACATTGAGATGGTTTGTTCCTGCAACCTCAATAAGGATTATTTAAAATATAGCCAGCTCTCCTGGACTCCTTTCCCCTTCATGTTATTCTCCCAGGGGATCTTGACCATCAGTTACCTGAGGGAGTCAAAGTCTGCTTTTCTGAAGTCCAGGGTCCATATTCTGCTGCTCTCCTTTCTTCCTTGTGTCAGGATCCTGAACCCGATCATCTCATGGTCACTGCCTCCCAGGTTTCCATCCACTTTTGCTTCCCCTACTCATTCTTCCCGGTTTGTGAGCAGCAGGTCAAGAAGAGCTCTGTCCCTAGTTGGTTCCTCCAGCACTTGCACAAGAAAATTATCCCCTACACTTTCCAAACACTTCCTGGATTGTCTGTGCACCGCTATATTGCTCTCCCCCCAGATACTGGGGAGACTGAAGTCCCCCATGAGAACCAGGGCCTGTGATCTAGTAACTTCTGTTAGTTGCCGGAAGAAAGCCTCGTCCACCTCATCCCCCTGGTCTGGTGGTCTATAGCAGACTCCCATCATGACATCACTCTCGTTACTCATACTTCTAAACTGAATCCAGAGACTCTCAGGTTTATCTGCAGTTTCACACCGGAGCTCTGAGCAGTCATACTGCTCTCTTACATACAATGCAACTCCCCCACCTTTTCTGCCCTGCCTGTCCTTCCTGAATAGTTTATATCCATCCATGCCAGTACTCCAGTCATGTGAGTTATCCCACCAAGTCTCTGTTATTCCAATCACATCATAGTTCCTTGACTGTGCCAGGACTTCCAGTTCTCCCTGCTTGTTTCCCAGGCTTCTTGCATTTGTGTATAGGCACTTAAGATAACTCACTATTTGTCCCGCTTTCTCAGTCTGAGACAGGAGTCCTCCCCTCTTGCACTCTCCTGCTTGTGCTTCCTCCCGGTATCCCATTTCCCCACTTACCTCAGGGCTTTGGTCTCCTTCCCCCGGTGAACCTAATTTAAAGCCCTCCTTACTAGGTTAGCCAGCCTGCTTGTGAAGATGCTCTTCCCTCTCTTCGTGAGGTGGAGTCCGTCTCTGCCTAGCACTCCTTCTTCTTAGAACTCCATCCCATGGTCGAAGAATCCAAAGCCTTCTCTGACACCACCTGTGTAGCCATTCATTGACTTCCAGGATTCGACGGTCGCTACCTGGGCCTTTTCCTTCCACATGTGCGGGTCTGATCCAGCAAGCGGCCTGAGCACACCCATCGCATCTGGCCCCCAGGCGAGTTAGGTGGAGGACACCTGTCGTCCTGCGGGCCATGTTTAGTTCTGGGGCTCAGGCGTCCGGGCACCTAGCAGGAAGCTGCAGGGCACAGGCCCAGAGGCAGGAACACAGATCCCGAGGGACCTGTCACTGCACAAAGGTGCCAAGTGAGTTCAGGCACCTACAGGGCTCGGCAGCAGCCGGGGGGGGGGGACTCTGTGAACCCCGGGGGGCCTGATTCTGGGATTTAGGCACTTTAGCCCGTTTACGGCTCTAGCCCTTGGACACTGCAGTGACAGGAGCAACAGGGACACTATGGATCAGAGTCTGATCCCGCTCCTGCCTCTCAGATATCTGGCTCCCTCCATCCGACACTGCCCTGCAGTGGCCTCTCCTCTCCACTCGCCAGCTGCTTCCAGCCCCTCCCCCACCCCTCCTCACTCCATCTCTTCTTTTGCACGGCCCTGCACCTAATTTCTCTCCACAATGCTGTTGTCTGCCATCCACCCCGCTCCTCCCCTCAGTCACCCTCTCTGATCCCCACCTCGGCTCTTCCTTCATTTCCACCGCTTCCCACACTCGTCCTCGGTAACTTCAGCTTCCAGGGCAATGGCCCATCCGACCCTCTGCTCCCATCTCCTCACCCTCCCCTCTGTGTTTATCTGGCCGCCCTAGTCAGCTCCCCCCCTCTCCAAAAGGGCCATACACTGGACTTGGGTTCGCCAAGCCCTGATCTCTGAGCTCTCTGGTGTGGATTCCCCCACTCCGACCATCACCGGGTCTTTCTCAGCATCACCCACCAATCACCTCTCTCCATGATTTGTAATGTGTATGCCTCAGTTTCCCCTATGAGCGGCATGGTTAAAGAGGCAGGGGGGAGAGATTAATTGCTCTGCAGAGAGCCAGGTGTGACTGATGTTTCACTATCTGGGGTCTGGGGCTCATGCTGATGGGGAGTCCCAGAAGACAACTGTCCAGACATTTGTCCAGACATTTGGCACCTACCAACTAATGACCATGGATGACCCACCCTCTGCAGGAAGCCAGTCAGCTGTGACCACCTGGAAAACAAAGAGCTGAGGACGAGGCCAGGTGACAATGTTATGTTTATAATAATAATAATAATAATAATAATAATAATAATAATAATAATAATATTGTTTGGCAGGAACAAGAATAGAAGACTAAGGAGGGGCCCCTTGGGGCTAAGTGTGGGCTGTTGGAGGGAGGAGAAGCTTTTGGACTGGGACAAAAGAGAAAGTTCTGGGTTCTGGACAGACCCAGATGGATTTTGCTGTAACTTTCCATTCTCTATTGGAAAGCCTTTTGAGAGTCTTTAGGTTAAGTTTAGAGGAGAGAGCAACAAGGGTGATGTCCTCGTGGGCAGCTGCTATAGACCACCAGACCAGGAGGATGAGGTAGATGAGGCTTTCTTCAGACAACTAACAAGTTTCCAGATCCCAGGCCCTGGTTCTCATGGGGGACTTCAATCACTCTGACATGTGCTTGGAGAGCAATACAGCAGTGAACAGAAAATCAGGAAGTTTTCGGAGAGTGTTGAGGACAACTTCCTGGTGCAAGTGCTGGAGGAACCATCTGGGGCTGTGCTCCTCTTGACCTGCTCACCAACAAGGAAGAACTGGTAGGGGAAGTAGAAGTGGGTGGCAACTTAGGCAGCGGTGACCGAGACAAAAGGAAGAAAGGAGAGCAGCAGAATATGGACCCTGGACTTCAGAAACGCAGACTTTGACTCCGCTACAGAACTGATGGGCAGGATCCCCTGAGAGGCTAATATGAGGGGGAAAGGAGCCCAGGAGAGCTGGCCGTATTCTGAAGAAGACATACTGAGGGCACAGGAACAAACCATCCCGATGTCCAGAAAGAATAGCAAATATGGCAGGCGACCAATTTGGCTTAACAGTGAAATCTTCAGTGAGCTTAAATACAAAAAGGAAGTTTACAAGAAGTGGAAATTTGGACAGATGACTAGGGAGGAGTATAAAAATATTCCTCGAGCATGCACGGGTGTAATCAAGAAGGCCAAAACACAAATGGAGTTGCAGCTAGCAAGGGATGTGAAGGGTAACAAGAAAGGTTTCTACACGTATGTTAGCAACAAGAAGGTGGTCAAGGAAATTATGGGACACTTACTGAATGGAGTAGGCAACCTAGTGACAGATGATGAGGAAAAAGCTGAAGTACTCAATGCTTTTCCTGCCTCAGTCTTCACAGACAAGGTCAGCTCCCAGACTGCTGCACTGGACAGCACAGTATGGGGAGGAGGTGAGCAGTTCTCAGAGGTGAAAGAACAGGTTAAGGACTATTTAGAAAACTGGACACACACAAGTCCATGGAGCCAGATCTAATGCATCCAAGGGTGCTGGAAGAGTTGGCTGATGTGATTGCAGAGTCATTGGCCATTATCTTTGAAAATTCATGGCCATCGATGGAGGTGCCGGACGATTGGGAAAAGGTAAATATAGTGTCCATCTTTAAAAAGGGGAAGGAGAATACGGGGAACTATAGACCGGTCAGCCTCACCTCAGTCCCTGGAAAAATCATGGAGCAGATCCTCAAGGAACCCACTTTGAAGCACTTGGAGGAGACAAATGTGATCAGGAACAATCAACATGGATTCACCAAGGGAAAGTCATGCCTGATCAACCTGATTGCCTTCTATGATGAGATAACTGGATATGAGGAAACCAGTGGACATGATATATGTTGACTTTAGCAAAGCTTTTGACACAGTATTCTTGCCAGTAAGTTAAAGATGCATGGATTGGATTAATGGACTATAAGGTGGACTGAAAGCTGGCTAGACTGTCGGGTTCAATTGGTAGTGATCAATGGCTCCATGTCTAGTTGGCAACCAGTATCAAGCGGAGTGCCCCAGGGGGTCGGTCCTGGGGCCGGTTTTGTTCGACATCTTCATTAATGATCTGAAGGATGGGATGGATTGCACCCTCAGCAAGTTCGCAGAAAACACTAAGCTGGGGGGAAGAGATAGATACGCTGGAGGTTAGGGACAGGGTCCAGAGTGACCTAGAGAAATTGGAGGATTGGACCAAAAGAAATCTGATGAGGTTCAACAAGGACAAGTGCAGAGTTCTGCACTTAGGATGGAAGAATCCCATGTACCGCTACAGGCTGGGGACCGACTGGCTGAGCAGAAGTTCTGCAGAAAACGACCTGGGAATTTCAGTGGATGAGAAGCTGGATATGCGTCTGCAGTGTGCCCTTGTTGCCAAGAAGGCTAACGGCATAGTGGGCTGCATTAGTGGGAGCATTGCCAGCAGATTGAGGGAAGTGATTATTCCCCTCTATTCGATATTGGTGAGGCCACATCTGGAGCACTGCGTCCAGTTTTGGTCCCTGCACTACAGAAAGAATGTGGACACATTGGAGAGAGTCCAGAGCGGGAGACACCCACAGCCAGCAACACTAGAGAGACAGGCTTTGCTGAGGCTTTCTAGAGTTAGGAGGAGCAGAGCCAGGATTAGGGTAAGGGCTAGGACCCAAGGATCAGCAGAGCCACCAAAGGAGAATCCACTGTAGATCACAATGTAGCTCACTGTGAGGCTCCTGGAGTTGGAGTCATGATGCTCTGATCACTTGAGTTAGCAGAGATGGGACTTGCCCAATCTCTGTGTCATGAGGAATCTAAGTGTAACCCTTCTGCCAGGTGGAGGCAGCAGCAACAAGGGCCGGGTTCAGTATCTAGCGGTTCCTTTTCAACAACACAACACAAAACAGGCTCGAGCCACACTCAGTGACCTGGGACAATTACACAAACACCCCTGGGGCCTCTAAGAGGCAATACTTCCCCTCTCGCAAACAGTGTAGCAAAAATTTTGAATAAAAGGAGGGAATTACTCAGCTTTAAATTGGGAAAACACCGCAACTAGGGTTCATAAACACAAACCATGAGCAAAAAGACCCACCCCCAAGTAAGCTGGGCAGCGTCCTTTTCCAACCCTTATCTTCTATGATTCTATGATCCTGTAGGGCCAGGCTGCACTGGGTCCTAACCCTGTTTAGGTCAAACCAAGCCTGTTACTGAGGTGACACACAGGCACCAATGCACCTTAAACCACTTCAAACTAATCCCAAACCCACCCCGCAGCCTCACCCAGCTCAGTTCGGGCTGCTGAGCTCCTCAGGTCTGAGCTGCTGCCTCATGGGGAACAAGGAAGATTCAAGTCCACGCTAGGAAAAGCAGGATGTGCCTTCCCCTCTCCTCACCCCACTCTGTCGGGCTCTGGAAGCTCTTTGTCCAGCAGCTACAGGAGATCCTAACAGCACAAACGAATGTAACCCCCAAGCAGATTACCTAGAGTCCTGGAGCTCTGTCTGCTGGCAGCTCAGGGAGGAGGAGCCAAGGCAAACTCAGAGTCTGCCCAGCAACCAATAGGGAGTGGAGATGCCCCTCCCAGGGAGGGGAAGAGAGGGGAGAAGCCATTTTGAGGAGAGGCTGGAGCCAGCCAGGGCAAGGGCCGAACTGGCTGTGAGGGGGCTGGTGAGTCCCAGGCCTGCAAGCAGGGTTCCCCCTGAGAACTGGCCTCTAGGGACCTGACCGCAGATCCCTCAGCTGGGTTTTCCTTCCCCACGGATGATTCCCAATTGTTACATTTGCTGAGAAATTTCCCCAGCCAGGCTGGGTTCACCTCCAGCTCCCCTGGTGAGACCAGTCCCCACATGGTCAGCACTGCTAGTCCAAGGCTGATTCCTGCCTGAGGAGGATCCCTGCCAGCGGACAGCAGCCCCTGGAATCGTCCAGCGTCATCCTCAACCCTGAAGATCATTTGTGGAGTTCCTGAGTGCCTTGTCTTTAGTTAGTTAGTCAGGGAATTTGTTTTGGGGACCCTCTACTCCCTGAACTGTGTCCTCAAGCCAGGGAGTGAGGGTTTGAGGATTCTATAATCTACCGCTTATTACACCTGTGGAGGGATTCACCACCTCCTCCCACTTGTGGGTCTTTTGGGCTGTACTGAACCTAGTCAGCCGCACTGCTACACCTCTGCAGAGAATTGTATAGGTCACCAAGGGCCCCAGCAAGGTACGCGTACCAACAGGACACTAGTTTTACATTTGTTACATCCAGACACGGGTATTTTAAGTGTGGGCACCGGTGACCCTAAACATAGTGTTTCACCCTGTTATGTAGTATTTGTTGCCTGTTTAATATAATTGTTGTGTTGAATATATTTTTATGTGTTGTGCTATTTCTTGGAAGTCTCCAACTATCTGTCAAATAAGTGGGAATTCTTCTGTAGTTAGAATTTTCCGCCCAAGCTGCCCTGGTGACCCTGCCAGGAAGGAGCGAGGGGGGTGGAGGCACCGCCAACTAATTTTATAACCAAAAAAGGAAAAAGATTCACCCTACTGAGTGGGTGGCGGGATCCAAAAGAACCCAGACCTGTCCATCAGAACATGTAAGCGGATTGCCATTAAAGGAGGTAATCAGGTGGAGAGGGGCGCTACACGAAGCAACTGTTCTGTGCTCTGCAATGGGAGCTCACGCCCAAACTAAGACCTGATTAACGCACATTTCCAGGGACTCCAAACTCTCCCCTTCCCCCGGGGCGCCAACACGCTGCCAGAGACAGAGAGGGGGTTCACATCCCCTCCCTAGGATGACACCTCTAAAGATGTGCTTCCACTACAGATATGACCCATTGCCATTGCCATTGCTGACTGTGGGTGGAACTAGACTGGTGCTGACACAACTTAGCCGCAGGTAGCCAAGGACAAGCCACAATCAGGAGTTCCAGGCACTGGGATTAAACCCAGCGTGAAGAACCTTCTGGGAGCCATTAAAGGTCAGAGATACAAGAAGCCTTTTCCCTTCATTTAACCCTGAGCTATGGGGGGGTGGAGGGGGAGTTAATTTACTCCCTTCACTAACCATCAGCCTGAGCTCTGCACACAGGAATCGTGTCTGAAAACCCCACCTTGCCCTGAGATGCTGGGATTGAAACAGCCTGGGCAGGGCCTGGAAGGGGGATTTCCCCACAGCCTGGGAGCCTCACAGGGCTGTCATCAGCTTACCAGCGTGTGCGGCAGCCATGGGTGCTGGTCCTAACTGTGCCGCACCCCCTGGCTGGGAGTGGTTGGCATTAGATGAAGGGGTCACAGTTCAGGTCAGTGGCTCTCAGCCCCTCCCCCCCCCCACACACATTGTCTCAGCAGCGCCCCTGGCAGGACCTCGCCCCCCCATCACTATAGCAACGTCACTGTTCCATGTCAGTGACGGCTCAGTGCTGGGAGGGCGCGGTGTGGTTATCCCGACACCTCTGAACGCAGAGCCCAGAACTGACCCTGACACTCAGGCCCCTCCTCCCTGCACCCCCTGGTTCAGCTGCCCCCCGACACCCAGATCCCCCCTCCATACACCCGTCCCCGGCCTGGCTGCCACACCAACACCCAGCTCCCCACTTCCCTGCACCCCCCTCCCTTCTGCCCCCCAACACCCAGCTCTCCCCTGCCCAGCTGCCCCCCGACACCCAGCTCCCCCCTGGCCCGGCTGCCCCCAGACACCCAGCTCTCCCTTCCCTGTACCCCTCCGTTCCAGCTGCCCCCCGACACCCAGCTCCCCCCCGTTCCAGCTGCCCCCCGACACCCAGCTCCCCCCGTTCCAGCTGCGCCCCGACAACCAGCTCCCCCCTCCCTGTACCCCCCCGTTCCAGCTGCCCCCTGACACCCAGCTCCCCCCTCTCTGTACCCCCCCGTTCCAGCTGCCCCCCAACACCCAGCTCCTCATCCCCCTGGCCCAGATGCCCCCTGACCACTAGCTCCCTCCTCCCCATATCCCCCCCGCCCATGTACCCCCCCAGCCCAGCTGCCCCCCGACACCCAGCTCCCTCCTCCCTGTACCCCTCGACACCCAGCTCCCGCACCCCCTTGGCCCGGCTCCCCACGTCCTGCCCCCCGGCCTGGGGTCTCACCCCGATACTCACGGGAGTGGCCCCCCCGCAGGGCTACAGCCCCCAGCAGCAGCAGCAGGCGCAGCGCCAGGCCCAGCGCCGCCCCGCAGCATGGCAGGACTCGCCCCATGGACTCGCTCTCGGCCGGTCCCGGCCCGGCCCCGGGAACTTCGCTGCGCGCTGCCAGCGCCCGAGCCCCAACTACTCCCCGGGGAACCTCTGCGCTGCAGCGATTGGCTGAGAGGGGAACATCCCACCAATAGCGATGCACAGACCCATGCTCGGCATCGGTCGCTGGGCAGAACAGGCCGCCAAGGCTGGCGAAGGGAAAGCGAAACTCGGGGAGAGGGATTTGTTGCAGTGGACAATTTGGCCCCGGGGCTGTAATGAACAGTCAGCATGGATTCCCCAAGGGCAAGTCATGCCTGACTAACCTAATTGCCTTCTATGATGAGATAACCGGCTCTGTGGATGAGGGGAAAGCAGTGGATGTGCTATTTCTGGACTTTAGCAAAGCTTTTGATACAGTCTCCCACAGTATTCTTGCCAGCAAGTTAAAGAAGTATGGGGTGGATGAATGGACTATAAGGTGGATAGAAAACTGGCTAGATGGTCGGGCTCAACGGGTAGTGATCAATGGTTCCATGTCTTGTTGGCAGCCAGTATCAAGTGGAGTGCCCCAAGGGTCAGTCCTGGGGCCGGTTTTGTTCAATATCTTGATTAACGATCTGGAGCATGGTGTGGACTGCACCCTTAGCAAGTTTGCAGATGACACTAAACTGGGAGGAGTGGTTGATACGCTGGAGGATAGGGAGAGGATACAGAGGGACCTAGACAAATTAGAGGACTGGGCCAAAAGAAACCTGATGAGGTTCAACAAGGACAAGTGCAGAGTCCTGCACTTAGGATGGAAGAATCCCAATCACTGTTACAGACTAGGGACCGAATGGCTGGGCAGCAGTTCTGCAGAAAAGGACCTAGGGGTTACGGTGGAGGAGAAACTGGATATGAGTCAGCAGTGTGCCCTTGTTGCCAAGAAGGCTAATGGCATTTTGGGCTGTATAAGTAGGGGCATTGCCAGCAGATCGAGGGATGTGATCATTCCCCTCTATTCGACATTGGTTAGGCCTCATTTGGAGTACTGTGTCCAGTTTGGGGCCCCACACTACAAGGAGGATGTGGATAAATTGGAGAGAGTCCAGTGGAGGGCAACAAAAATGATTAGGGGGCTGGAGCACATGTGTGGGATTGAATGTGAGATGCTGAAGGTTTCTGGGCTGGGAATTGTGTGTGAAGGGCTGGCCTTGGGCTTGTTCTCATTGGCCAGCTAATTGTGAACAGGCAGACAGGTGTGTATAATGATGATTACCCTATGGGTTACAGCTGCGGCTGTGTGGGTTTAATTAATTAATTAGCTTACTATATTGTATATAAGAGCATGCTGGGAATGAATAAAAGAGCATATGCATACACACACTCTCTCTCTCTGCTTGAACTCTGTTCCTGCGCTCTTGCGATGCAACACACATGACTTATGAGGAGAGGCTGAGGGAACTGGGGTTGTTTAGTCTGCAGAAGAGAAGAATGAGGGGGGATTTGATAGCTGCTTTCAACTACCTGAAAGGGAGTTCCAAAGCAGATGGATCTAGACTGTTCTCAGTGGTACCTGATGACAGAACAAGGAGTAATGGTCTCAATTTTCAATGGGGGTGGTTTAGGTTAGTGTAAGCGAGTGAAGCCAGGGCTCAACCCTCTCCCGTGGGCGGGATGAGGGGAGCCACACTGGCTCACTACACTCCGGTTGGTCCGGGAAAATCACCCAGCAGTCCTTGCTGTAGTTGCCCGCCCGGTGGGCAAGGGGCTCAGGTCCTCCGGCAGGGCTGAGCAACAGTACAGTTAAGGCCCGGCCCTAGGTCAGGGTGGGGCAGCAAACACAGAGTCATAAGGCTCAGGCCCTGGGGCAGGGTTGAGCCACAGTAACAGTTTTAAGGCCTCCTCAGGCCAGGGAGAGGGGGAGTCTGCCACCCCGGGGTGCAGTGGCAGGGGGGACGCAGGCCCACCCACTCCACTGCATCCCAGCCCAGGGCCCTAGCAGTGGCTATCGATCCGCTGTTCAGTCAGTGGGGATCCTGGCCACAACACACTGACATAGGTTCCAGTAATGCCGCAGCCTGACTGGGGTTGGCTGCTCCCGGGCTGCTTCCGTACTCCCCCTCGGGCCTACCTGGGCCCTAACATTGGCCTCTGGAGGATCCACGAGCATAGGCTAATCACAGCAGGGGCTGGGTGGCAGGTCCGGCAGTTCCTCAGGATAGTTGGCCCAGGGTAGCTCTGGCGGCTCCTCCGGGTAGCAGCAGGCGCGGGGAAGCTCCGGCAGCTCCTCCGGGTAGCGGGCGCGGGGGAGCTGCGGCAGCTCCACCAGGTAGTGGGCATGGGGAAGCTCCGGCAGCTCCACCGGGTAGCGGGCATGGGGAAGCTCCGGCAGCTCCACCGGGTAGCGGGCGCGGGGGAGCTCAGGCCAGTCTGGGCGGCTGCCCTGGGTCGCAGGAGTTTCCCAGTCTCGAGTTCCCTGGGGGATGTCCGCTCTCTCCGATGGCTGGGGCCGGACTGAGCTCTGAGGGATGGCTTTTATAGTTCCAGGTCGCTGCCTGACTCTTTGAGAGGCAGGCCCAGTGCTCCGTAGCTCCTCCCACTCTGGCCTCCGGCTGGGCTCTCCCTCCTCTGGGCAGGAGGGGAGCCACACCTGCTCACTACAGTTAAATATTAGGAAAAACTTTTTCACTCAGAGAGTGGTGAAACACTGGAATGGGTTACCTAGGGAGGTGATGGAATCTCCTTCCTTAAAGGTTTTTAAGGTCAGGCTTGACAAAGCCCTGGCTGGGATGATTTAGTTGGGGATTGGTCCTGCTTTGAGCAGGGGGTTGGACTAGATGACCTCCTGAGGTCCCTTCCAACCCTGATCTTCTATGATTCTATTATTCTAACACCTGTTGTCACTTTCAGGTGACGTGTAAACAAGAAGTGGGCAGCATTATCTCCTGCAAATGTAAACAAACTTGTTTGTCTGAGAGATTGGCTGAACAAGAAGTAGAACTGAGTGGACTTGCAGGTTCTAAAATTTTACATTTGTTTTGTTTTTGAATGCAGGTTTTTTGCACAAAATTCTACATTTGTAAATTCAACCTTCATGATAAAATTGCATTACAGTACTTGTATTAGGTGCATTGAAAAATACTATTTCTTTTGGTTTTTTTACAGTGACAATACTTGAAATAAAAAATAAATATAAATTGAGCAGTGTACACTTTGTATTCTGTGTTGTAATTGAAATCAATATATTTGAAAATGTAGAAAACGTACAAAAATGTTTAAATAAATGGAGTTCTATTATTAACGATTATGTGTGATTAATTATGATTATTTTTAATCACTTGATAGCCCTATAAATAATGAAATGCCACTTAAATTGAAAAGTATAATTCATCTTCCCCACTACCATCCCAACAAGGAACCATCCCAACAAGAACTGCTCTTGAGGTTTTTTGGTTTTCTTTGTCTGTTTCTTTTGTGAAAATAGACTTCATAATAGTGAATTTCTAGTAGAGCTGTCAGAAAATAGAATTTCTCTTGGGAAATTAATATATTTCTATATTTATTTTCATTCAGAAACAGGACAAAAAGTTTAAATATCAATAATTTTCATGTAAGCAAAAGTTCCAAAAAGGTTCTATTCAGAAATGTTGGCATGATTTTTTTTGACATTTTTGATAGAGATTAAACATTTTGTTTGAATGTGTTAAAATTTTTGACATTTCAGAATGGTGATTTGAAGCTAAATGTTTCATGTCTAACTTTTCCATTGAGAAACTGGGAAATTTCATTGAAATTGACATTTTCCTGGGGCGGGGGGGAAGGAGGGAATCAACATTAACAAAATCACATATTTTATTGGGGAAATTTTTCTGTTAAAAAATTTCAACCAGCTTTAAGAATTTAATTAAGTAAAAATAAAATTAGACTTCAATTCAAGAGTATAATTTCCTGTCTTGGACCTCGATTCTGCAAAGTAGGCACACGTTTAATTGTTTTGCAGAATTAGGTCCACACTTCATTAACTGGTGACCTGGTGACAGACGCTGCTTCTTTTATCACTGTAGCAAATTCACTACTGTAGACATTTGTTAAATAATTATAATTTCATACCTATAGAATGTATAATTTGTAGTGTACTGTAGTAAGTGCTATTTAACATATTCACATCACTCCAGAACTCCGGTCTGGTTTGCTCAGAGTGGTGAAAGTTGGTTTATCTCCATGGTGTTCACTGCTATATCCTGGGTGATCTGTGGAACACTAATGATGCCAGGGTGGTGTGCAGGCAGCTACAATGAGGAGATTCAGAGAACGCATACAACAAATCCTGCACGTGTGTCATAGCAAAAATCATCCTTTCAACATGTGAACATTAAGTCATGGCACAACCATTTTTGAAGCTATGTTATAATTCTGACATACTAGATTAAAACAATGTATTAAACCTATTCTGCACTGCACTGGACCTGTCAGTTTTGATCCAGAAGCCTTGTGAAGTAAATGGAAAGTGAATGGAAAGTGTCACACTGACCGCATATGGGCCCGATTGAAAGCGGGCTTAGGGATAGCCAGGTTTCTAAATTCATGGAAGAGTTTAGCTCAGTAGCTGGCTGCCTGTTATGACACAGAGCAGCCATTTGAGCAGTGAAGCAACTTTAAATGTCTTGAATGTTGGCCGAGGGGTTATGGCCATTATCAACATCCTGCCTCACTTACAGTCCTCCAAAGTGTGAATGAGGAATGAGCTATGTGGGAGATGGGAACCAGTCTCTGTCACAGCACAGTAGGAAACTGCTGAGGATGTTGGTATACTTTGCTCAGCTGTTTTACTTCTGAAATCTCATAATCATCAATTGGTTCCTGTGACACATTAACAGCTGAGATTTAACCCTACAGGAAGCAAACAGATCAGACTGGTGAATGGGGCAGATCACTGTGCTGGCAGGGTGGAAATTTATTACCAAAACACCTGGGGGACACTCTGTGATGATTCCTGGGACCTATTGGATGCCAACGTTGTTTGCAAAGAACTGGGATGTGGACGTGACATCAATGCATCTGTTTCTGCTCATTATGGGCAAGGATCAGGGGAGATCTGGCTGGATGACGTGACCTGCTCTGGAACTGAAACCAACCTTTGGGCATGTCCTTCCAGGGGATGGGGTCAGCACAGCTGCGGGCATCATGAAGATGCAGGAGTGCTCTGCTCAGGTGAGCTCTGTTTCTGCTCTATTTAACTGGGGTAACAGAGAATTATGAATGCACCAATCACAGTTTCTAAGTAAAGGTTTAATTCTGTTTTGCACTTAAAGCAGGCATTCAATCTCTTTGTTATGTAGAAAACCTACATCACACCTGCCCCAGAGTTACTACATTTATTCTATGAGCACAGACTTAATTTCCTGAGAAATCACAAGTAAATCCAGTTTTTGAGTTAAAATATCCATTTTGAGTTAAAACAAATTGTCTATCTTTTGTCCCAAATTTTAATAATGGAATAAAACAGATTCTTCAAACTCTCCATACTGTTAAAATTTATTAAAATTTTGTGCATACGCTATATTTCAAGAAATTAGGTTATAATTAAGCTAAGTTATTTTTTTCTTGTATCTAATTGTTATGAATATATATGCTACAGATAGGCTCAGATCAACAGCTCATGTAATTCTTTATTGGAATCCTGGCAGCATCAGTGGTGACTCAATCAGTCACTGCTCTGCTTATACACCTAAACTGCATGCAATAATTCTGCTGGTTGTAGATGAGTCATTGATATATGGTAAAATGGGCACATGTTTCTCAGTGGTACATTACTTGACTACAACTGCCACATGCTCTGATCTATGCTTGAAAGGCTTCCCATGGGATTGCTGCCATGGACCCACTGCACACTACTATCAACACTGCCAAGAGAAATGAGGCAGGAGCATAGATCCCTTAAAGTGCAGTGATATCGGGACCCATGGACTCCCTTCATGTAGAACCAGTCTCCCAAACATAGCCCTTTGGACTAATAAGTCAGCTGAAAATTAGAGTCCAGGTTCACTAGTACACTTTGGCTGCTTTGTCCTGCTCTTGAGGTACAAAGCAACTGTGAATCTAGATTCACTGCCCTGACTGCTTTCACGAGCCGGATGTATCAGTGAATCTGCCTTTAAAAGTAGAAATAAACAATTATTTAAAGTTGATGTTATAAATCTTCAAATTATTACATATACTGAATGGTAGCATTCTCTTGTCTCATATTCTTGTTTGAAATGTTTAATAAATAATAGTATTTTTCAAAGGAAATTCCAAGAAAAAAATAAAATCATAGAATCATAGCACTGGAAAGGACCTCGAGGGGCCATCAAGTCCAGTCCCCTGCTCTCATGGCAGGACCAGCACCATCTAGACCAGAGGTGGCCAACCTGGGGCTCCAGAGCCACCTGCAGCTCTTCAGAAGTTAATATGCGGCTCCTTGTCTAGGCACCAACTCCGGAGCTGGAGCTACAGGCGCCAACTTTCCAATGTGCCGGGGGGTGCTCACTGCTCAGCCCCTGGCTCTGCCACAGGCCCTGCCCCCACTCCACCCCTTCCCGCCCCCTCCCGTGAGCCTGCCGTGCCCTCCCTCCTCCCCACCCAGAGCCTCCTGCACACCATGAAACAGCTGATGGGGAGCGGGGAGGGAGGGAAGGCGCTGATTGATGGGGCTGCTGGTGGAGGGGAGGTGCTGGGAGTGGGGTGGGGGAGCTGATGGGGGTTGCTGACGTATTACTGTGGCTCTTCGGCAATGTACATTTGTAAAGTCTGGCTCCTTCTCAGGCTCAGGTTGGCCACCCCTGATCTAGACCATTCCTGACAGATGTTTGTCTAACCTGCTCTTAAAAACCCTCAATGATGGAGATTCCACAACCTCCCTAGGCAATTTATTCCAGTGCCTATCCATCTTGACAGTTAGGAAGTTTTTCCTAATGTCCAGTCTAAGCCTCCTTTGCTGCAATTTAAGCCCATTGCTTCTTGTCCTATCCTCATAGGTTAAAAAAAATGTTTTTCTTCCTCCTCCTTGTAACAACCTTTTAAATACTTGAAAACTGTTCACATGTCCCCTCTCGGCCTTCTCTTTTCCAGACTAAACAAACCCAGTTTTTTCAATTTTCCCTCATAGGTCATGTTTTCCAGACCCCCAGTCATCCTTGTTGCTCTTCTCTGGACTTTCTCCAATTTGTCCATATCTTTCTTGAAATGTGGCGCCCAGAACTGGATACAATATGCCAGTTGAGGCCTAATCAGCACAGAATAGTGTGGAAGAATTACTTCTCGCGTCTTGCTTTCAACACTCCTACTAATACATCCCAGAATGACTTTTGCTTTTTTTGCTACAGTGTTATATTGTTGACTCATATTTAGCTTGTGATCCACTATGACCCCCAGATCCCTTTCCGCATTACTCCTTCCTAGGCAGTCATTTCCCATTTTGTATGGTGTGCAACTGATTGTTCCTTTTAAGTGGAGTACTTTGCATTTGTCCTTATTGAATTTCATCCTATTTACTTTAGATCATTTCTCCAGTTTGTCCAGATCGTTTTTAATTTTCATCCTATCCTCCAAAGCACTTGCAACCCCTCCCAGCTTGGTTTCATCTGCAAACTATATAAGGGTACTTTCTATGCCATGATCTAAATCGTTGATGAAAACATTGAAAAGAACTGGACCCAGAACTGATCCCTGCAGAACCTGACTCGTTATGCCCTTCCAGCATGACTGTGAATCACTGGTAACTACTCTCTGGGAACGGTTTTCCAACCAGTTATGCACCCACCTTGTAGTAGCTCCATCTCGCTTGTATTTCCCTACTTTGTTAATGAGAAGGTCATGAGAGACTGTATCAAAAGCCTTATTAAAATCTATTTTAGCTTCTGAACCTACCCCATTTTCAATGTTTAAGCAGAGTTCAAGTTGAGAGTACATATCAGTAAATTAAACATAAAAATCTGTAATTATCACAAACTTAAAGCATTTCAAACCCAAGAAATTCAGAATTAATTTTATGTTTCTGTCTCTATTATAAAAGTATTAAAAAGATGATACAAATAGAGAATGTACCCGCTTACACATGTCCAAAACAGTGTAAATACATACTCAAAAATTTAATATAAACTCCAAGATAGGCTGTTGGTTGCAAATTTTTCAAAAAAATAAAAAAAACTCTCTCCAGAAAATACCAATTTGTTGAAACTGAATCGGATTGTGGGAAAATAGCAGTTTCAGCTTATTGATTTCACCCCAGAATTTCCAGTAGCCTGATTCAGACAAACGACTTGAACCACAGTCACTCACATCCCAGGTACATGCCCTAATCACCTTGTTACTGGCTTTCTTCATCTCTCCTCTTGGAGCTTTCCCACTTTCTATTAAATAATGAAATATTTATTGGACAAGAGACTTGAACCTGGACCACCAACATGCCCAGTGGGCACCCAAACCATTAGGCTATTGGCTGTTCTAAAGCTTTTTTCTTTGTCTCACTTGCTCTCGCTCTGATTTTTCATGAAAAACTTCAAAAGGTTTCTGTTTCATCCCAACACCGAATAGGAAAAATTTCAAAATCTTGAAATATTTTGTGGAAAATGGTTTCCTGCCCACACCTATTACTGAGCCAACAGAATGCAAATAATAATAAAGAAGTAATTCTAGATTTAAAAACATGAAAAGGCATGCACCCTCCCAAGAATAACTGTGCATACACTTGTACATAGATCTTAAACCACCCATGTAAATCTAAACTCCTCTTAAACAAGACCAAAAATAGCACATAACAAAACATGTAGGATTAGGTCTACTCCCTGCCAATACATAGACAAAGATATGTCAGTCCGCATCCTCTGTAGCAACAAAAAATATACCACAGCTGCAGAACACCTTGAGGGAAACTGGAAGCTTAAGTTCCCCTATTAACTTCCCCACCAAGAATGTCTTCATTTTGTTCTTACTTTTTAAACAGGCACCATGATAGTGATGTTCTAGTAACAGGTGTTTAAGAATAGGGCATAAATTTGTCAGTAATTCCACTATTTCATTCTTTATTTCCTTTGGAATCCTTGGATAACAGTCATCCAGCCCTTGGAATGGACTGTACGTGAATCCCTCAACACTCCATTCAAAAGACAAATGTATACCTTGAACACCGGCCGTTCCTTTTAGTAATGCAGTGCTTAGGGTACTGCAAGCTCTTGTTTAACCATTTATAATTTCATACTTCTGTATAGAACTCCCAATTTCTAAAATATCATAGCGGGTTTTATTCAGTGGACAACATCATTCCAGAGCATAAGTGATTCTGAACTGTGGGGAGAGTTTAACTAGCATAATCCATGTGATGAGAGAGTTGATCCACGCATGAAATGTTGGCAATGTCCCAGATAATTGGTGGGATACCAATAATACCAATTTGGTACGCAAGCAGCTGCAGTGTGGAGATGTGGAAAAAACTTGTAACTAAGGCTAAATATTTGGAATCAGAAATACACAAAAGTAACAATTTTTGTCAAAAAAACAAAGGAAAAGGAAAAGTCATGGCACATAATATTGTATTACATTGTTTTGGTAAATTATGAGATGGTAACTTTTTTATTTGACTAGAAAAATGGTTTAAAAGTTTTAAAAATCACTTACCACACCGCACAGAACAGGTGGAGAGCCAAAATTAAAAAATTCATGACTAAGTCTTGCTCAGTATCAGGATGCCCAGAATGACAGAGCATTATTTATGGGGAAAAAATATCATGGATTTTGTCCCAGAAGTCATGGCCACAACAAACACATAGCGTCACTTTTAATCCCGGTCAAAGTCTGAAAGATGAACAGGCCCAAAAAGTGTAAAGAAATACGACTTCTGATGGAGATGAGTCCCTGAATAACAATTTCCACATCTGAGATAGCACAGAAAGGAATTGCTGACAATGTCAGTGTCTCTTACTCTGGCATTTTATTTTTGAAATCTTACAGACATCCTTCAGTTCTGTAAAGATGACACATTAATAGCTGGCATTTATCTTTACAGAACACAAGCAGATCAGACTGGTAAATGGTGCAGATCATTGCTCTGGGAGAGTGGAAATTTATTACAATGGTATCTGGGGAACAGTCTGTGATGATTCCTGGGATATATTGGACTCCAATGTCATTTGCAAACAACTGGGTTGTGGACACGCCATCAATGCAACTGTCTCTGCTCATTATGGGGAAGGAGCTGGGCAGATCTGGCTGGACAATGTGAACTGCTCTGGAACTGAATCCAGTCTGTGGGCCTGTCCTTCCAGGGGATGGGGTCAGCATAACTGTGGACACACCAATGATGCAGGAGTTATCTGCTCAGGTAGGTTGTGCAAGTGCTCTATTTTAACACAAACAATAGAGCAGGGGTTGGCAACCTTTCAGAAGTGGTGTGCTGAGTCTTCATTTTTTCATTCTAATTTAAGATTTTGCATGCCAGTGATACATTTTAATGTTTTTAGAAGGTCTCTTTCTATAAGTCTATAGTATATAACTAAACTGTTGTATATAAAGTAAATAAGGTTTTTAAAATATTTAAGAAGCTTCATTTAAAATTCAGTTAAAATGCAGAGCCCCCTGACTGGTGGCCAGGACCCACAGTGTGAGTGCTACTGAAAATCAGCTCGCGTGTCGCCTTTGACACACGTGCCATAGGTTGCCTACACCTGCAATAGAGTATTGATAGAGGTGAATTTAACTAATAGAATTTTATTTAAATAAATAAAATATAAACCATAACATAAAATTAAAAACATATAAATTATATTATAAATATTTAAATAAAGAAAATAAAATGCAGCAATAAAATGAAAGAGTAGCTGAGTATGATAAAGGATAATTCCCATGTGGGATTCATGATTTTTTCTGGCATTCAATCTTGTGGAATGATAAGTAACCTTGCGACTCCTGAGGGAGGAATTCAAATTGATATTTGGCTCAGAAGTGACTCTTTCTTTAATCCCCACTGTTCATGCCACAGATTTTACTATCAATGGCAATTTCTGTGCAAGACAGACACTGGACTAAAGCATTATGATGGCTGAGAGGTTAAATAGCAGGAGTCCTGCCGGTCTAGACAGATGTGTTAATAGAACATAGAGAGCAACAAGTTAATCAATACCTACCCAAATCCTAGTTGTGCTATATTTATCCTTTGCACATGCTGAGCATCAGGCTAGCAACAATGACACAGTGCTTGACTATTTATGAGAGTCAGGGTAGGAATATCAAAGTCACAGGTTTTGTCAAGGAAACCATAGCCATGTGTGGCAAATTGCTGTCACTATTATGATGGGTCTCACGCTTTCTCTTCTTTGCGGGTTGTTCAGGGCGCCATTTCTTGCCCCTGAATTGGAATATTAATTGCCCCACTAGTGTCTTTGAGGAGGGGAGTGGAGAGGGAGGGACCTGGGCCCGCCCTCTACTCCAGGTCCCAGCCCAGGGGCCCTGAGGATAGTGGTGAACCACTTGAACTGGCGGTTCCTTCCCCTGGGCTACTTCCCTCTCCTGCCCTTCAGCTTGTGGGGGGGGGGCTTCCTGCCCTCCCTCTGCACAAGCCAGGTGCCCCTTACCTAGGGTCTTGGACTTCTTAGCCCACCGCAGCACTCCTCCAAACTTTCCTCTGCTTCTCTTCAAACTGTTCTCTGCTCCAACACCAATCTTCTCTGCTCCAACTCCTTCAAACTGTTCTCTGTTCCAATACCAATCCTTTCTGCTCCAACTCCCACACTGTCTGATTGCAGCAGGGGTTTTTATCATGTGACTGACTGCAGGTGCTCTAATTGGCTTCAGGTGCTCTAGTAAATCTACAGCAAACTTTCTTCCCCTTACAGGGAATAAGGCTCCCTGCTAACCCTCTCCTGCTGCCCTCTGGCCATGCTGTATCACACATGACAAATAAACACCCTCCTAAGTCTAAATAAAGAACAGGTCCTGAGAGGATTGAAAACTATGAAATATGATGGAGGTGAGATCCTGTGTAATATTCTGTGTTATGTCCAAGTCAGAGAAAATACAGTCAAGAATTGCTAAGGATGTCAGCATTATTTTCTTAGTGGTTGAATTTCTGGAACATCCTCATTTTTCAACAGTAATAGAATATATTAATAGCTGAAATTTATTTTTACAGGGAGCAAGCAAGTCAGACTCATAAATGGAGCGGACCGTTGTGAAGGGAGAGTGGAAGTAAATTATAGAGGCACCTGGGGGACAATCTGTGATGATTCCTGGGACCTATCAGATGCCAATGTTGTTTGCAAACACCTGGGATGTGGGCATTCCATCAATGTAACTGCTGCTCATTATGGGGAAGGATCAGGGCAGATCTGGCTGGATGAATTGAACTGCTCTGGAAATGAATCCTATCTCTGGGCATGTTCTTCCAGAGGATGGGGCCAGCACAACTGTGGACACAAAGAAGATGCAGGAGTTCTCTGTTCAGGTCCGTTCTGCAAATGCTCTGTTTAACCTGATTAATCAGGAATTAATATACATTAATGTTAACAAACCCAAAAGCAACAATATGAGAAGGCTGCTGGTAATGATAAAGGAGAATCTCCCTACTGGTCACAATTCTTGATAACTTGTCATTCAGATCCTGAGAGTAGTGTTCAAATCCAGGTTTGACTCAGAAGTGAGGAGTCTGGTGACTCTTTCACCAGAATCTCCACTGATCAAAACTACAGATTTTACAACTTAATTCTGCACAACTGCCAATTTCTGCCCAGGAGAGGCAAGGGGCAGCACTAGGTGCTATCGATCGGGACTGAAGAGCACTGATAGAAATGTCTGGTAACGTCAGTCTGGAATAGTGTGGTGTGGTCCAGGTTTGGAATGAGGAATGCTAGCAGACCTCGGGTGTAGAGAAGAGAAACTAATTAGGGCCAGATTTCCAAAGGCATTTAGGAGCCTAAAGAGGGAGATAGACACCTAGATGCTTTTGAAAATCCCACTCGGCACCTGTCTGCATTTTAGGTGCCTACTTGCCTTCTTCAAGTCTGGCTTTTGATGCCTTTGCATGGTTTTTTCCCCTGTTTTAATCCTCCATAGTATAGAGGCAGAATTTATCAGATTGATAAAATAAATACCCCAAGTACTTCTACCTTGTGAAGATGGTGATCTATTTGAAAAAGCTGCATGTGCAACCAATAATAGCTCTAGGAGCTGCAGAAGAGGTTAGAGTTAACTTTAATTTAATGGTCATATTCTTGAAACATGCTAGGAGTCATGTGATCATTTGCATGTTTCAAGAATATGGCCATTACATTCAGCTTTGCGAACAGGGGCTGCTAACAGGGAGTTTCGCAAGGGAGTTTGGAAGGGGAGTGGGAAGGGCGCAAGGGCCCCTTGCTGTTGTTTTCATTTTAAAACCTATAAAGTAAACTTAAGTCAAATCTTCTTGCTTTAAACAACCCCTTCATTAACTAGGAGACAATGCAGGCAGAAGCCCAGCAGCAGAGTGGGGGCTATCCATGTATGATTACTTGCCCTGTGGGCGGGTGGTGTACGTGTGCATTTGGTGCAAGGAGCTCCTGGCCCTCAGAGACCGCGTACGGGCTTTGGAGGCAAGGGTGGTGGAACTGGAGGAGCTAAGGGAGGCTGAGAGGTATGTTGATGAGGCTTTCCGGGACACTGTAGACATAGGGAAGGGTAGGAGAGATGTCCTGGAAGCTAAATTTAGGCTGCTAGGGAAGAGACTGAAATCCAGGACCTCTACGGTGGCATTCTCAGAAATGCTCCCAGTTCCACGTGCAGGACCAGGTAATCAGGCAGAGCTTCAGAGTCTCAATGTGTGGATGAGATGATGGTGTAGAGAGGAGGGGTTTAGATTCATTAGGAACTGGGGAAATTTTTGGGATGAGGGGAGCCTATACAGGAGAGATGGGCTCCACTTAAACCAAAGTGGAACCAGACTGCTGGCACTAAACATTAAAAAGGTTGCAGAGCAGTTTTTAAACTAGCAGATGGGGGAAAGCCGACTGCTGCAGAGGAGCATGTGGATCGGACACAGACTTCTCTTAAAGGACAGTCTATTGATAGAGATTCTCTAGGTTATAGTCAGGAACAGAGGATGGAAGAGGATAATTTAAGGGCCAGATCAGATGATAAACAGTCACATAAAAAGGTATCTGACACATCAGAAAAGAGCAGACAATTAAACAGTGTCATGTTTTTAAAGTGCTTGTACACAAATGCTATAAGTCTAAATAATAAGATGGGTGAACTAGAGTGCTTCGTGATAAAGGAGGATATTGATATAATAGGCATCACAGAAACCTGGTGGACTGAGGAAAATCAATGGGACACAATCATTTCGGGGTATAAAATATATCGGAAGGACAGAACAGGTCGTGCGGGGGGCGGAGTGGGGAGTGGCACTATATGTGAAAGAAAATGTAGATTCAAATGAAGTAAAAATCTTAAGTGAATCCACATGTTCCATAGAATCTCTAAGGATAGTACTTTCATGCTCTAATAAAAATATAACATTAGGGATCTATTATCGACCATCTGACCAGGACAGTAATAGTGACGATGAAACGCTAAGGGAAATTAGAGAGGCTATCAAAATTAAGAACTCAATAATAGTGGGGGATTTCAATTATCCCCATATTGACTGGGAACATGTCACCTCAGGATAAAATGCAAAGACAAAATTTCTCGATACTTTAAATGACTGCTTCTTGGAGCAGCTGGTACGGGAACCCACAAGGGGAGAGGCAACTCTAGATTTAGTCCTGAGTGGAGCGCAGAAGCTGGTCCAAGAGGTAACTATAACAGGACTGCTTGGAAATAGTGACCATAATACAATAGCATTCAACATCCCTGTGGTGGGAAGAACATTTCAACAGCCCAACACTGTGGCATTTAATTTCAAAAGGGGGAACTATGCAAAAATGAGGGGGTTAGTTAAACAGAAATTAAAAGGTACAGTGACTAAAGTGAAATCCCTGCAAGCTGCATGGGTGCTTTTTAAAGATACCATAAGAGGCCAACTTAAATGTACACCCCAAATTAAGAAACACAGTAAAAGAACAAAAAAAGACCCACCGTGTGTTAACAACCATGTGAAAGAAGCAGTGAGAGATAAAAAGACTTCCTTTAAAAATTGGAAGTCAAATCCTAGCGAGGTAAAGAGAAAGGAGTATAAACACTGCCAAATTAAGTGTAAAAATGTAATAAGAAAAGCCAAAGAGGAGTTTGAAGAACAGCTAGCCAGACTCCAAAGGTAATAACAAAATGTTTTTAAGTAAATCAGAAGCAGGAAGCCTGCTAAACAACCAGTGGGGCCCCTCGATGACAGAGATAGAAAAGGAGCACTCAAAGATGATAAAGTCATTGCTGAGAAACTAAATGGATTCTTTGCTTCAGTCTTCACGGATGAGGATGTTAGGGAGATTCTCAAACCTGAGCTGGCTTTTGTAGGTGACAAATCTGAGGAACTGTCACAGATTGAACCAATCTCCTAGAACTGGAAGGGACCTCGAAAGGTCATTGAGTCCAGCCCCCTGCCTTCACTAGCAGGACCAATTTTTGCCTCAGATCCCTAAGTGGCCTCCTCAAGGATTGAACTCACAACCCTGGGTTTAGCAGGCCAATGCTCAAACCACTCAGTGGTTTGAGCATTGGCCTACTAAACCCAGGGTTGTGAGTTCAATCCTTGAGGAGGCCACTTAGGGATCTGTCACAGATTGAAGTGTCACTAGAGGAGGTTTTGGAATTAATTGATAAACTCAACATTAACAAGTCACTGAGACCAGATGGCATTCACTCAAGAGTTCTGAAAGAACTCAAATGTGAAATTGCGGAACTATTAAATAAGATTCGTAACCTGTCCTTTAAATTGGCTTCTGTACCCAATGACTGGAAGACAGCTAATGTAACGGCAGTATTTAAAAAGGGCTCTAGAGGTGATCCTGGCAATTACAGACCGGTAAGTCTAACATCAGTGCTGGGAAAATTAGTCGGAACAATAGTTAAGAATAAAATTGTCAGACACATAAAAAAACAAACTGTTGATCAATAGTCAACATGGTTTCTGTAAAGGGAAATCGTGTCTCACTAAAGAGTACTTTGAAGTGGTCAACATACATGTGGACAAGGGGGATCCAGTGGGCATAGTGTACTTAGATTTCCAGAAAGCCTTTGACAAGGGTCCCTCACCAAAGGCTATTACATAAATTAAGCTGCCATGGGATAAAAGGGAAAGTCCTTTCATGGACTGAGAACTAGTTAAAAGACAGGGAACAAAGGGAAGGAATTAATGGTAAATTCTCAGAATGGAGAGGGTAACTAGTGGTGTTCCCCAAGGGTCAGTCCTCGGACCAATCCTATTCAATTTATTCATAAATGATCTGGTGAAAGGGGTAAAGAGTGAGGTGGCAAAGTTTGCAGATGATACTAAACTGCTCAAGATAGTTAAGACCAAAGCAGGTTGTGAAGAACTTCAAAAAGATCTCACAAAACTAAGTGATTGGGCAACAAAATGGCAAATGAAATATAATGTGGATAAATGTAAAGTAATGCACATTGGAAAAAATAACCCCAACTATACATACAATATGATGGGGGCTAATTTAGCTACAATGAGTCAGGAAAAAGATCTTGGAGTCATCATGGATAGTTCTCTGAAGACATTCATGCAGTGTGCAGAGGCAATCAAAAAAGCAAACAAGATGTAAGCAAACATTAAAAAGGGGATAGAAAATAAGACTGAGAATATATTATTGCCCTTATATAAATCCATGGTACGCCCACATCTTGAATACCGCATACAGATGTGGTCACCTCATCTCAAAAAAGATATACTGGCACTAGAAAAGGTTCAGAGAAGGGCAACTAAAATGATTAGGGGTTTGGAACGGGTCCCATATGAGGAGAGATTAAAGAGGCTAGGACTCTTCAGCTTGGAAAAGAGAAGACTAAGGGGGGATATGATAGAGGTATATAAAATCATGAGTGATGTGGAGAAAGTTATTTACTTATTCCCATAATACAAGAACTAGGGGTCACCAAATGAAATTAATGGGCGTCAGGTTTAAAACAAATAAAAGAAAGTTCTTCACGCAGTGCACAGTCAACTTGTGGAACTCTTTACCTGAGGAGGTTGTGAAGGCTAGGACTATAACAGCCTTTAAAAGGGAACTGGATAAATTCATGGTGGTTATGTCCATTAATGAATCCTGTGGCACCTTATAGACTAAGGTGCCACAGGATTCTTTGCTGCTTCTACAGAACCAGACTAACACGGCTACCCCTCTGATACATGTCCATTAATGGCTATTAGTCAGGATGGTTAAGGAATGGTGTCTCTATCCTCTGTCTGTCAGAGGATGGAGATGGATGGCAGGAGAGAGATCACTTGATCATTGCCTGTTAGGTTCACTCCCTCTGGGGCACCTGGTATTGGCCACTGTTGGTGGACAGGATACTGGGCTAAATGGACCTTGGGTCTGATCCAGTACGGCCGTTATTATGTTCTTATGTTCTTAATTAAATTAGGAAAATCTAGCTGCCTGTTAGGAAATTCCAGAATTAAGGTGGATGGTGCTAACTTACTGATGCCTTCTTATGCATATGCATTATGATGCTCTTTTGTTAGATAATCCCATAATACTTTTTCTTCTGGAACTTTTCTCTTTCCAGGCAGAGGATGAGGTTGCTGCTTGGTATTTCTCTTTATACTCATTGTTCAGTGGTCTCCCCAGCCATATTTATTGCAAACCAACAAAACGCTCCTCTGAATACAGTATTATCAAATCCGTCAAGAACTTTTCTATGGCACTCACTGCTTTAGTATCTGAATGTCTGACACATTTTAAGAAATTAATCTTCACCAGGGCTAGGATGGGGTGTAGTCGGGTGGGGCCCGTGTCCCTCCACCCTCAGCCTCCCCATCCCGGGCTGGCAGTGCTCCCGTTCCTTAGGCCAAGGGTCCTGCTTTGGTGCTCACCCTGCCTGAGTTCTAACTGTTTGCCACCCCACCCTGCTTGAGGGTCTGGACTTACAGACTGCTACAGCTCTGCCTTGAATATGGGCCAGAGCCCTAACTTCCTGTGGCTCTGCCCGACCTGGAGGGAGTCAGAGTTCCTGTGTAGACTGTTCGTAGCTGTCTGCCCAGCCAGGTGGCTGTGGGCTAAAGACTGTTGGGTTCACCCTGCCTCAGGAGCTGGAGATCTCCCCTATAATCTGTTACCTGCGGCCTGCCAGTGGTGAGGCAGTGGGACCTCCCTCCAGGCCAATCAGAGGGGGGCCAGGAGGGCCATCTGGCCTGGGCTTCAAGCTCAAAGGGGCCTCAAATTTAGACACTTGTTATTTTTTGGCATTTCACAACTTGTTTTCCCTCAGTAATTGGTGCATTTGCACAGAAAAAGGCTAGAAAAGCATTTGTTAAATAAAAAATCCAAATTAAGTCTCACTCCTCTTTTGGTGCCTTATTTTGTTTCCATGTGTTGTCATTTTTTATTTTTATTATGGTTAGGGGCCTCAAAAACTGGAAGTGGCCCGGGCCTCTCTGGACCTCTGAGAGGACCTGCCTCCCTCCCAACTTGTCTGTGAGGGACCACGACAGAGATCAAGACCAACATTTGCAAACTGTTCAATGCCCACACATTTTAGGGGGTTGAATAACTCAAAAATCTAGGCCTTAATTTCTCAAAGGCACTGAACACTTGTTTGTACCTTACGCACCTCTCTCTGCTTTCATTGCCCTTCCCAATATTTGTCTGTATCATCTGTTTTGATTATAAACTCTTCAGAGCAGACACCACCTGTTACTATATTTTTGTTTAGTGCCAAGAACAATAAAGCCCTAATCTCTGTTGTCTACAGTAATAACAGTATCACCAACTCTTGGGTGGTTGTTTTTTCTGCAAGGGACAAGATTTCGGAATGGGCTGGAGCTAGTTTGTGAAGACACAAGAAGCTCCAGTCCTTTATGCATGAACCAAATGACTGTCCTTTCTGTCTCTGTAGCCTCCTGCTTGTCCACATCACACCTTCCAATTTCTGCAGGAAATCAGACAGGGATCCTGCAGACAACAGCCTCCTTCACTACATAATCCTGACTCATTCCCTGAACACTATCTATCCTGAAAAGCCATAATATTAGATTTTTAAAAAGGGAAAAACCATGGCACATAATATTATAATAATGATTAAGGTTTATGTCATCCAAAAAAATTAAGATTTTTTTTTAAACTTTACAAGAAAAAATATGAAACTGTTTTATGATACTTAAACAGCTTAATACCATTTGGAAACACTTATTCCACTGTTCTGGACATATAAAGAAACAATTTTGTAATAATTCATGGAGGACTCTTGCTCAATGGCAGATTCCCAGAATCACAAAGGTCATGACAGTATAGGAGGGGGAAAAAATTTAAATGTCATAAATTTCTGTCACAGAACCCATGGGCATGAAGTACACCTTACTTATAAACCCTCAAATCTAAATGAGGAACAACAAAGCTTCTGACATTTGGAAATATATAGTGTGTTTAGGACATAGCTCCTTTGATGCACTTCAAAATCTCCATTCCTGAGGGAGCACCACCAAGAATTACCATGGATGTCAGCTTGATTAATTGTTTTATTTCTGATAATGTGCAAACACTGACTTCGTGTTCAATAGGAATATGACGTATTAACAGCAGAGATTTATCCCTACAGGAAGCAAGCAGCTCAGACTGGTGAATGGGGCAGATCGCTGCTCTGGGAGAGTGGAAATCTACAATGATGGCATGTGGGGAACAGTCTGTGATGATTTCTGGGACCTATCAGATTCCAATGTTGTTTGCAAACAGCTTGGATGTGGACGCACTCTTCTTTCAAATCTCTCTGGACATTATGGGGAAGGATCAGGGAAGATCTGGCTAGATGATCTGAATTGTTCTGGGAATGAATCCAAGCTCTGGGAATGTCCTTCCAGAGGATGGGATCAACATAACTGTCATCACTATGAAGACGTAGGAATTCTCTGCTCAGGTGTGGACAATGAATTCTCTATTGACCCTGATTAACAGGAAAATAAATCATAGATTCCAAGGCCAGAAAGGACCATTGTGATCTCTAGTCTGACCACTTATTTAAAAAAAGGACATAAGACTTCCTAAAATAACTCCTAGAACATATCTTTTAGAAGAACATGCAATCTTGATTTAAACATTGAAAGTGATGGAGAATCCACCATGACTGTTATTATCTTTTTCCAAAGGCTAAATTCCCTCCCTGGTAAAAAATTATACCTTATTTCCATTGTGAATTTGTCTAGCTTCAGCTTCCAGCCATTGGATCATGTTATACCTTTTGTCTGCTAGACTGAGGAACCCATTATCAAAAATTTGTTCCCCATGTTGGCACTTATAGACTGTGGTCATCACCTCGTAACCTTTTCTTTGTTAGACTCAAGGAGATCAATCTATTTAGTTTATCAGTAGAGGCATATTCTCCAGTTTTCAATTGTTCTTGTGACTCTTCTTTGAACTATTCATTTTATCAGCATCTTTCTTTAATTGTAGACACCAGAACTGGACATAGTATTCCAGCTGCTGGCACTCCAGTGCCAAATATAGTGGTAAAATAACCTCTCTAATCCTACATGATTTATCCATCCAAGGATGGCATTAGCCCTTTTGGCCCCAGTGTTGCACTGGGAGCTCATGTTCAATTGTTTATCCATTACTACCTCCAAATCTTTGTCAGAGTCGCTGCTTCCAAGGATAGAGTCCCCCATCCTATAAGTAAGGCCTACATTATTTGTTCCTAGATATATACATTTACATTTAGCCTTATTAAAACACACATTGCTTGCTTGCACCCAGCTTACCAAGAGATCCAGATTGGTCTGTATCAGTGACCTGTCTTCTTCATTATTAACCACTCCCACAATCTTTGCGTCATCTGCACACTTTATATTTTCTTCCATGCAATTGATAAAAATGTTTAAATATCCTAGTGCCAAAAACTGATCCCTGTGGGACACCACTAAAATTACAACTACTGGATGAGGATTTCCCATTCATAATTACTAGGTCTGTCGATTAATCGCAGTTAACTCATGTGATTAACTCAAAAAAAATAATTTTGATTATTTTTTTTAATCTCCCATTGATATCTCATCATGACAAGAATAGCACCAGAGAGCAAAGCTAACTTATCAAGGAGTTTAGATACTATGGTCAAAAGTGGATGCCTAAAATTAAAGTCCATATTTAGGCTTTTACTAGCCACTGACATATTTCCATCCATCACTTTCACATGGGAGCAGGATGGCGGCTGTGATTAAAGGACTGCCTTGAGGTTCCCAAGATATAGTTTCCATTTCCAGCTTTGCTATAGGTTTTCTATTCACCTTGGACAAATAACTTAGGTCGAAGTTTCTAAATATATTTAGGTGTTGCTTTGCTCCATGTTGCAATGCTTAACTGAGTAGGGAGCCTAAGACTCATTTTCAAAAGTGACTTGGGCACTTAGATCTTCAAAGCTATTTAGACCCTAACCCACATTGAAATCAGTAGGAGTTTGGCACCTAAATACCTCTGAGGATCTGGCTCTCAGGCGCTCAAGTGCCATTTGACTCCTAAATGTCTGTCACTTTTGATCTGGATCTTAATCTATCTTTGCCTCAGTTCCCCATCTGTAAAATGGGGATATTAATACTTCCCCCACCCTTTGTGTGTCTTGTCTATCTAGATTGCAAGATCTTCAGGACAGGGACTGTCTCTTACTGTGTGTTTAGCAAGTATCTAACATTACGGAGCCTCAGTCTTGATTGGGGCCCCAAAGCAGTACTGTAATACAAATAAATAAAATAATAATAATAATAAAGTTAATAATTAATAACTAAACAGTAGCTTGGTTTAAAAAAAATGCTGCATGGCTCACATTGAAAGACTTTTCCTTACAGGAAGCCAACAGGTCAGACTGGCGAATGGGATCGATCACTGTGCAGGGAGAGTGGAGATTTCTTACAATGGCACCTGGGGGACAGTCTGTGATGATTCCTGGGACCGATCAGATGCCAGTATCGTTTGCAAACAGCTGAGATGTGGACACGCCATCAGTGCAACTGTCTCTGCTCATTATGGGCAAGGATCAGGGCAGATCTGGCTGGATGAGTTGAAATGCTCTGGAACCGAATCCACTCTCTCAGAATGTCCTTCCGAGGGTTGGGGGCAGCATAACTGTGGGCATCATGAAGATGCAGGAGTGCTCTGTTCAGGTCTGTTCTGTGAACACTCTGCTCAACTGATAAACAAGGAATTAATATGAGGGATGAATGTTAGAAAATGGAGATTGAAAATCAGAAGGCAGTTGAGTGTGACAGAGAAAAATCTCTCTGCTGGTCATGAGTCTTTCTGGCATTTATTCTGGCAAAATTATAAATAGGCTTTCTCCTCCTAAGAGCAGAGTTAGAACCATCCCCTTGACGGTAGGGCTTTGTGGGATGGGGACACACCTTCCCCCAAATTGTGTGAACCCCAAAATTTTTCATGTCATCACGATATTACCTATAACAGGGCCAAAATCCTATTATATGTCACAGTTGGCCACACTGTATTTTGCAACCTAACTAATGTTTTAAACTCAGACTGTTGAACAGGGAAATTAAAACTGGGAATGGAGCTGAGACTGGGGCAAGGATACCTCTGGGACACTAATGATGACATAGCACTGAGCTGTCAGCTACAGTATGGAAATGCAGAGAAAACCTGCAACCAACCCCTGTTGTCTTTAAGGCAAAAACCAGAAAAGTCATAATTTTAAATTGAAGAAAGAAAAGCCCCAGGACACATTAAGTTATTTGTCACAAGAAATATTATGATAAATTTAATATTCTTTATTTTACAAGAATCATAATTTGAAACCAACTAATATTTATTTAATATTTTAAACCACTTAAAAACTCACAATCCACTATACTGAACACATAGGGACCCAAATTTGTAAAAATTCACAAAGGAGACTTGCTTACAAGCAGATAAACCAGAATAACAAGGAATATTAATTTGTGGGGGGACGGCAGGGTGGAGGGAATCAAACACCATTGACATCTGTTGTGACCATGACAAACATAAAATTCCACTCATAACCCCATCAAGTCTGAATGTGCATTTCACTACCCTATGCAGTTGCAAAATACATTGTAAGTAGGAGATGATACCCACCAGATGCTGCAATACCTCCAGATCATATATTCACTGTCATAAATTGCTGAGGCTGTCTTTTAGCTCAGGTGTTTTCTGAAATCTTACAAAAATCCTGTTCTTCGATAGCATCCGGAATTTCTCCCTACAGGAAGCGAACAGATCAGACTGGTGAATGGGGCAGATCGTTGCTCTGGGAGAGTGGAAATTTATTACAATGACACCTGGGGGACAGTCTGTGATGATTCCTGGGACACATCAGATGCCAATGTTGTTTGCCAAGAATTGGGATGTGGACACGCCATCAATGCACCTGGCTCAGCTCATTATGGGCAAGGATCGGGGCAGATCTGGCTGGATGATGTGAGTTGCTCTGGAAGCGAATCCTATCTTCGGGACTGTTCCTCCAGTGGATGGGGTCAGCACAACTGTGGGCACGGTGAAGACGCTGGAGTTCTCTGCTCAGGTCTGTTCTGTGAATGCTCTATTGAATTTGATTAACAGAATTAATATAAGAGATGAATATTAACTAAACAAGATGCAATAAAAGGAGAAGGTAGCCGAGTATGATGAAAAAGAATCTATCTCCCTGATGGACCCAGAATTCTTTCACATTTGTTTCTACTAAAATTCCTTGTTTCTGTCCCAAACAGCACAATTAAGTTGGGATAAAATTTTGTCCTTAGTGTTATCACCAGATTTCTCCAACTCACAGCCTCTTTCTGCTCCAAATCATTTGTGTCTGAGGTTATGAATTAATAATTTAAAATATACTAAGTACATCAGGCTTGGTACTAACCTATGAGGCATCACAGTATTCATGTATTTTGAGATGCAGCCCTTACTATGATTCTTTGCTTTTTTAGCCCTCGACTTTGTACCATTACAAAACTTTTTCTCTTAATTTGTGGTTATTTTCCTTAATAATTTTTCTGAGGTTTTATTCAAAGATTTTGAAAAATACAAGTAAATTACATCTCTCCACTTTTACCTGCTCTTCTAGTGATATGTGAGAGCAGCATGTTTTTCCATTCAAAAATGCCTTTTCAACTATATGTACTTAATTTTAGCCATATTGTCGTCACACCGGCCTATATTTAATTAGACAAACAAGCATCGTAACATGTTCCTGCTGAAATACGGATATAAATTACAACAGTTTTCTAGTACGTAAAAATGCTCAATATCTGGAGGGAAGAATTGCAATCTGCTAAAGAATGCACTAATAAAGTAATGCTATCACGTAATCTAACCTATGACAATTTCCCTCTTGGCCAGCACACTGACAATTGAATTACAGAACAAAACACAGAAGCTGCTACAGCTTGAGGTAAAGCTCTCAAGCTTAGGCTGTAACAGACTCATGTCCTCTGTGGATCAGGCACATAGAGGGGGCTGTAACACACTCACCAATGAATTATTCTAATTCATCTCCTGCAGATTTAGAAGGAATGCTCATTACCCAGCAGTCAATATTCTAAGATCTCTTTTTTTTTACACATTAACAAATTATCCTTTACAGGACTCTGATCAATATTTTATTGTTCTGTTATTTTATTTTCAAGGGCTCGCTGACATTTTTCTCCATTCCATTCCTCAAAAGCTTTTAAATCCTATCTGCCTTACTCTACAGCTGGGTTATCTTCTTGGCACTGTGGCTACATGTACCAAACTCAGAATACTTAAATTTAGCTTCAAGGTGTTGAACTGATACAAATCTCATTTCTAATGTAGCTTTAGGCATGGTGGCTGGTTCTGTAATTCTTGAGATTTAGAGTGAAATCCTCACCCCACTGAAATCAATGGGAGATTTGCCAACAAATGCAAGGGGGCCAGGACTTCATCTGTTAAATATTCATTTCAACCCC
Organism: Cuora mccordi; assembly: GCA_003846335.1. Taxonomy (NCBI): domain Eukaryota; kingdom Metazoa; phylum Chordata; order Testudines; family Geoemydidae; genus Cuora; species Cuora mccordi. The sequence goes on along the minus strand of ML129500.1, from coordinate 6,942,362 downwards.
CTGCAGTGGCATGAGAGTGAGGGGGGATCTCTACGGGAACTAAAGTATAATGATTCTCATCCTTATCAGAATCATTACTATCATGGATGCAATGGGAGTTTCTAACAAAACTGTAAAACTGTAGCAACCCTTAGATTTAGGCAGCCTAACATTTTCCACTATAATTCATTCTTGCAATCTTTTCTTTGTTTTCTTTAGAAGGTCTGACACCGCCATTGTTTGCAGCAGGCTTGGCTATTTAGTAGGGGGAACTCCCTCAATGTAGCAAAGTGTCTTTTCTTTGTCCTGTGTGTTGTGTATTTGGTTGTCATGGTTTTTGTTCCTATGGCAACTGAGTTAGATTATTAGGGGATAGCCCAGCCAGCTTTGGCCGGTTAGGTGAGCTCTGTGTCTGTAAATAAATGGTAGTTTTATTAGCTGTCAGCTCTCTGGCCTCAAGTGATTTCTTCCTAAACCGGCTGCCCCCAAGGATATAACAAGTGGCGACGATGGATGGGATTCCGGTGCTGCTCCAGTAACAGAAGGAAGTAGAAGTCAAGGTAAAGAACAAACAAACAAAAAAACTGCTTGTTGCACTGACTGTGAAAGTGAAACTAAAAATCATGGCTACTCTGACGGGCCACTGGAACCTTTTGATGGGAATATAGAGCAATGGCATGTGTATACGGAGCGTTTTGAGCTTTTTGGTATTGCAAATGACATTACAGAAGAGAAGAAGGTGCCAATATTCTTAAGTGTTGTAGGGGCTAAAACCTACT
>ML129500.1:6915926-6933228 GCA_003846335.1 Cuora mccordi | reverse complement strand
CACCCACAAATCACCAGATGCGCTCTGCGCCCTCTCCACCCACCCCAATTCTGCATGCCCTCTGCAGCCAGAGTCACCCACAGCCACCAGACATGCTTTGTGCCCTTTCTCCAGCCACCCCAGTTCTGCGCTCCCCCTGTAGGTAGAAACTCACCCACAACCACCAGACGCGTTCTGCACACTCTTTCCAGCCACACCAGCTCTACACCTCCCCTGCAGCCAGAGTCACGCACAGCCACCAGATGCGCTCTGCCTGCTCTCTCCACGCACTCCAGCTCTGCACGCCCCCTGCAGCCAGAGTCATCCACAGCCAACAGACGTTCTATGTGCGCTCTCTCCAGCCACCCCAGCTCTGCTCTCCTCCTGCAGCCAGAGTCACTCAACGCCACCTGACGCGCTGTGCGAACTCTCTCCAGCCACCCCAGCTCTGTGCCTCCCTTGCAGCCAGTCACCCACAGACACCATACGCGCTCTGCGCGCTCTCTCCACCCACTCCAGCTCTGCGCTCCCCCTGCAGCCAGAGTCACCCACAGACACCAGACGCGCTCTGCGCGCTCGCTCCACCCACCCCAGGTATGACGAAGGGGGACTGTTCTTACTGTGGTCTGTGAATGCTTTGTTGGTGCCTCAGTGTCCCCTAGGCAGTTCTTAAGTATCTAGCAAAGCAAAAGGCCAGTGTACCTAAATGCCTGACACTCTGTCTCCTAGCAACTGGTGGCCTGGGCCCCTCCTCTGCAAAGGTGCCAGCTGAAGGTGTTGGAGACAAAGGGATCAGGTGACCTCCTGGCCCGGGAAAGGGGCTGAGGAGAGAGGAGGGGCCGGAGGGGGTGGGGGAGTCTGGAGCTGGCTGGGGGAGGAAGGGAAGGACAGACAGGGCTGTGATCCCCCAATGGGGCTGTGGGGCTCCTGGGGCCCCAAGATGGACCTAACAGGGGGGATCCTGTTGTCTGTGCCTGCAAGACCTGTGTTGGACTGTGCTCCTGTCGTCTAAATAAACCTTCTGCTTTACTGGCTGGCTGAGAGTCCTGGTGAATCACAGGAAGCCAGGGGTGCAGGACCCTGACTCCCCCACACTCCGTGACAACTGGTGATAGTGGTGGGATGTACTGCACCCCATGGACGGCGCTGCCTGCAGTAAGTGACTGGGGATCAGTAAAACGAAGGGACGATATCAGGAGGCGATTAACCCCTGGGAGTGTGTGACCAGAGTGCAGGACTTTGCAGTAACTGGGTCCCCCGGGGGGATTGCAGGAGCAGTCCCAGAGGTGGAGGAGTCTGCAGCTCAACCCTGGCAGAGAGGTGGTGACCTGAAGAAGGGCTGGTGCACGAGGGGTCTCCCTGGAACCGGTGGGAAGCTGAGAGCACAGGCCGGCGAGTGGCCAGCAGGAAGATGTTTGCTAAGCACCTTAAGAAAGACCTGGTGGAGCTGTGCAGGCAGAGGGGGCTGCGCATTGGGAGGTCCACCAAAGACCAGCTAATTGCCCAGCTGGAGGAGAAGGATCGCTTGGGTGAACCGAGCCCTGTCCCAGAGGGAAGCCGCCCAGTGGATGCAGTGTGGGCACCGGGGCCTGACATGGCTGGGAGGGGCCAGACTGCTGCCAAGGACACCCCGAGACCCTGCCCACCTATACCTAGGGGAGGGGTTGGGGGAAGCCCAGTGAATACTGAGGGCACCCTGACCCCAGCGCCCAGCAGGGGATCATCTCGGCGGAGCTCCCCGTCTCTGGAACGGATGCGGTTGGAATATCACAGGGAGGCGCTCGAGTTAAGGAGGCAAGAACTGAAGGAGCGGGAGAACCAGCGTAAACACGAGGAGAACCAGTGCCAGCATGAGCTGGAACTGGCCCGGCTGAGGAGAGTGAGCGGGGGACCCAACCCTACAAAAAGCTATGATAAGGGCTTCCTGGCCTGGCGTAAGGAGGGGGAGGACATAGATACCTTCCTGACGGCCTTTGAGAATGCCTGCGAGCTGCACCGGGTTGACCCTGCAGACAGGATCCCGTTTCTCACCCCCTTACTGGACTCCACCGCCGTGGAGGTGTACAGCCGAATGAGAGGGGCAGAGGCAGGGGACTATGAACTGTTCAAACAGGCTCTGCTCCGCAAGTTTGGGCTGACTCCTGAGATGTACCGGAAGAGGTTCTGGAGTCAACATAAAACCCGTGAGGTCACATACCTACAACTGGTCAACCGGGCGAAGGGGTATGCCCTCAAGTGGATAGCTGGGGCCCAAACTAAAGAGGACCTGCTTGACCTATTCATACTGGAGCACCTGTATGAGCAGTGCCTGTCTGACCTGAGCCTGTGGTTGATGAACCAGAAGCCAGAGAACCCGCAGCACGCAGGCCAGCTGGCCGACCAATTTGTGGACAGTCGGGCAGGGGATAACAGGGAGGAGTCTCGAAGGAGCAAGCCTGCCTCAACGCAGAGAGAAAGTCACCATGGGACCTCCCAATGGGGGCCTATGGAGAACCCCCACCAAAGGGGAACATCCAGCGTCAGGTCCATCCGACCCACTCGAGGGGACCCACGAGACATGGGCTGCTATCACTGTGGCCAACGAAGCCACATACGGGCCCAGTGCCCCAAGCTCAGGGACAGACCGAGAAGACCCAACCCTCAGAGGTTTGACTGGGTAAAGACCCAGTCGGATGAGGGGCAACATTCCCAGGAAAGGGGGGCTGGCAGTGTACCACCTGGGAAGGAGGGAAGAGGGCCCCAGGTCAGCTCCTCTGGGGGGCTGGATGCTCCAGACACAGGGTTTTTGGTTTACAGGGTGGGCATGGGGCTGCCCCTCCGGAGCGAGTGCCTTGTTCCCCTGGAGGTAAATGGGAGGAAGGTCACTGGGTACTGGGACACGGGCGCAGATGTGATGCTGGCCCGGCCCGAGGTGGTGGCCCCAGATCGGATGATGCCCGACACCTACCTGACCCTGCTGGGTGTGGGCGGGACCCCATTCAAGGTGCCTGTGGCGAGGGTACACCTGAATTGGGGGGCCAAAGGGGGCCCCAAGGACGTGGGGGTACACCCACATTTGTCCACGGAGGTGTTAATGGGGGGGAGGCCTCGAGGACTGGCCAAGCAACGCCCGGGGTACCCTGGTCATGACCCGTAGTCAGAGTCAGCGAAGGGCACTGTGCCCTGACAACGGGGAAGGTACTCTGCCCGAGGTGCAGGACCCTAACCTAGTGGGGAGGGAACCCCCAGGGACATGGCTCAGAGAGGCTGCGGCCTCAGACCCAGCTGACGAGAGAGAGCAGGTCCCCATCCCTGTCCCAGCTGCTGAGTTCCAGGCCGAGTTGCAGAAAGACCCCTCCTTGTGGAGGCCAAGGGACCTGGCCGACCTCAGTGTGGTACAGACCATAAGGAGAGGTTCCTGTGGGAGAAGGGGTTCCTGTACCGAGAATGGGCTCCCCCCGGGGAAGTGGAGTCATGGGGGATCAGAAGGCAGCTGGTGGTTCCCCAGAAGTTTCGCCACAAGCTCCTGTACCTGGCCCATGACCTCCCCCTCGCAGGGCACCAGGGAATCCGGCGCACCAGGCAGAGGCTGCTACAGAACTTTTACTGGCCTGGGGTCTTTACCCATGTCTGACAGTACTGTCAATCCTGTGAGCCCTGCCAGAGGGTGGGGAAGGCCCGGGACAAGGGGAAAGCAGTTTTGAGACCTTTACCCATCGTAGAAGAACCTTTCCAGAAGGTGGCCAAGGACATAGTGGGACCTCTCAGCAAGACGACTCAGTCGGGGAAGAAATACATTCTGGTGGTGGTAGATTTCGCCACTCACTACCCAGAGGCGGTGTCCTTGTCCTCTATCGAAGCAGACACCGTGGCAGATGCGCTGCTGACCATTTTCAGCCAGGTGGGGTTCCCCAAGGAAGTCTTAACGGACCAGGGGTCCAACTTCATGTCGACCCTGCTCCGGTCCTTGTGGCAGAAATGTGGGGTCCGGCACAACTGGGCCGCAGCATATCACCCCCAGTCCAACAGGCTGGTGGAAAGGTTCAACGGGACGATAAAGATGATGCTAAAAACATTTAGGAACCAGCACCCACAGGACTGGGACAGGTACTTACCTCACCTGCTGTTCGCGTACCGGGAGGTACCCCAGGAATCTACTGGGTTTTCATCTTTTGAACAGTTATATTGAAGGCAGGTAAGGGGGCCCCTGGACCTGATGAGAGACGAATAGGAGGGGAAGGTCGCTCCCGATGGAGAGTCGGTGGTGGAGTATGTCCTGACCTTCCGGAAAAGACTTGTTGAGCTCATGGGCCTGGCCAGGGAGAATCTGGCCTAAGCCCAGAGGAAGCAGAAAGTCTGGCATGACCGCACGGCACGGGCCCGCGCCTTCGCCACCAGGGATCAGGTGATGGTTCTCATCCCCGTGAGAAAGAACAAACTCCAGGCCGCCTGGGAAGGGCCCTTCAAGGTTATCAAGCAACTAAATGAGGTAAACTATGTGGTGGAGCTGTCAAACTGGGTGCACCACCGCCGGGTGTACCATGTGAATATGATGAAGCCATACTATGACGGGGGAATGTGGTGTTGGCCGTGTGTGGACATTGGGAGGAGCAGGGAGATGACCTTTTTAGTGTATCTATTCCCTGGGACAAAAGCTGGTTCCCCCCTGGAGGCAATTCCCCTCTGATCAGCTGACCCTGGCCCAGCACGCTGAGATCTGAGGAGTGCTGCATCTGTACCGACAGCCGTTTTCCAACCAGCCTGGACGCACTAATTTGACTGTCCACCAGGTGGAGACCGGGTCACATCCTCCTATAAGATGCTCCCCTTTTCTGGTCACCGGGAAACCTGCCCAGGACCTAGAAAGAGAGGTTAGGGATATGCTGGCTTTGGGGGTGATCCAGCCATCTTCCAGCCCTTGGGCCTTGCCAGTGGTGCTGGTCCCCAAAAGGGATGGGTCGATCCGGTTCTGTGTGGACTATCGAAAGCTCAGTGCCATCACTGTATCTGATGCCTACCCCATGCCCAGGCCTGACGAGCTCCTAGACAAGCTGGGAGGCGCTCGGTACCTCACCACCATGGATCTTACAAAGGGCTACTGGCAGCGGCACAGGAGCCAGCAAACAGGGCGGCGAACAGGGGAGTTTGAGTGGGAGTTTACAGGGGGAGGCGGAAGGGGGCGGCACCGCGTGTCCCGTGTTCCCCAGGTAAGAACGCCGAGCGAGGCCGAGACAGCAGCCGCCATGAGCCAAGCAGCAGAGGATACACCGAGGATAAGAGCATGCAGCAGCTGCGGTATGTACATGGTCCTAGCAGGGGACCCAGAACAGTACTATGTATGCATGAAGTGTCGCCTAATAGAGCTGCTGGAGGAAAAGATCCAGGGCCTAGAGCTGCAGGTAGAAACCCTGGTAGAGCATAGAAGGGGGTTTGAGCAGCTGATGGAGCAATGGCAAGCAGTAACCGAAGGGGAACGCCCAGGAGTACAGGGGAAGCAGGGGCTAAGGCCAGTGAGGGGGCACAGCCGGACGAGGAAGATGGGCGGTGGAAGCATGTGACCGTGAGAAGCAGGCCGAGAAAAAGGAGAGCCAGTGAGGGGGAAATAGAGCTAAGGAACAGGTTCGAAGGTCTGGAGAATGAGGAAGGGGTAAAGCAGATGGTAGCGGACGGTGGGAGGCCAAGGAAAAAGAGAAGAGCGGCCAGTCCGATAGAAAGAGGGGAGGAGTCTATGGAGGCAGCACCAAGTTTGGGCCCAGGGAAGATGCAGGATGGCTTAAGGGGAACCACAAGGGATGATAGGAATGGAAGGAGCTTGCAACCAGGGGGGACGGAGGATAGGTTAGAGGACCGCACTGTCCCCAGGCAAAGGCAGGTCTACGTGATTGGGGACTCCATACTGAGAAGGTTGGACAGGCCTGTGACCAGGGCCGATCCGGAGAACAGAAGGGTGTGCTGTCTACCGGGTGCTAAAATATGGGATGTGGACCTGAGGTTGAAAAGGATCCTAAGAGGAGCAGGTAAGAACCCTTTGGTCATCCTTCATGTAGGAACGAATGACACGGCTAGATTCTCGCTAGAGAGGATCAAGGGAGACTATGCCAGGTTGGGTAAGACGCTCAAGGAAATTGAGGCTCAGGTGTTCTTCAGTGGGATCCTACCTGTCCCTAGGGAAGGGCGCCAAAGGGGTGAGAGGATCGTGACGATTAATAGTTGGCTGAGGGAGTGGTGTTACAAGGAGGGCTTTGGGATGTATGGGCACTGGGAGGCTTTTGGGGACAGACAACTGTTCTCACGGGATGGGCTCCACCTAAGTAGGGAAGGAAGTAGACTTCTAGGAGGGAGGCTGGCTCATCTGATTAAAAGAGCTTTAAACTAGACACTGGGGGGAGACGGTTGGGAGAGGTCCTGGTGCTCTCCATGCCAAATTTATACATTGGGAGTGAGAACAACAAGATAACAACAGATATAGCCAGAGGGGGACGGTCAGGTGTAAGGAAGAGGGGGGGGGGGGACGGATACTAGATCGACAGGTCATACTGGTAGTACTGTGTCCCTACCGAGTTGGGTGAAAAGGGTGAGAGGAGCCAAACAGCAAAAATTAGGATGTTTGTTCACCAATGCGAGAAGCTTAGGTAACAAAATGGAGGAACTGGAGCTCCTGGTCCGAGAATTGAAACCGGATATCGTAGGAATAACCGAAACATGGTGGAACGGTAGCCATGACTGGAGTACAGGTATGGAAGGGTATGTGCTGTTTAGGAAAGACCGATGCAAAGGTAAAGGTGGGGGAGTAGCATTGTATATCAATAATGAGGTGAAATGTAACGAAATAACTAGCAATGCAATGGATAATACGGAGTCTGTTTGGGCAATGGTGACATTGGGGAAGAAAACTAGTAGAGCCTCCCCCGGGATAGTGATTGGGGTGTGCTATAGACCGCCGGGATCTAGCCTGGAGATGGATAGAGAGCTCTTTAATGTTTTTAAGGAGGTAAATACTAATAGGAACTGTTTGATCATGGGGGACTTTAACTTCCCGGATATAGATTGGGAAACAAATGCTAGTAATAATAATAGGGCTCAGCTCTTCCTAGACGTGATAGCTGATGAATTCCTTCATCAAGTAGTTGCTGAACCGACGAGGGGGGATGCCATTTTAGATCTGATTTTGGTGAGTAACGAGGACCTTGTTGAGGAAATAGTTGTAGGGGACAACCTAGGCTCGAGTGATCATGAGCTAATTCGTTTCAAAGTAAATGAGAGGATAATCAATATTGCATCTGAGACTAGGGTTTACGATTTTAAAAGGGCTAACTTTACTAAATTAAGGCGACTATTTAGGGAAGTGGACTGGACTAACATATTTAGGGATCTAAAGGCAGATGACGCCTGGGGTTACTTCAGGTTGAAGTTGCAGGAGTTGACAGAGGCATGTATCCCGAGAAAGGGAAAACGGCTCGTAGGTAGCAGTTTTAGACCGAGCTGGATGAGCAAGCGTCTTAGAGGGGTCATTAAGAAAAAACAGAAAGCGTACAAGGAGTGGAAAATGGGAGGGATCAGCAAAGAAACCTACCTTATTGAGGTCAGAGGGTGTAGGGAAGCAGTGAGAAAGGCAAAGAGCCGGGTGGAGATGGACCTAGCGAAGGGGATTAAAACCAATAGCAAAAGGTTTTTTAGCCATATAAATAGGAAGAAAACCAAGAAGGAAGAAGTGGGACCGCTTAAAACTTTAGACGGAGTGGAGACTAGGGATAATCTTGGCATGGCACAATATCTGAACGAATATTTTGCCTCGGTCTTTAATGAGGCTAATGAAGGGCTAAAGAATAGTGATAGAGGGACTGATGGGAATGAAGATATGGGGGTAGACATTACGGTATCTGAGGTAGAAGCCAAACTTGAACAGCTAAACGGAAGTAAATCGGGGGGCCCGGATAATCTTCATCCTAGAATATTAAGGGAATTGGCGAGTGAAATTGCAAGCCCGTTAGCGATGATTTTTAATAAATCTCTAAACTCGGGGATTGTACCGTTTGACTGGAGATTAGCTAATGTAGTTCCCATATTCAAGAAGGGGAAAAAAAGTGACCTGGGTAACTACAGGCCTGTTAGTTTAACATCTGTAGTATGCAAAGTCATGGAAAAATTTTTAAAGGAGAGAGTGGTTACGGAGCATGAGGCCGATGGCAACTGGGACAGATTACAGCATGGATTTACGAAAGGTAGATCGTGCCAAACCAACCTGATCTCCTTCTTTGAGAAAGTAACAGATTTTTTAGACAAGGGAAATGCGGTGGATCTAATATATCTTGATTTCAGTAAGGCGTTTGATACGGTACCGCATGAGGAATTATTGGTTAAGTTGGAAAAGATGGGAATCGAAATGAAAATCCAGAGGTGGATAAGGATCTGGTTAAAGGGGAGACTGCAGAGGGTCGTATTGAAGGGGGAACTGTCGGGTTGGAGGGGGGTTACCAGTGGAGTTCCTCAAGGTTCGGTTTTGGGTCCGATTTTATTCAATCTATTTATCGCTGACCTGGGAACCAAGAGTAGGAGTGGGCTGATAAAGTTTGCGGATGACACGAAGTTGGGAGGTATTGCAAATTCGGAAAAGGATCGGGATATCCTCCAGGGAGATTTGGATGACCTTGTAAACTGGAGTATTAGTAACAGGATGAAATTCAATAGTGAGAAGTGTAAGGTTATGCATTTAGGGATGACTAACAAGAACTTTAGTTATAAGCTGGGGACGCACCAGTTGGAAGTAACGGAGGAGGAGAAGGACCTAGGAGTCCTGGTTGATCGTAGGATGACTATGAGTAGGCAATGTGATGTGGCCGTTAAAAAAGCTAATGCGGTCTTGGGATGCATTAGGCGAGGTATTTCTAGTAGGGATAAGGAGGTGCTAGTCCTGTTATATAAGGCGTTGGTGAGACCTCATTTGGAGTATTGTGTGCAGTTTTGGTCTCCCATGTTTAAGAAGGATGAATTCAAACTGGAACGGGTACAAAGAAGGCCCACTAGAATGATCCAAGGAATGGAAAGCCTGTCGTATGAAAGGAGACTTGAGGAGCTCGGTTTGTTTTCCTTAACCAAAAGAAGGATAAGAGGAGATATGATTGCACTCTTTAAATATATCAGAGGGATAAATACCAGGGAAGGAGAGGAATTATTTCAGCTCAGTGCTAATGTGGACACGAGGACAAACGGATATAAATTGTCAGTCAGGAAATTTAGGCTTGAAATTAGACGAAGGTTTCTAACCATCAGAGGAGTGCAATACTGGAACAGCCTACCGAGGGAAACAGTGGGGGCGAAGGACCTCCATGACTTTAAGATTAAGCTAGATAAGTTTATGGAGGAGATGGTATGATAGGATAACGGGCTTAGTCAATAGGTCAATTAAGAGACACACTGGTAATTAGTACAATGCGTCAATGATAGGATATTGTTAGCCTTTTTCCAGAGGGTATGGCTGGAGAGTCTTGCCCGCATGCTCGGGGTTCAGCTGACCGCCATATTTGGGGTCGGGAAGGAATTTTCCTCCAGGGTAGATTGGCAGTGGCCCTGGAGGTTTTTCGCCTTCCTCCGAAGCATGGGGCAGGGGTCGCTTGCTTAAGGAGTGGGTGGATCGGCTTATGTGGCCTGCATCTTGCAGGAGGTCAGACTAGATGATCATAATGGTCCCTTCTGATCTTGAATTCTATGATTCTATGATTCTATGAAGTGCGGCTGGATGCAGATGCCAGGCTGAAATCGGCCTTTATCACCCCTCTGGGACTCTACGAGTTTCTGACCCTGTCCTTCGGCCTCAAGGGAGCACTGGCCACCTTCCAGCGCCTGGTGGATCAGCTACTGCGGGGGATGGAGAGTTTTGCTGTGGCGTATATTGACGACATCTGCGTCTTCAGCCAGACCTGGGAGGACCATGTGTCCCAGGTTAGACAAGTGTTGAACCGACTCTGGGAGGCTGGGTTAACCATAAAGGCTGAGAAGTGCAAGGTGGGGATGGCTGAAGTATCTTACCGGGGCCATCGGGTGGGGAGCGGCTGCCTAAAGCCGGAACCAGCCAAGGTGGAGGTGATCAGAAACTGGCCCGCTCCCCAAACCAAAAAGCAGGTCCAGGCCTTTATTGGGATGGCAGGGTACTATTGAAAGTTCGTCCCCCTCTTTAGCGCCATAGCCGCCCCCATCACTGAGCTGTGGAAGAAGGGGAAGCCAGACAAGGTGGTCTGGACCAAGGAGGCCAGCAGGCTCTCCGAGTGCTGAAGGAGGCTCTGGTTAGTGGCCCAGTTCTGGCAAACCCAGACTTTGACAAGCCCTTTATGGTGTTCACCGACGCCTCAGACACGGGACTGGGGGCGGTGTTAATGCAGGAGGATGAAAAGGGGGAGAGACACCCAATCGTGTACCTGAGCAAGAAGTTGCTACCCCGGGAGCAGAACTACGTGGCCATCGAGAAGGAATGCCTGGCCATGCTGTGAGCCCTTAAGAAACTAAAGCCATACCTCTTTGGGCGCCACTTCACCGTGTACACCGACCACTCTCCCCTGACCTGGCTGCACCAGATGAAAGGAGCCAACGCCAAGCTCCTGAGGTGGAGCCTGCTCCTGCAAGACTATGACATGGACGTGGTCCACATGAAGGGAAGTGCCAACCTGATAGCGGATGCGCTGTCCTGGAGAGGGGGCCCTGAACTTCCCCAGGTCACTGGGCAGAGTGACCCCGCTCAGTTCAGTCTCGAAGAGGGGAGAGAAGTTGTCACAGAGTGTGGGGGAGTTCGGCCCTGCACCCCTCTTCCTGGGACTCACAGTGACTCTCAGCCAGACAGTAAAACAGAAGGTTTATTGGACAACAGGAACACAGGCTACAGAAGAGCTTGTGGGCAGAGCCAGGACCCCTCAATCTGGTCCTTCTGGGGGTGCAGGGAGCTTCGTTCCCAGCTTGGGATTCCCTGCACTGCACCCCCCAGCCCAAAACCGAAACTGACCCAACCCTCTCCAGCCGGCTCTCTGCCTTTGTCTAGCTTCCCGGGCAAAGGTGTTGACCTCCTCTCCCCCCTGCCTAGCTCAGGTTACAGGCTCAGGTATTGTCCATCACCTAAAGTCCTCCCTGGTTCTCCCATCCCCCACACAGACAGTCTCTACTCCATCATATACACCCTACCTATCTTTGTAAGGTTTGTATAACGCATGCCTTCTGAGCTGTCATTTAAAAACTCATAATTTGCTGATCAATAATATCATGGCAAAATGCACATAAGAGCATTATATGTGATGTTATCAATATTAACTAAAATCATAACTTAAAGTATGTTTTCCAGGTAAGTCTGGGGAGTGGCCAAACTGGTTCCTCAGGAACAAGGAGCAAGCTGATGCCTCAGCCAGGTGAAAACAAGGCTGATGGACCATCACCTGCTAAGTAGCCATTCTTTGGCAGGAAAGGGGGCAGGACAAAAATCTACATCCTGGCAAAGAAAAAGAAGGGAGTTTCCATCCACACAGACTGCCTTTCACCTTGCTCCCAGCTTTTAAATGCTTTTCAAAGGGAGGATAGGATTAAAAAAAGGAGGGGTGGACACCCCGGGGTCCTTTCTCTCTCTCGCTCTCTCGCTCTCTCTGCCCATCACATTCTTTACACCTGAAAAGACATCGGAAGTAACTGTTGGATTCTGTGGGAGGGGTTCTGACTCAAAGAATTCGGTCTGTAAGATGGCTGACAGCATAGGTGAGAAAATTGACTTGAATCTAATATAGTTTGTTAACTTAGACACTAGTACGCTTTCTGACTTTATTTTTCTTGTAACCATTTCTGACTTTTATGCCTCATTATTTGTACTAACTTGAATTAATAAACTTGTTCTAAGGTTTTACCTCATCTAATGTGTTTAAGTTGAAGTGTCTGGGTAATGCTATTTAAAGTAATGAACTGCTATATTATTCCCTTAAAGGAATAATGGACTTAGTATGTTTGTACTGTCCAGGAAAGGACTGGGCAGTACACCTCTGGGAGAGACTCTGTGACTGGGAGTGTGCCGGGATCACCCCATGGCAATCTTTAAGGCTGGTAAGAGCGAAGATGTGGCTGGCTGGCTGCAGCACACACAGACATGGCTGGGAGTGACTTACACACTGGAGGCTGTTTGTGAGCCATCCAGGTTGGAGGCTATAACAGCAAGACATAGTAGAGGCACCCCAGGTTACAGGGCAGGTATGACACAGCTTCCCATTGGTCTGGATTGTACCCTGGTATGTCAAAAAGGTTTAAACAGAAATATTGAAAACGAAAACTGAAGTTCTGCACTGGGCCTTCTCATTCTGTGGTTTGAAAAATAAGGACTAACAGCATCAGATTTTAAACTACGGACCTTAGTTCAGGTCCCACTGGCACATTCCACGGAGCAGTCCATACCCACGAGGGGTGTGTCACTGCCTGCTCTGCAACCTGGGTGCCCCCACAAGGCTTTGCTGCTATAGATCCCAGTCTGGGTTTCTCACAATCTGCCTACCAGCGTGCAGGTCACACCCTGAGAGTCTGTAGCCACAGCCCTGATCCAGCAACTGTGACCCCAGCAACTTGGCAGCAACACTCCAGCTACATGCTTACTTCCACCAGCCTCGGTTACTACCTGCAGGGCGACCCCAACACACACGCAGTCCCAGTTTTTCTCAAAACGTGAGTTCTGCACTGCCTACCCCTCTCCCAAGCAGTGCAGATATTAAAGGTCCATGTTCCCTGTAAATGGTCAATGCATAACATTTTGCTGTTTTAATTGGAGTTACTAAGCAGCTCAGTTTAAACACAACACTGGATTAGTTTAAATTAAAAATAAAACAAGTTTATTTAACTATAGAGAAAGATTGTAAGTGAGTACAGATATCAGGTATTAAGGTCAGAAATGGTTACAAGAGAAATAAAGATAAAATGCTTTCTAGTAGCTAAAACTTAACAAGCTAGACCTGGTTCAGGGTAAAATACTACCACATATTCCCAGCAAAAGGAATGACCAGATTCTTAGGTCTGGAGCTCTCCACAAAGTCTAAGGGCTAGTTCCTCTATTTTCTTAGGTGGAAGAGAGATGAACTGGGGTGTTTTTGCCTCTCTTTTATATTCCAGACACCCTTTCAAGTGGATTCTTTTGAAGATTACAGCTCAAAACAAAGTTTAGTCAAAGAGTACAGAAGGCAACATAGATTATGGGGTGAAGGAGGCGGCATGGTTTTTTCCCCTCACCTGTGTTTGCTGAAATGCAGATTTGGCTTTTCACCTGCCATCCCGCCCCCCGCCCTTGCTGTCTTGAGGACCCTGTTTACTAGGTTTTCTTGGTCCTGCCACAGTACAGGGAGCTGGAGTTGATGACTTGCCAAGGTACCTTCCAGCCTGACATTTCTATCATTAACTATTCTTTAGAACCTTTGTCTTCAACAGAGCATATCTGAACTCTAAGGTCCAGAACACGGGTCTTTGGATAATAAGTAACCCTATTCAGGAATGATATGAATTATGTTCTATTTTAATAATTATGGGTATGTTCATGTCTATATTTCATAGGTGTAGCCATGTTATCTGTTTCAGCAAACCCAACAAGGAGTCCAGTGGCACCTTAAAGACTAACAAATATATGTGGGTCAAGCTTTCGTAGGCTGGAACCCCCTTCATCATTCCTCTCTGGTGTGACTATCACCCTCTGGGTCTGGCTGAACTGTGGGCTTGTCTACACTATCACTTACTTCAGTATAATGTATGTCACTCTGGAGTGTGAATAACCAGCGCTTAGGTCAGTGTAAGACAGTGTCTCCTACCAATATAGCTCCACCTCCATGAGAGGCAGTGGCTATTATGCCAGTGGCAGAGCTCTCTTCCGTTAGTATAGAGCGTCTTCATCTGATGGCTATAACAGTGCAGCTGCACCAACACAGCCGTGCCATTGTAGTGCTTCTAGTGTAGACTAACCTGAACTGAAGAGTTTGGCACCTGTTTTCTTTACACTTGGCCATGAAATTGGCCCCACCCTTGGAGATGCCCCACTGAACATGCTGTGAGGGCTCATGCACTTTTTCCTTTGTTTCCCTGCTAGTCTCGAACTAGCTCGAGTCAGTGGACAGCTGCTCTACCCTTCTGGCAGGAACCAAACCAATACTGGCTCCTACTGTTTAAAAGGAACAGCAACAGAAGCACGGGGGATGGGATAGGTACTGTAGTGAGGCGGCCTGGCTCCCAGCCGTGCCTGAGAGGGATGAGCCCTTGCAGATACCGAAGTGGGCGGAGCCACCGCCACCTGTTCCCCCCCTCCCCCAAAGTCAAGGGGCAGGGCAGGAAGTATAAAAGCCCAGCCCCAGCACTCAGTTGATCGCTGGCTGCTGGAGAGGACAGATGCTGGTGCCTGAGCTCCCGCTGGGCCGAGCCTGCCTTGGGCCCAGTATCCTGAGGAGGACCGGCCTGAGCTTCCCCGCGCCCGGTATCCTGAGGAGCCCATGGTGTGGGACACTGCGGAAGATGCTGGTGATACACAGGTACCAATAGAGGGGGAGATTGGAAGTGGCTTGGGGGTAGCAGACCCAGAGCCAATGTCAGTGTGTTGCAGCCAGGATCCCCACTGACACAGCAGCAGATGGCCTGCCGCTGTTAAGGCCCTGGGCTGGGACGCAGTGGAGTGGGTGGGCCTGCGTCCCCCCTGCCACCCCACTCACGGGTGGCAGACTCCCCCCTCACCCTCACGCTCAGGCGTAGGAGCCTAGACTTACCTGAGTGTCTGCTCAGTCCCTGCCTGAGGGTCTGAGCCGTGAACTGTAGGGCTGTCACCCACCCTGAGTTAGGGCCCAGGCTAATTAGACTGCCTGTGTGCTCAGCCCCTGCCTGTGGGCCTGATCCCTACCTTATCGTTTGGTGCCCCGCCCTGAGTTAGGGCCCGGGCTAAAGAGACTGATTTCCGGCTCAGCCTGGCCTGAGGGCCTGAGCCCCCAACTGTTCTTTGCCCTATCAGACTATGCTGCCGATCGCAGACGCGTGTAGTAAGGTGCCCTGGCTCCTAGCTGTGCCTGAGAGGGTCGAGCCCCAACACCGGACGCTTACATAAAATTTTCACCTTAGGCCCTTTAACCTCAGTTCTTGTCTGTGGCTCTTGGGCATTTCTCACGAAGGTCAGACCAAAGCCCTGTGAGTCACACCCCTCTGGGAGAGGACTCCTTAGCCTGTGCTCTTCTGGTCAAGGATCCTGAGCTGGGAAGGCTCCAGACACCTGTCCCTTCTGTCTCTCCTTTTAGGGTGTTTGTCTAGGCTGGTCTGTGTAGAATTTACAAACAGCCTAAGGGCCTCTCTGCACAAACACTGACCCCACAGTAATGAAATCTGTTTGAATTAACACCTTTGGTTAAGGTACAAGACTCTTCTTTTGATGATGATAATTTTACTTCAGATTAGCTTGTCAATAATACTCCCTCCCCCCACCATACACAATCTGGTGTGGGAGGCATGATCTTAACCCTGCATTTCCTTGTTATCTAATGTTTGTTTCTGTTTTGCTGAACGTATTTCCTGGCTTTCAGAGGTACCAAGAGGAGCTGGAACAATGTGTATAGTGGGGGTGCTGAAAGCCACTGAACCAAACTGTCAATCCTGTATGTAATGGAAACCACTTCAAGCAAGGGGGTGCAGCACACCTCAGCACCTCCAGTTCCAGCACTTATTGAGGTACCTGTTCTCTGCTACCCATGTCTGCATTCTGGAAGGGTACAAGGCCCTGCTGTTACCTTCACAAAATTCTGTTACTCACACACTTTAGGGACACCCACCTTTACCCAGTTCCTAGGGCTCCAGGCAAAAGGCACCTAACTTTACTCCTCTGTGAACTCCAGGCTCCACTCCTCCACGGGCTCCAGGATCTACTGCTCCCTGGGCTCCTGGCAAGCACCCTTTCTCTGTGGACTCAGAGCAAACACCCTTTTCTTTCCTTGGGGACTCAAGCCTTAATCTTTTGCAGGTTTATGGGGTCTTTTACCAGTGAAAGAGCCTTTACACAGTAATATCCTACTTAATCTCTATTTGTTAACAATCACCAAAACAGAAGGCACATGCTACACACACAATACTCACCACTCCCAACAAGACAGATGAACTTTTCTTTTCTTGGTGGCCAGTCAGGATCAGGTCCCTTTGGGGGAATCCAGTTTCTGCACAGTGTCCCTGACAGAGTGAGGTCTGGCAGCTCTGATCTTGGAGCTGTGTCCTGCAGTTGGTTACCAAAGAACTTCCTTTTAGACCCCAGTTTATAGAGTGAAACTTCAGTCCTGCTTAGCCATACCTTAACCAATCATTTTACTGAAATCCCTTTACCCAGTATGCTGCATTGTTAACCAGTGGAGTGAAAATGGCTTTTTGCTCTCAGGACAGGCTTAAAGAAATGTGTTGATGTCACCTAGCTTTCTGGGCCTTAATCCCCATACCAATGGAGGAGTTGAAAAGAAGATGGCAAACCCAATTTCCTGGACAGTGACACCTAGACACAAATGACCCAGAGGGAGATCCTGTCCTGGAGTCATTCAGCCCAGGACTGAGACTTGAACTGTGCATTTTGGGATTGTCCTGGTCAATTCAGGACAGGTAGTCACCCTGCAGTGACCCCTGCTTGCTGCAGCAGGAGGCATTCTGGGGTCTGTCCATGTAGCCCCTTTAGCTCCCAACTCCCAAGGAGCCACTGAGATGGGTTTTTGCCATAGTTGCTGGAGACTGAGCAGGGGGGCTCCACTTTTGAGACCCTGAACATGACACTCTTCAACTGAGAGTTTACAATAAAATGTTATGTAAAGCACGGAGGGAAATGTCACTCCAGATATGCTGCATTTACATATGTTTCAATAAATAATGTTTAAAAAGACAAAATTCCTGTGTCAGCATGTAGGATTGAGTAACTACATGAAGGAGAAAAATGATGTGGTAATGAAGCAATATGTTTCCCCACATTCCTTCCTGCTTTTTAAAAAGCAGAAACAATTTAGTTACTGAATTCTTTCGCAAAAAGCTAGACTTCTTCACAACTTACTGTAGTAAGAGGAGGCCCTAAGATATAAATTTTGGTATCAGAGGCCCGGTATGAGGCCTGAGGCCTGAACTAAAGTAATGGTCAAGACTTTGCTAACATAAAGCAAAGTTAAGCTGTGAGCCAGAGGCAGGCCTTGCTCACAGAAGCTGGCAAGGAAAGGGCTGATGCTGCAAGAAGATATGTACCTAAAAGGTACTGAACACTAGATATCAGAACATTCACATACTTGCACATTCCACACAGATAACAAAGAACAGGCTGGCCATTGTTGTGTATTTGGTTGTCATGGTTTCTGTTGCTATGGCA
>ML129500.1:6878929-6915526 GCA_003846335.1 Cuora mccordi | reverse complement strand
AAGTGATTTCTTCCTAAACCGGCTGCCCCCAAGGATATAACAGCCATCCCAATGACAGGGGCAAAAGGGTAATACAATGGATAGAGTTGTTTTGATCGAACCAACATGTACAAGGTGAGAGGCGGCACCTTAATATGTAGAGGGGTTGTACCTTGCTACGTAGAGGGGTGGCCCCTCAATACGTCAGGTGTGATGTGTAACTTGTTTGTATCTGTGTATAAGAATGCATCCCTGGGGCGGTGTCTTTGTCCAGCCGAGGGGGCAGTGGAAAGTCCCGCCACTGACTGAGCTGAGTCCATTGCCAAGAGGCATTTTGTCACAGTACGCCCGGTAGACTAAGTAATCTACGGGGACCCTGCCAGGGTGTCCGAGGTTGCAATAAACCTAGCCGACGTGGCTTTGCATCTTACTGGACTCTGTGGTTATTGGGGGTTCTCATCGGGTCTGCTGTGTCAGCTGTCTGCGCAGAGCTGGGGCAGCACACAGAGGGAACTCATGCACGCAGCTGAGTGATATCAACATTGGAGAGAGCAGAGCACCACACCGGTACCACTCTGACAACACTTACAACTGTCATTTTGATTTTACCAGCCCTAAAACATGAATTTGGGCTATTTTATATATAAAAGTGTGTTGGTCAGTATAGCAGGGCAGTTACCAGAAGGGCTTAAAACAGGCCTGGGAGAGGGCTGGGGCAGGAAACTAGTAAGCTTGGGCTGATGGGGAAGCAGCTGCAGCTGGCCCTTGCCTCAATCTGGCCGCAGCTGGCCCTGAGGGAGTTTCTCTCTAGCTGTTGAGAGAGATAGGTCTGGCTGCTAGGAACTGAGCCATGTACCTAGATTGGAGCAGGGCTGAGAGAGGCCAGAGGAGCTGGGGAGCTCCTGCCTGGAAAGCCCCCAGGCTCCAGGCCTTGTTAAAGGCCAAGAAGGTACTGGGGTTGCAATGGGGCTGCCCAAAGGTAGGCAGAGGCAGCAGGTCCATACCCTCCTTGCTGATGATGAGTGGCAGTTATACTGCAGTCTGTCCCTGGGTGCAGGGGCTAGATGGTGACTGGCAGTAGCCAAAGACGGAGGTGAGGTGGGGATAGGGGGTTGGGGGATCCCTGGGGGAGGAGAGACCCAGTGAGACTGTGGGGTACTAGAGGGGGTAGAGCCTTGAGAGAAGGGGCACCAGGGTCTGTGAGGGACATGGAGGGGGGGGGGTAGTGGCAAGGTGAGACACCGGCCTTCAGAGGTGCTCTGGAGGCTGGTGAGCTAGTTCCCTGGATGACCAGCAGGAGGCGCTGCAGCGGTGAGTCATGCCATGCTACAGTCAACTACAAAACTGCTTCAATGCTCCATCTTATTCATGTTCAACTTTTGAAAGGTTATTCATTAAAACTTTATTTGGCTTAACAGCTTTTTTTTTTTAAAAAAAGAGTTTTGTGGGATGGGAGGGGCTTTTCCTGCAGGTAGGGCAGGAAGCATGTGGTTCCTTGTGTAGTGGGTGGGATGGGGAAGGAGAGAGAGAGAGAGAGGTTGGAAGGGCTCTGAGCCTGGATTTCTAGTTACTGTTTTACAGGGTGGGTGAGGTAATATCTTTTATTGGCCCAGCTTCTGTTGCAGTAAGAGACAAGCCCAGAGCAGCTATTGTTTAACATCCTATGTGGCACTGAGCCAGTCAGGCTCTTTTGGTGCAAATGCTTCCCCTGGGTATGGATACCATCAACACCTTGTTTGATTTGTGCGGTATCATTTATTTGTGGGCTCACATGCCAAAGAAGGTGGGTGGGACATGGATCTTCGTGCTTATTACCCTGCACCTACCAATTCTCCCTGCCAGCTTCAGCCTCTAGCAGCAATTTGCATGGAATGTTTTAATCAGAGGCAGACAGTGCTGGGGGGAACTTGAGCAGGGAAGCCTTCATGGGGGAGCCCAGTCTCCTGGGCAGGCTGGCTGAGTCATGGGATACAACTGTTGGGGGGGGATGAGGCAGGAATTAAAATAACTGGTGTAACTCTGACACCTCCCCTAGAGGAAAACATAAAATATCAGGGGTGGAAGGAACTTCAGGAGATCATCTAGTCCAACCCCCTGCTCAAAGCAGGACCAATCACCAGACAGACTTTTCCCCCCAAATTCCTAAGTGGCCCCCTCAAGGCTTGAATTCACAACCCATAGGTTTAGCAGGGCAATGCTCAAACCACTGAACTATCTCTTCCTCTGTAAGAGCAGCTCTATTTGCTAATAGACTTTCTGTTGAGTGAAATGCAACCAAAATACCCCTGTGAAATGCTCTGGGTGCCTGACCAATTCGTTAGACTCTCAAGAGCTAACGACATTCCACGAGTAGGAAAACATTATACTACACACAGAATGAATTAATTCAGCCAGCCAATAAATCAAAACTGCAGAACAGCCTTGTTAGCCACCCAGGAACAACAGTCAACCCTCTCCCATAACTCTATCCAGTAAAGAAGGGACCATTAGGCTCTGAAGGGGCTGGTCCCATCTCCTGTACCTGGGAGCCAGCCAGGGCAGGAAGCTCCGGAGGTAGGTGGATATTGGTTGGGTTAGAGTACATGCAGTAAGAGCATGCCAGCTGTTGCACCATTTCATAGGGCTGCCCTGCCCTGTCTGCCCTGCTCTAGTCCTACTGGCACAGGATGGGGGGGACTTTATGTAGGCCATGCAAGGAGGGAGGGAAAAACCTCTCTGTGCTCACACTACCCACCTGTGTGAAGGCCGGGCAGAGTATGGCTCTTGTTGTTTGTTCCCCACTGTGGAAGGAGAATGTGGCCTCTCAGAGAGTTTGTCCTACTTTGCACCTGAAAACTTGTGAATTACCTGGAACTGCAGTGAGGCCTCTCCTGCCTTGGACAAAGACTACTGCTGAGGTCTGATTAGTTCCGCCCCCCTCTGGTGCACTGCTTCAGTCAGAAAAGCGTAGTGCTCGTGGGGGCAGAAAGCCTTGGCGTGTGTGTACAACGGAAATAACAACTGACTGTTGTGACAGTGACTCTGAGCGGGCAAGGAAATGCCTTAAAAACTAAAGCTGTCACCACCCTCGGACTGTCTGTGTGTTTCTTTAAGTCTCTCATCTCTGTGTACCATAAATGAGATTCCTGTAATTTACCAGCGATGGTTTCACTTTCAGTTGGAAGCTGCTGCATGCACAGAGAATGTTTCTGTTCAGATAAAATTGCTGTAAGTTAACCAGCAATATCTGTCTGAACAGACTGGAGTCAGACGTGCAATGCTACCGTAAATACTGAGACGTTCACTTGCAATGCAGACCTGGCAGTTCTGAAGCTGAGAGCCCTTTCTCTGCCACCAGCGCCAGCCTCTGCCCTTCCCTGTAGGATCCAGCAGGCAGGTGAGTGTCAGCCCTCGATTGCTCTGGGTGAAGCTCTGTTATTCTTCATGGGAGCTGTGCCTATGTGTAAGGGGATGTTGTCCCCTTATTAACATTCAGTGGGGGTGTTTTGGCTGGCTAGCTCCCAGCACTAAAAAAATGGGGAGAGGCCAGTGCTCCAGGTTAGCCTGATTGATAGGGTGAGCAGGCTAATGAGGGAGTCAGGAGGCCGGGTTGAGTCCCGTCCTCCATGTGAGCTGGAATTGCCTGGGTCAGACAGAGTGCGGCCGAGCTGAGGAGAGAGCAGGGGCCAGAGCTGAGCTGGGGAGCAGAGTTGTGCCAGCTGGAGGGGGCCAGAAAAGCAGCCCAGGAAGCAGGCCAGAGCTGGGAGCAAAGTCATGGAAGCAGCCCACAGAGCAGACCTGTCCTTGGGGGGAGTTAAGTCTGCAACTAAGATTTTTATTTAAAACCAACTTTTTTCATCCTCTTGTTAGGCCTGAATAAAGATGTAGCACAAAACCAGTTATGCCAACCTGACTGAAGTCAGGCTAACAGAGGTTTCTGGGTAATCCCAGCGTGGAAAAATACTGAGAAGCAGCATGTTTCACAAAGCCCTGGGAAAAAGTAAGATAAGAGAGGGAATTGCATTCCTGACATATTACCAGCTGCTTGTGTTAGGAACAGTGTTTGAAGAACTGATAGGGAGCCAGCCTCCCTGTATTCACTCCTTGTTTCTGTCTTAGGTCCGTTTTTAACTCCTGTCTTCCAGTTTCTGGTGCTTGGCAACCATGCTGATAAGAAAGTTGCTGGGGCATCATGACTTGCTTACATTATAAAGAAAGACAGATGTGCTTTGTTATTAGGGTTTGTTACTAACCAAAGGGGGGTGGGATATGGGTTGTGTGAAATGAATAATTTGTGACGCGACGGAACTGTCTATATAACCTATACTTAGTTGTAAAAGAGGGGGCTGGTTCTCTCTGGAGCCGAGCTGCTCTCTATTGACGCGTGCACTTGTCAATAAAGAGCTTTTGATCGGACCTTGCTGGTGTTGCCTGTCTCTCTGCGGTCAGACAACGAACTTTACTGTCGGGGTTTGAGTCCCTGACACTCTCTAAATTCCAAAAGAAGTCAGCTCAGCCTGATTGTCGGGGTGAGATCAAGTTATTGGGGAAACCTGGAGTTATTTGAACAAGGCATTGCTGAGCTAGGGCACCTTGACTGTCAGCTGGGTTTTTTCCCCCTCTCTACACTGAATGAAAAACAATAATCCTCTAGTGGGACTCCTCTGATCCCCAAGGGAGAGAGAGCCCTTTATCCCTCCTGCCTCAGGGATTCAGTGACAACCTAGGGCCAATGAGCACTGAGCTCTTTGCACATGTCTCCCTCTGGTGTCTGGAGGCATGCTGGTCAATATTGTCTCATGTTCCCATTGGATTAGTCTGGCAAATGGGTGACACAATGAAGGACAGGAGACCCACAAACTCACAGCAATGGACTTCCACTGCTGAGATCTTCTGTGTGGGACCTGAACCAAGGGCCAGAATTGAAAATGTGAAGCTATTAGACCTCATTTCTTGAACCACAGAATGAAAAGGCCCAGCACTAACACTAAATTCTGCAAAACTTCAGCTCCCCCCCCCGCACCTCCCACCCCAACAATAATGTTTAAACCTGAGCATTAACTATTTCACTATTGTCCATTTTAGTAGCTGGGCTAGGGTAGACGGTGGGAGGGCAACCTTGTGAGTGAAGTGGGAGTAGCTGAGGGGAAGGAAATGCCAAGGGAAGACAGGAAGAGGCAGGGGAGAAAAAGGAAAGCAAGGAAAAAAGGAGGATGGGGAAGGAAGAGGAACAAAGGACAGAGAGAGTGGTGGTCACAGTGGTGAGCGTTTTTCCCCACTGAGTAATGCTGAGCACGATAACAAGGCCCTGGAGAAGTAACATGGTGATGATAATGAACAGGGAATTTACTCTATTACTGCTCTTAACCTCCCATGGAGGCTGGTGAGGGCATCACTTTGGAATGAGGAGAGTGGTGAGCCCTAAATGGATGCCCTGCCCCAGAGATCATAATAAAATGGAATTTGGCCCCTGCACAGAATGTGTTTAACACCACTGGGCTAGAGGGAGGTGCACTGAGCTGGGATCCAGGAGACCATGAGGTCTAGTCTCTCCTCTTCCAGTCACTGGTGTTAACTGTTCTCTGCACTTCACAGTATTATTGATCAAGGAGTCATGTCCCTACCTGAGGAGACCATCAAGGATCCTTGTCTGCTGTTACCTCACCTGATAGAAGGGGGACCTGAAAATGAGATATTGCACAATCTCAGTTCTAGTAGCTTTAGGATCAGGGCAGGTCTCTCCCATGTGGCCACAGTGTCTCTCAGATTGACGGAGCCATATCTGTGTACTTGGCTCTGCCACTCACCTCTGCTAAGTGCTGTGAGACACACAGACCAATTCACCTAGCACATCCTGTAATGTGATAGAACATATGCGTAGGGAATGAGGAGGAGGCTGCAGGAAAAGCCAGGATGTTGGACAAGTCACTTAACCCAGGATATTTGGAGTAGGGGGTATTGGTAAGAGGGCTGGATCTGAGTCAGAGCTGGATAAGTGAGGGAGGCCCTGACCCTACTGTCCAGGCTGTGAGGAGCTGTGGGCCAGCAGCTGTGGGAAGAGTGGTGGTTGTGATTGTCAGTTTTGCTAAAAAGCAGCAAAAATGATTGTTGACCTCTGGCGAACCCCCTTGCTCCGCTTTACTCTTTCACTTTCTTCTTCAGCCTTGCTATGTGCAGGAATAAAGAATAAATTCTTCAGCCATTGAACAAGCATTAACAGAAAATTGCATGAGACCAGACTGATACCCAACTGATTCTCTTTTCCAAAATGATTTTGCTTCGTAGCCTCACTTTAATTCATTAATTGTGAGGCACCTCCTGGACTAGGGGCCCATGTAACTGACTGTAGCTGGAGGACAGCAATTCTGTAACGGCTGAGAAGTTTCTCCTGGTTTCATAAGGTAGGTGGCAGGAATTTTTCATTCTTTATCTTGTTTTTAAATCCCTTGTCCTGGGTCAGCAGGGGAAGGGTAGTGCAGGGCAGCCCTATCAAGGGGTGCGGCAGCTGACATGCTCCCACTGCATGTGCTTTACCCAACCAACATCCTCGTACCTCCAGAGCTCCCTGCTCTGGCTTCCAATCAGAAAGAACCTGTCAGGCTCCAGGATACATCACAAGGGACCAGCCCCTTCGCCAGAGCCTGACGGGCTCTTCTTTACTGGATAGAGTTATGGGAGAGGGTTGAGGGTTGTTCCTGGGCGGCTAACGGGGCGCCAGCTATTGTGACTCTAATAAATTGTTCGGGCATCCGGAGCATTTTGCAGGCATATTTTGACTGGTATTTCACTCTACAGACAGGCTAATAATAAATATGAGAGCTAGTCATGCATGTTGTCCTCTAAAGGAGGTGTCAGAGTTGCCTGGGGACACCAGTTATTTAACTCCTGCCTCATTTCGTCCCCCCACCCCCCAGCAGTGTCCCACAACTCAGCCAGTCCGGCCAGGAGATGAGGCTTCCCTACAGAGGGTCCCTGCTTATGCTCACCCGGTGCTGTCTGCCTTTAATCTGCAAACACTCCATGCAAACTGCTGCTGAAGGCTGGAACGAGCAGGGAGAATTGGTAGCTGCAGGGTGATGAGCTCCAAGTTCCATGCGGCCTCCGACTGCCCCCCCCCACCTTCTTTGGCATGTGACTCCACAAATAAACAATGCTGCATAAAGCAAAATGTGGCCAGTACCAAGTACTCAGGGATGGCAGAGAAAGAGCCTGATTGGCTCAGTTCCCAGTGAAATACCAGCAGACAACCTGCCCCAAATTCTCAGTTACTGAGGGACGATTTTCACTCATTGCTTGATGTATTTGCTTTCCCAACCAACTCTCTGTACAACTTTTCATGAGTGATGTACCCAAGTATTTGGATTCTAATATCTAAACTGTATTGTTAAATTTTAATCCCCTAAACTTGGGTTATTGCTGATTGATTATGTACTTCATGTATTTCACTTTTTAAAAAACAAACTTTGACTTTGTGGCTAATCTAAGCCTGAGGTGGGCAAACTATGGCCCGCAGGCCATATCTGGCCCATGGGACCATCCTGCCTGCCCCCCGAGCTCCTGGCCTGGGAGGCTAGCCCCTGGCCCCTCCCCTGCAGCCTCAGCTCACTCCGCCACCAGTGCAATGCTCTGGGAGGCGGGGCTGTGAGCTCCTGACAATTGTCCTGACCCGGTCTCTGTGCTTGGTGGTGGTGGTGACGGCGTGGCCCGGCTACAGGGGGTAGGGAGCAGGGGGGGTTGGATAGAGGACAGGGGAGTTTGGGGTGGTGGGCAGGGGTTGGGGCAGTTGGGGGCGGCAGAGGTCCCAGGGGGGCGGCAGAGGTCCCAGGGGGGCAGTCAGGAAGAAGGGGGGGCACATCAGAAATGAGGAGGGGTTGGATGTCATCTTCATCTATCACTACCTCCCCACCCATCCCACCCCCATTCCAGCTCATGAATAAGTCTCTGAAAGAACACAGGGCCTAGTACAGAACCATGAGGCCCCGCTGTTAATCTTTGGCCATGATGAAAACTGACCATTTATTCCCACTGTCGCCAAGCAGGTTTCTGATCCATGACAATATTTTGCCTCTCCCCCATGACCTGATTTCTTTAGTAGCCCCTTGAGAGGGACTGTGCCAAAGGCTTTTAGAAAATCCAAGTAAATTATATTTACTATCCCTTTTGGCATGTTCAAAGAATTCTAACTGATTAATGAGGTATGAATTTTCTTTGCAGAAAAGCCATGACTCAGTTTCCCCAGTTGACTGATGTTGCTGATGCCCCTGAGTATAATCCTTTGAGAGGTGCAGCTGTGCTCTGTTCTATTACTGAGCTGCATACAGAGATAATTCCCCAGGGCTCTGATATGTTTGATCTTCTTGGTGCCAGAAACCTGATTCGCCAGAAGGGACTTTCTCTGCCTGAGGCTTTTGTTGAGTCCTGTGGGATCACAGTCCTGCTTCAGGGTGCTGTCTTTAAGAAAGACCCCCCCACACACACCCCCTCACACATGCCCTCTTTGTAGCACAGGGCTGCAGTTTTGAAACAGCACAGAGCTCCCTGGGCTGAGGGCACGTGCAGGCCGGGGGTCAGGAGCTTTCAGCCAGTAGTTCTGGAACTTATCTAGAAATCATTCCTTTCAGAGTGGGTTTATTCCTGTGCCAGAGCTGGAGCTGGCCTGAGTTTGGGCCAGACTGTCAGCAGAACTCACCACTTTCTGGGCGCCCAACGTGCTGAGTCCTTTGGAAAATCTGGTCTCAGCTGCAGGTGCTGGGCACCTCTGAAAGGTCTGGCCTGAATGTGGGGTTGTCACACTCCAGTGCCCAGTGGAGTCAGCGTAGTTGCACCAGCTCTGCCTATTTACCGCGCTCATGTTCTGTATCGCAGGGTCACGCTCACTGACTCGCTCACCCAGGGCTTGTGTGGTCGTCTGGACATCAGGGAGATGGAGGATTCCTCGATGTGCCCCGGCTCCGTGAGGTCACTGCCGCTGCTTGGCTTCACCATTTTCCTCATTTCTCTTCACGTTCCCCGGCTGGACTCAGGTAGGATTCCTGGGGCTTTAGGGCCTAGTCTGGCTCCCACAGAAGCCAGCGGCTGTGCTGGGGAAGGCTCTGTCTGAGATAACTCGGGGATTATGAGCAGGTGGCGGCTGGTGGGTAGAGGACCAGGGGAGCGTTGGGCAATAACTGTCTTGTGGCCTACAAGAGGCCCTGACAGCAAGTTCCCAGCTGGCAGCATGTGGCGGCTGTGCCCAATAATGTCTCCATGAAGCTGATTGATTTCTGGTTCAGGGGGACGTGTCCTGCCCCTAGGGGCAGTGGGGATGTATAGCTGGGTCCTGCTTGCAGGGACCATCATTTCCCCAAAATGTCCTCCAGCAACTAGAGACTGTGCCCTTAGCCTGGTCCTGCCCTTAGCAACTAGAAACCTCTGTCCAGAAACGCAATGGAGAGTTTCGGGGGCCAGGGATGCATCGGAGGGCTTGGCTACACTTGCAAGTTACAGCGCAATAGAGGAGTCCCAGGCGCACTAGCTCACTACCTGTCCGCACTGGCAAGACACATATTGCGCTCTGACTCCAGAGCTAGAGTGCTCCTGGTACTCCACCTTGGCAAGAGGAATAATGTTTGCTGCACCCCCGCTGGAGTGCTGCGGCACCAGTGTGAACAAGGTGTTGCATTCCTGCCCTCTGATTGGCCTCCACAAACGTCATATAATCCCTTAAGTCAAGTGGCCACTCTGGTCATTGTTTTGAACTCCTGTAGGAATGCGGAAATGCCCTTTCAAAGCTCCGTTTCTGACAGCCAACATGCAAGGCGTTACCGTGGAATGCTGTGTGTGTGTGTGTGTGAGAGAGAGAGAGGCGGGGGGAGGGGGAGGTCTGCTGCTGTCTGAACTTACAAGACAGCCCCCCAAAAGCCCACTCTGTCTCTCCCCCCACATACACACCACACACTCCCTGTCACACTCTACCCCACCCCTACCCCCATTTGAAAAGCATGTTGCAGTCACTTGCATGCTGGGATAGCTGCCCATAATGCACTGCTGCAAATGCCACAAATGTGGCCAGGCCAGTGTGCTGTCAGCTGTCAGTGTGGACAGACTGCAGCGCTTTTCCTACTGCGCTCTACGAAGGAGGGTTTAACTCAAAGCACTTTACATCTGCAAGTGTAGCCGTGCCCTAAGTGTTCACAATGGGAGGGAGAGCTGGGTAGTGGAGATACTGGGTAATACCTGGTGGTAATAATCCTGCCAGTGGGGCCAAGATTTCAGCTTTGGTGCCAAGAATCAAAGGGCAGACTGGCTTTCAGGGAGTCTGGGGAGTCTGAGAAGGGTGGGGAAACAAGGAGTAGCTGCCAGGCACAGCAGGGCTTTGGTCACACTCTTCCAAACTGGGAGAATTTACGTAGTTACAAAGATGATTTTCAAATGGCAAAAATTAAAGGGAAAACCTGGCTGAATCAGGTTTGATTAGAAGTGGTTTGAAAAGGCCAATTATTAGTGAGAATTTTTTTTAAGCTATTCTTCAAAATTTCCTACCAATTGTTTTTAGTTTTGTTTTTGTCCAAAAACTGGGAAGTAAACCAAAAATACTTACTGAGAATGTCTGAAAACTTCTCATTAAAAATACAATATTTCATTTGTTTTTTCAACAAGAAAAAATGACTGAAATTGAAAATTTTCATTTTGCTCAAAAAGCCACATTTGTTCAAAAAATGTTCTGATGAGACCATTTCAATCAGCAGTAATTTTGATAAAGTGATCAGTTACAGTCTCTGTGTGTGTTTGGCCTAACTCTGAGACATGGCTGAAAGCAGGTGGAAAGTAAAGCACAATAATGACATATACTTTATATGGTATAGAAAGCCAGAAAAAAATGACAAGAAAAGAGGAGTTGATTTCTAGGAGAAGGAGGATTTTAAAATGTTTTCCTAAAGGTCTCAATAAGAAGATCACCTAGGAGATGTAATTAGGCCTTAAGGCGATATAGTGCCAAATCTAAAGATAAAATTCTGCTTCTCAGGAGGTGCAGCCCAGGATAGAGCCTGGCTTTTAGCCACCTTTGCATCTCCTGGATCCTGGACTGTTCCAGGGACTGCAACAGCCCCCAGTGTCAATTAGAGCACCCCTAGGGTTGCTCTAGCTTGCAGCAGCCTCCACAGCTGCTCTGCAGCCCTGGTATTGGCAGAACGCCAAATGCTCCAGCCACACTGTGTGCCACACTTTGGTGCTCTGAGGATATGATCAAGTATGGCAGCCCTGAGCCACTCCTGCCAGAGGAAGGTGAAAAGGCCAGAATCCATCTGTATATGATGGGCCAAGGCCACTCACTCAGTGGCAGAGCTGGGAACAGGATGCAGGTGTTCATGGCTTCTAGTCCCACACTCAGTCCCCCAGCCTCTCAGGGCTCACAGCATCACATTGCTTCCATTTATATGGCTGTCACTATGTCTGTGCTCTGCCCTGCCTTTAAAGTCTCTTGGGAGTAACTGTTCAGCATGCCAGACCTTCAAGGGGTCCCCAGCCACTATGTGATAATGTCCCACATTTTTCAAGAGGGTAGCCACCTGGCCTCAGACCTTCTGAGACGAGCCTCTGGGCTCCAGTTCTCTTGTTTCTCATGGTGAGCTCTTCCCAGTGACTACAGGATAGGGTGTATTACTCAGTTGGAACACAGTGCTGGGAAATCCTTGGGTTAGCACAGAGGGGCAGAGGTTAAAACACGTCTCAGAGTGGCTGAAGCCAAGCTGCTATAGGATCCCTCTGAGCTCGCTTTCTCTGTCCCTCTCCTCTGTCCCTTTGCCTCTGAGTCCGGAATGAAAGGCCCCGTGTGTCTGTGAACAGTGTTCTTAACACAGGCTCCCTGACACCCCTCATGCCCTGTTCTCCAGCTGCCAAACCATGCTGAGTTCCAATGTCCAACCTGCATTGGCTCCCCAGCCACTATATGATAATGTCCCAGTCCCGTCTCTTTCTTTTTCTCTTCCAGACTGGATCCTGCATTCACAGGTGCAGGTTGTATTCAGTTTACTTTAATTATTCTGGTATGGAACCAGGAGGCAACATATTTTAGATATCTCATGTCGTCCATCTGTCTGGAGAAGTATTTTAACCCTTGTGCATTCTGGGGGTAACAATACAGAGTCTGGTGGGGAGACACACATTGCTGATAAAAATATTACAGTAAATTCCCATTTCCATCGCCATGACATATTCCTACTTCCACATTAGCTACAGTTTGATTTGTCCTGGTTCCATCTACAGTGAGTTTCAAGGTGATTGGACCCGATCGCCCCATCAGGGCCCTTGTGGGAGAAGATGCTCTGTTAGCCTGTCACCTCTCCCCCAGGATGAGCGCTGAGAGCATGGAGGTGCGCTGGTTCCGATCCATGTTCTCTGCAATTGTCCATCTCTATTGGGATGGGAGAGATCAGGTTGGCCAACAGATCACACCGTATCGAAGCAGGACGAAGCTACTGAAGGACAGTATTGCTAATGGGACTGTCTCCTTGAGGATACACAACATCACCCCCTCTGATGAAGGGACTTACGGCTGCCTCTTCCAATCACCCACCTTTTACGAAGAAGCTGTCTTGGAACTGGAGGTGGCTGGTCAGTAGCACGGGGTGTTGTTTGCCCTTCCCAGGAACAGTGAGCACTGGTCAATGGTGTGTCTCACCCCCACCCCCACGGTTCTGGTCTGCTCCGACTAGTCACCTCTCACAGGAAAAGCACCGGAGAGCTAGGGAACGAGGTTGGCTGTTAATGGCATTGATACACCCGCCTGCCAACTCCTCACAACCCCCAGAGTGACCAGCTCCTCCATGCTGGGGCATCTGTCTGAGCAAGGATCAGGCCCTGCCTGTTTCCCTGACCTCCGTTCTGGGGACATGCCCCAGACGTGGCTGCTCATCCCAGGGAGCATGACCCCTTCTCCCACAATTTTCTTGGGCACTGAGAAAGTTTGTGGAAATCTCCCAGAAGCCTCTGCTTCCAGGAGCTGATAGAAGATCTTTAGGTAGCACGGTGTGTCTATGACTTGTGAGATACCCTGAGGTCTGTGCAGCCACAGGTGGTGACTGGAGCTTTGTGTGTGATCTACCGATCACGTGGTAGATCTGTATGTAACGTCATGGTGAGTGAGGACACTGCTACACCGCTGGGCTCACGCTGCCACAGTCCTGCCACTCCAGTCTGCACCAGTGCAGTCCTCTAGTGGGTCCAGGGTGTAGCAGTGACACAGGTTCACTCCATTCCCCTCCAGGTCTGGGCTCCACCCCTCACCTTTCTGTTGATGGCTATCAGGATGGAGGGATCCACGTGGTGTGTGAATCGGCTGGATGGTATCCGGAGCCCCAAGTGCTGTGGAGAGACCTCAGGGGGCAGCGACTAGCCCCAGCGATGGAGAAAATATCCCAGTGAGCTGATGGGCTGTTTGATACTCACATTGCTGCTGTTATAACAGACGCTTCGAACCAGAACCTGTCCTGCTCTGTCCTCAACCCCCGTCTCGGCCAAGAGAAAACGGCAAAGATGCACATAGCAGGTCCAGGACCGGCCTTTGGGAAAATGGCACCCTGGGTGACCTTGTATTTTGGCCCCTTGGCCCCTATGGATGCAGTGCCCCCCTATTGCCCCGACCCCTGTGGGTGTCCTCCCATTGCCCCAGGCCTCCACCGGCTCCCCACATCCCCAGGGTCCCATTGCCTCTTCCCAAGAATAGAGTAAGGGAAGGAGGGAAGCAGGCAGGTGTGTGTGTGTGGGGGGGGGGGGGCGATGGACCTATCTTGTGCTAGTGCAGGGAAGCTGAGAGGTGGTGCTCACTGATAAAACTGAGTGGGATTTCACACTTCTAATCTGAGATGTATGTGTGAAACTATTTGTAAAAGACACAGTAACAGTAATAATAATGGAAAAACCCCTTCTTCCCTAACCCCTTCAACTCCCCCTTGTGCCCCTTCTTCCCTAAACCTTTCTGCACCCCCTTTTCTTTTAACCCCTGCATTCCCATCCTGTGCCTCAATCTCTGCAGCCCTTCTGCCCAACACCCTCCTGCACCCCACCCCCTGCACTGTGCTGCCTTCTCCACTAACTCTCTTGCACCCCTCGTCCCCAACCACCTTCTGCACTCTTCTCCTCTCCTATTCCCCATCCCCCCTAAACCTTTCTGCACCCCTTCGCAGCAAAGCCCTGCACTCCCATCCTGTGCCCCATCCCCTGCACTGCACCCCCTTCACCCCTAATCTCAGCAACACTCCTGTGTTCCACCCCCTCCACCTCCTTCTCCCCAGCCCCCTTTGCACCCCTTCTTTCTTAGCCCTTCACTCCCTTCCTGCACCCAGGTGGGGAAAGAGACCTGGATGCTAGGGGCAGCTGGTATTGCTGCTCCCTCTCCCCTCCAACTCCTCTCTCGCATTGCTCCTCGTTCCCCCCTTCCTCCGTGCCCCCTAGGGGGCTGTGACAGAGGAGCAAGGAGCAGCATCATGGCTCTGTGAATCCAGGTCACTGCTCCCCTGGGCTGGGTAAGGGGGGTGGGGCAGAGAGCAGCAGCTCCTGATGCCTCACAGCACAGCCCAGATGGGGCAAGTGGCCTGGATGCAGGGAGCCCTGGCATTGTTCCTTGCCCTGCCCCCTCCCTAGGGGGCACGGAAGAACATTGGGGGGACAAGCTGTATCTGTGCATTGCGGCTCCCCCACCACGTTCCTCCATCAGGAGGAAGCAGGAGAAATCTGGGTGCCCCCTCACACGGTGCCTCTGGGAGTTTGCTGCACTCCTGTGCTGGCTGGCAGCGAGCTCCTCTGACAGTGCCCTGGGCAGTCTCCCAGGTGCCCATCCCTAAGGCCAGACATGAGCAGGTCAGAGCCCAGCACAGCCAGAGTGCTCAGTACCAGCAGAACAAAGTCTCTCACAGCAGATGGCCTATCGGCAATGTAGCCAGGGCCTAGCCAAGTTCAGTGACCAGGCTAAAGCTTGGGCTTCCCTCAGCCTCTTGGGAGAAGCCACTTCTCCGCTCTCAAAAGCCAGACCAAACATGCCTGTGAGATCCTCCCAGACCACCGCAGGATGCTGCAGATGCCCCTCACTCCTGCTGCTGCCACATCGATTCTGTCTGGGTTCAAATCAATGCAACTTTGCCTTGCAGATGTGTTCCTCCCAAGGACCAATCCCTACCAGGTGGCTCTGTCCCTGACCCTGGCTGGTGTGTTTCTTCTCATTCTCTTGGCCAGTTACTGCTTCTGAAAGCAGCACAGAGGAAAAGGTAGGATGACAGAGGGGAAGGAATTCTGTGGGACCGGAGAGAGGGTCTCCTGAATTCAGAGAAGGCTGTCATTTGGCTTCGGTCCTGTGCCATGAAGAGAGATTTGAGTGAAGTCCAGTGAGAGGGCCAGAGGGAGAGGGAATGAGCAATGGAAGAGAGGAGCTGAACTCACCCTGAGGGCATGGGGGTGTCCTGGATGAGCCATGACTCTGCGTGAGAACTGAGAAGTGCCCAAAGTCACCCCTTTGGGTCTCATCGTAGAATAGAATATACCTGACACTAGGTGCTCAGTGGGTGTCAGGGTCGCTCAGTCTGAAGCAGGTATGAGACCGGGAAAACTGGGCGTGGATCTGCATTGTCACTTGTATCACACTAGCATTTGTGAGCACCACACACACCTCTTGGGAGACAGTCCTGGCCCCAATGATTTTATAATCTAATTAGGGCAGGCACATGAAGGGCAGGGGAAAAACTGACGCAGAAAACAGGAAAAGGACTTGCCCAAGGATACCCTGCAAGTCAGTGGCAGAGCTGGGAATAGAGCCCAAGTCTCCTGAGACCCAGCTCATCATCCCATCCACTGCCCAAGCTACCTGCTAATGTCCCTGTATTGAACAGACCTGCTTGCAGCCAACCAGGAGCAGGAGCTATTCATCAAGGTCCCTCCCACATCCAGCAAGACTTATGGTGCTCCCTGGTGGTTGGTGAGGCTAGTTAGACCCAAAGGGCATTGACAGCATGTAGGGCGATGGGGGATGGCACCATCCACCCCCTTAAACGTAGTCCTTGTCTACATCCAACCACTGTGTCGCTGTAACCCTACCAGGATATGGAAAGCAGCACAGGTGGCTGGTGTGGATGCTGTTAGATAGGGATGAAGGCGCTTACCCCAGTAGAGCTATTGCCACTGAGGAAGGGGAGAAGCTATAATGCTATGAGGCACCTTTGTCCCAGTGTAATTGCATCCACACTAGGGGTTGTATCGCTATAACTATTTGGGTAAAACATCACACCCCTAACCACCATAGCTAGAAATGCTATCTGTGCACTGGGCCTTAGTAATTACAGCCCAGTGACATTCATTAACAGGAGTGATATCACTGTAAACGTGACACTGCAATCTTACATGTCATCTTCTCCCCCTCTAGACGCTCAGCAAGCTGAACTGAAGAAAGAGATACGTGAGTGTCCATTATTGCTGCTACTATTGTTGTTAATAATGATAAATTAAAAAACAGGCTTGTGGATGTGACCCACTGTGAGTGTGTTACAGGCCCCCTGTGAGTCAGTTCACAGAGCCAGGCTCTTTAGCTGAGGCTGTAACAGCTCCTCTCCTCTGTGGAATGGGACAGGGAACCCGTGACCCGAGCACCAGTAGATTATGTACTTTCTCTGTCCCAATCAATACGAACACTGGATAAGCCCCCATGAATGTGATAACTGCCCTTTTGTCCAACACACTGGGGGCTGAAGTGAGAATTTCTGTATCTGAGTTCCTGCTGATGAGTGTTACACTCCTAGCACATAAACAGAGAAGTTAGATGCATGCTTCCAGCAAGTGCATGTATGGTTTTAACGTAACACGACGACATTGCATGGACTCCTGAACCCCAGCACTGCTGTAGTAATTTAGATGGAATAAACAGTTAAAGATGACA
Organism: Cuora mccordi; assembly: GCA_003846335.1. Taxonomy (NCBI): domain Eukaryota; kingdom Metazoa; phylum Chordata; order Testudines; family Geoemydidae; genus Cuora; species Cuora mccordi. The sequence goes on along the minus strand of ML129500.1, from coordinate 6,898,668 downwards.
ACACAACCATGTCACTGTCCAACATGAAACAGAGTTAAACCCCTTTGGGGTTTGGTATCCAGAGACCTCAGCCTGCTTTGTGCCATGGCGCAAAAACCATTAAAAATATTTTAACCTTTCATTAAAAATACAGAAAAGAAGGAAAAAGAGGTAAAGCATTTGAAATGTAAAGTATTACATAAGACTTTTGTTTTAATGACATCCCCTGTTTCCTTTGTCTTTAGTGAAAGACTTTAGAAGGAACTCCCACCCATGGCTGACAGCCTCTTAGGGCATGACTACACTTGCCAATGTAGAGCGCTTTGGCTTAAAACAGCCTTCATAGAGCACAGTAGGGAAAGCGCTGCAGTCTGTCCACACGGACAGCTGCAAGCACAGTGGCGTGGCCACATTCGTGGCACTTGAAGCAGCATTTGGAGTGGAGCATTATGGGCCGCTATCCCACAGAGCACCTCTTCCCATTCTGGTGCTGTGGCTTGTGGGAAGGGGGTGTGGGGTGCAGGGCATTCTGAATCCTGTCTCAACACTCTGTGATGCATCACTTGACATCCCAGCAGTCCCTGTGTTCTGTCCACATCTGGCGCCGTCTTTCAACGGTGTCTGCGCTTTGTCTTCCCTTTCAGTCTGCGGGAATGGAGCCCAAACTGCTGGGGAACATGCTGACGAGTCTCGCCAGCATATCTCATTTGGCAGTCGAGTTACTGCCTTTTTGTTTTTGGCTTTCCTTTGCAGGTTTTAAACTAGTGTAAATGGTGGAGTCTCTGTGACCTGAAATCTTTAAAACCACAATTTGAGGGCACAAACCACAATAACTCAGCCAGCATTTTTGGGTCTATTACAGGAGTGGGTGGGTGAGGTTCTGTGGCCTGCAATGTACAGGAGGTCAGACTAAGGCCTGAAAGGACCATCATGATCATCTAAAGTCTGTGAGTTTAAGGCAGAGCAGCACAACTCTTACCCTCCTTGTCTAGGCTGGATTTTTGCACGCTGGCTGCTGGAGATGTGGTAATCAGTGAAATGACAAAGTTTTCAGATGATACTAAATTACTCAAGAGAGTTAAGTCCAAAGCTCCCTGCAAGGAATTACAAAGATATCACAAAATGGGCCGACTGGGCAACAAAATGTCTGATGAAATTCAGTGTTGATTAATGCACATTGGAAAGTGTAATCCCAACTATACATACAAACTATTGGAGTTTGTATTTAGCTGTTACCCCTCAAGAAAGAGATCTTGGAGTCATTGTCACGGAGTGTGGGAGAGTCCGGTCCTGCACCCCTCTTCCTGGGACCCACAGTGACTCTCAGCCAGCCAGTAAAACAGAAGATGTATTGGACACAGGAATGCAGGCTACAGCAGAGCTTGGAAATACGGCCAGGACCCCTCAATCTGGTCCTTCTGGGGGTGCAGGGAGCTTCGTTCCCACCTTGGGATTCCCTGCACTGCACCACCCAGCCCCAAACTGAAACTGACCCACCCCTCTCCACTCGGCTCTCTGCCTTTATCTAGCTTCCCGGGCAAAGATGTTGACCTCCCCTCCCCCCTGCCTAGCTCAGGTTACAGGCTCAGGTCCTGTCCCTCACCTAAAGTCCTCCCCGGCTCTCCCATCCCCCACACAAACAGTCCCTGCTCCATCACATCTCTCCCTCCTTGGAGAATGAACTGAGCAGGGTCACTCTGCCCAGTGACCTGGGGAAGTTCAGGGCCCCCTCTCCGGGACAGCGCGTCCGCTATCAGGTTGGCACTTCCCTTCACATGGACCACGTCCATGTTATAGTCCTGCAGGAGCAGGCTCCACCTCAGGAGCTTGGCGTTGGCTCCTTTCATCTGGTGCAGCCAGGTCAGGGGAGAGTGGTCGGTGTACACGGTGAAGTGTCGCCCGAAGAGATATGGCTCTAGTTTTTTAAGGGCCCACACCATGGCCAGGCATTTCTTCTTGATGGCCACGTAGTTCTGTTCCCGGGGTAGCAACTGCTTGCTTAGGTACACGATGGGGTGTCTCTCCCCCTTTTCATTTTCCTGCATTAACACTGCCCCCAGTTCCGTGTCTGAGGCGTCGGTGAACACCATAAAGGGCTTGTCAAAGTCTGGGTTTGCCAGAGCCTTCTTCAGTGCCCGGAGACCCTCCTGGCACTGCTTGGTCCAGACTACCTTGTCTAGCTTCCCCTTCTTGCACAGCTCAGTGATGGGGGCGGCTATGGCGCTAAAGTGGGGCACGAACCTTCGGTACCCCGCCATCCCAATAAAGGCCTGGACCTGCTTTTTGGTTTGGGGAGCAGGCCAGTCTTTGATCACCTTCACCTTGGCTGGGTCCAGCTTTAGGCAGCTGCTCCCCACCCAATGGCCCAGGTAAGATACTTCTGCCATCCCCATCTTGCATTTCTCAGCCTTTACGGTTAACCCAACCTCTCGGAGTTGGTCCAGCACTCGTCTAACCTGGGACACGTGGTCCTCCCAGGTCTGGCTGAAGACGCAGATGTCGTCAATATACGCCACGGCAAAACTTTCCATCCCCCTCAGTAGCTGATCCACCCGGCGCTGGAAGGTGGCCGGCGCTCCCTTGAGACCGAAGGGCAGGGTCAGAAACTTGTAGAGCCCCAGAGGGGTGATAAAGGCCGATTTCAGCCTGGCATCTGCGTCCAGCAGCACTTGCCAGTAGCCCTTTGTAAGATCCATGGTGGTGAGGTACCGAGCGCCTCCCAGCTTGTCTAGGAGCTCGTCAGGCCTAGGCATGGGGTAGGCTCAGTGATGGCATTGAGCTTTTGATAGTCCACACAGAACCGGATCGACCCGTCCTTCTTGGGGACCAGCACCACCGGCGAGGCCCAAGGGCTGGCGGACGGCTGGATCACCCCCAAGGCCAGCATGTCCCTGATCTCTCTTTTAAGGTCCTGGGCAGTTTTCCCGGTGACCCAAAAAGGGGAGCATCTTATAGGGGGTGTGTGACCCAGTCTCCACCTGGTGGACAGTCAAATTAGTGCGCCCAGGCTGATTGGAAAACAGCTGTCGGTACAGATGCAGCACCCCTCTGATTTCAGCGTGCTGGGTCGGGTTCAGCTGATCAGAGATGGGAATTGCCTCCAGGGGGGAACCAACTTTTGTCCCTGCAAATAGATCCACTAAAGGGTCATTTTCCTGTTCCTCCCAGTGTGCACACACGGCCAAAACCACATTCCCCCTGTCATAGTATGGCTTCATCATATTCACATGGTACACCCGGCGGTGGTGCGCCCGGTTTGACAGCTCCACCACATACTTTACCTTATTTAGTTGCTTAATAACCTTGAAGGGCCCTTCCCAGGCGGCCTGGAGTTTGTTTTTCCTCACGGGGATGAGAACCATCACTTGATCCCCGGTGGCGAAGGCGCTGGCCCGCGCCGTGCGGTCATACCAGACCTTCTGCTTCTTTTGGGCTCGGGCCAGATTTTCCCTGGCCAGGCCCATGAGCTTGGCAAGTCTTTCCCGGAAGGTCAGGACATACTCCACCACTGACTCTCCATCGTGAGCGGCCTTCCCCTCCCATTCGTCTCTCATCAGGTCCAGGGGCCCCCTTACCCGCCTTCCATATAACAGTTCGAAAGGCGAGAACCCGGTAGATACCTGGGGTACCTCCCGGTACGCGAACAGCAGGTGAGGTAAGTACTTGTCCCAGTCCTGTGGGTGCTGGTGCATAAATGTTTTAGCATCATCTTTAGGGTCCCGTTGAACCTCTCCACCAGCCCGTTGGACTGGGGGTGATACGCTGAGGCCCAGTTGTGCCGGACCCCACATTTCTCCCACAGGGACTGGAGCAGGGTCGACATGAAGTTGGACCCCTGGTCCGTTAAGACTTTCTTGGGGAACTCCACCCGGCTGAAAATGGTCAGCAGCACATATGCCACGGTGTCTGCTTCAATAGAGGACAAGGCCACCGCCTCGGGGTAGCGAGTGGCGAAATCTACCACCACCAGAATGTATTTTTTTCCCGCCCGAGTCGTCTTGCTGAGAGGTCCCATTATGTCCATGGCCACCTTCTGGAAAGGTTCTTCTATGATGGGCAAAGGCCTCAAAGCTGCTTTCCCCTTGTCCCGGGCCTTCCCCACCCTCTGGCAGGGGTTACAGGATTGGCAGTGCTGTTGGACATGGGTAAAGACCCCAGGCCAGTAAAAGTTCTGTAGCAGCCTCTGCCTGGTGCGCCGGATTCCCTGGTGCCCTGGGAGGGGAATGTCATGGGCCAGGTACAGGAGCTTGTGGTGAAACTTCTGGGGAACCACCAGCTGCCTCCTGATCCCCCATGACTCCACTTCCCCGGGGGGAGCCCATTCTCAGTACAGGAACCCCTTCTCCCACAGGAACCTCTCCTTGCAACCTCTCCTCATGGTCTGTACCGCACTGAGGTCGGCCAGATCCCTGGGCCTCCGCAAGGAGGGATCTTTCTGCAACTCGGCCTGGAACTCAGCAGCTGGGACAGGGATGGGGACCTGCTCTCTTCCACTGGCTGGGTCTGAGGCCGCAGCCTCTCTGAGCTGTGTCTCTGGCCATTCCTCCCCACCAGGTTAGGGTCCTGCACCTTGGGCAGAGTACCTTCCCCGTTGTCGGGGCGCAGTGCCCCTCGATGACTTTGACTATGGGTCACGACCAAGGCACCCCGGGTGTTACTTGGCCAGTCCTCGAGGTCCCCCCCCCCATTAACTCCTCCGTGGGCAAATGTGGGTGTACCCCCACGTCCTTGGGGCCCTCCTTGGCCACCCATTTCAGGTGTACCCTCCCCACGGGTACCTTGAATGGGGTCCCGCTTACACCCATGAGGGTCAAGTAGGTGTTGGGCACCATCCGCTCTGGGGCCACCACGTCGGGCTGGGCCAGCGTCACCTCTGCGCCCGTGTCCCAGTACCCAGTGACCTTCCTCCCATCTACCTCCATGGAAACAAGGCACTCTTTCTGGAGGGGTATCCCCGTGCCCACCCTGTAAACCAAAAACCTGGAGCATCCAGCCCCCCAGAGGAGCTGACCTGGGGCCCTCCTTCCTCCTTCGCAGGTGGACGCGGTCAGCCCCCCTTTCCTGCGAATGCTGCCCCTCATCCGGCTGGGTCTCTACCAAGTTAACCCAGTGCGGGGTCGGTCTGCTCAGTTTGTCCGTGAGCCTGGGGCACTGGGACTATATGTGGCCCCTCTGGCCACATTGATAGCAGCTCATGTCCCGTTGGTCCCCTCAAACCAGTCGGTGGTCCCTGACGCTGGGCGTTCCCTTTGGGAGGGGGTTCTCCCGATTCCCCCTTTGGGGGGTCCCAGGATGACTCTCTCTCTGCATCGCGGCGGGCCTGTTCCTTTGGGGCTCCTCCCGGCCACCCCCCGACCGGCTCTTCACAAAGTCATCAGCCAGCTGCCTGCATGTCGCGGGTTCTCTGGCTTTTGGTCCCTCAACCACAGCCTCAGGTCGGATGGGCACCTCTCATACAGTTGCTCCAGCACCAGCAGTTTAATCACATCCCCTGGCGTCTGGGCCCCATCTGCCCACTTGCTGGCGTACCCCTCCATGCGGACGGCTAGTTGCAGATAGGAGACTGTAGGGGTTTTATACTGACTCCGGAACCTCTCCCGGTACATCTCAGGGGTCAGCCCAAACTCGCGCAGCAGGGCCTGCTTGAATGGTTCGTAGTTCCCTTTCTCCTCCTCTCCCAGCTGGCGGTACAATGCCATGGCTTTGGGGTCCAGTAAGGGGGTGAGAACCCGGAGCCTGTCCGCAGGATCTACCTGGTGCAGCTTGCAGGCCGTCTTAAAGGCACCCAGGAAGTCATCCATGTCCTCCCCCTCCTTCCACGGGGCCAGGATGGACTTATCAAAGCTCTGCGCAGTCCTGGCCCCCCCCCCCCCACTCATTGCAGCCGGGGGCCCGCTGCCCCTCAGCCTCGCCAGGTCCAGCTCATGATGATGCTGTCGCTCTTTCTCCTCCCGGTCATGTTCCCTCTGTCGCTCTTTCTCCTCCCGGTTATGTTCCCTCTGTTTCTCACGATTCTCCAGCTCTCCCTCCCATTCCAGCTGCTTGCGCTCCACGGATGCCGAGCGTCGCTGGGACGATCCCCTGCTGGGGGATGAGCTTCGCCGGGAGGATCCCCTGCTGTCCGGGGGGGTCACGGTGCCCTCAGCAGTCGCTGGGCTCCTCCCCGCCCTCCCCCTAGGCATAGGAAGGGGGGGGTCTCGGGAAGCCCTCAGCAGCTGGCTGACCACTCCCAGCTGGGACAGACACTGGTGCCTGCGCTGCATCTGCCAGGCTGCTTCCCTCAGAGACAGGGATCAGTTCATTCAAGCGATCTCCCCCCTTCAGCTGGGCAATCAGCTGGTCCTTGGTGAGCCTCCCACTGCGCAGCCCCCTCTGCTTGCACAGCTCCACCAGGTCGCACTTGCGCCGCTTGGCATACATCTTTCTGCTGGCCACTCGCAGGCCGGGGTGCTCGCCGCTCCCCACGGTTTCCAGGGAGACCCCTAGTGTGCCAGTCCTTGAGGTCACCCCCTCTCTGCCAGGGTCGAGCCACAGACTCCTCCGCCCCTGAGACCGCTCACTGCAATCCCCCGGGGGACCCTGTTACTGCAAAATCCTTCTCTCTGGTCACACACTCCCAGGGGTTAATGACCCCTACAATCGCCCCTTCGTTTTACTGCTCCCCAGTTACTTACTGCAGGAAGCGCCGTCCACGGGGTGCAGTAGATCCCACCACTGCCACCAGTTGTCACGGAGTGTGGGGGAGTCCGGTCCTGCACCCCTCTTCCTGGGACCCACAGTGACTCTCAGCCAGCCAGTAAAACAGAAGATGTATTGGACACAGGAATGCAGGCTACAGCAGAGCTTGGAAATACGGCCAGGACCCCTCAATCTGGTCCTTCTGGGGGTGCAGAGAGCTTCGTTCCCACCTTGGGATTCCCTGCACTGCACCACCCAGCCCCAAACTGAAACTGACCCACCCCTCTCCACTCGGCTCTCTGCCTTTATCTAGCTTCCCGGGCAAAGGTGTTGACCTCCCCTCCCCCCTGCCTAGCTCAGGTTACAGGCTCAGGTCCTGTCCCTCACCTAAAGTCCTCCCCGGCTCTCCCATCCCCCACACAAACAGTCCCTGCTCCATCACAGTCATTGTGGATAGTTCTCTGAAAACATCCACTCAATGTGCGGAAGCAGTCAAAAAAGCGAACAGAGTGTTAGGAACCCTTAGGAAAGTTATAGATAAGAGAAAATATTAGACTGCTACTATATAAATCTCTGGTATGCCCACATCTTGACTACTGTGTGCAGTTCTGGTCATCCCCTCTCTAAAAATATATTAGATTGGAGAAAGTACAGAAAAGGACAACAAAAATGATTAAGGGTATGGAACAGCTTTCGTATGAGGAGAGATTTAAAAAACTGGGACTGGTCAGCTTAGAAAAGAGACAAGTAAGGGGGGTATTCTATAAAATCATGAGTGGTTTAGAGACAGTGATTAGGAAAATGTTATTTACCCTTTCATACAACACAAGAACCAAGGGTTACCAGGTAAAATTATTAGGCCACAGGTTTAACCTAAACAAAAGGAAGTTCTTCAAACAATACAGAGTCAACCTGTGAAACTTCTTGCCATGGATATTATGAAGACCAAACATATAACTGGGTTCAAAAAAGATAAGTTCCTGGAGGACAGGTTCATCAGTGGTCAAGATGATCAGGGATTCAACCCCATGCTCAGGGTATCCCTAAACCTCTGGCTGCCAGAAGCTGGAACAGGACAGGGGATGGATCACTTGGTAATTGACCTGTTCTGTTCATTCCCTCTAAAGCCTCTGGCACTGACCGCTGTTGGAAGACAGGACACTGGACTAGCTGGACCACTCATCTGACCATTCCTATGTTCTTAAGGCCCAGATCACACACTGACACTTCCCTACAGAGCCCCCTAGCCTTCAAGCAGGACCAGGAGCCCCCTCACACTTATGAGAACTTGTCATTTTAACACAGTCTCCAGTACCCCACAGTCAGCGCTGCCTGACATGAGCCTATGTGTAACAACAACTGGCTCAGGCCAGATCCTCTGAAAGGTGCAGTTAACCACTGCTAGGGGCTGTAACAACTTGTATTCTCTGTTAACTGAACCACAAGGGGACTTTTAACTAACATTGTCAGTGGGTTACACGTCCAGTTGCAGAGAATCAAATCTATTTCAACATGTTCAGTGGCCACACTGGGACCCGTGGGTGGCCTATAGACTCCAATTCTAGAGGGCCACTACTGTTGCTCATCAGGATAGGAGAAGGAAATCTACTGCTTCTCTGTCTAGATCTCCTGATCCACAAGAGAAGAACAGCTAGCGAGATTAGACAAAGGGATTACTCCACTGACTAACATCTCTTCATCCTCTCCTGATGAAGCTGTTATGCCTCCCCCACCAACTTTGGCAAATGACTTCAAACCATTTCAAGAATTCATCAAGAGAGAAGCGGATTCTCTACAAATTCCACTGGAAGAAGTCAAGGTGTTGCAACACAAGCTGCTCGACATCCTACATACTTCATCATCAGCCTGTATTGCACTCACTATTAAGGAGGCATTGCTGGACCCAACAAAGACTATGTGGCAGAGTATATCCCATATGCAAGAGAGCAGATAAAAATATTATGTTCCCTCTAAAGACTTGGATTTTTATTTTCGCACCAATTCCCAAACTCCCTTGTCATCGATGCTATAAATGAACGTGGCAGACAGCACCATGCCAAATTAACACGCTCTGACAAGAACTTAAAACAACTTAAAGACTAACAGATTTATTTGGGTATAAGCTTTGGTGGGTTAAAAAAAACCTCACTTCTTCAGATGCATGGCCCAGTCCTCTAATTCGTCTAGGTCCCTCTGTATCCTATCCCTACCCTCCAAGGTATCTACCACTCCTCCAAGTTTAGTGACATCAGCAAACTTGCTGAGAGTGCAGTCCACACCATCCTCCAGAACATTAATGAAGATATTGAACAAAACCAGCCCCAGGACCAACGGTTGGGGCACTCCACTTGAAACCGGCTGCCAACTAGACATGGAGCCGTTGATCACTACCCGTTGAGCCCGATGATCTAGCCAGCTTTCTATCCACCTTATAGTCCAATCATCCAGCCCATACTTCTTTAACTTGCTGGCAAGAATACTGTGGGAGACCGTATCAAAAGCTTTGCTAAAGTCAAGGAATAAGCTTTGCTAAAGTCATTCCTGATGTCTGATTTGTGTCCATTTATTCTTTTACGTAGGGACTGTCCGGTTTGGCCAATGTACATGGCAGAGGGGTATTGCCATCATATGCCAGTACATATAACATTAGTAGACATGCAGGTGAATGAGCCCTTGATGATGTGGCTGATGCGATTGCTTCCTCTGATGGTGTCACCAGAGTAGATTTGAGGACAGAGTAGGCAATGGGCTTTGCTACAGGGCTTGGTTCCTGGGTTGGTGTTTCTGTGGTGTAGTATTTGCTTCAGGTTGGGGGGTTGTCTGTAAGCAAGGACTGGCCTGCCTCCCAAGGTCTGTGAGAGTGAGGGATCATTTTCCAGGATTGGTTGTAGATCGCTGATGATGTGCTGGAGGGGTTTTAGCTGGGGGCTGTACATGATAGCCAGTGGTGTTCTGTTATTTTCCTTGTTGGGCCTGTCTTGTAGTAGGTGATTTCTGGGTTTCTGTCTCACTCTGTCAGTCTGTTTCCTCACTTCCCCAGGTGGGTATTGTAGTTTTAGGAATGCTTGATAAAGATCTTGTAGGTGTTTGTCTCTGTCAGAGGGATTGGAGCAAATTCAGTTGTATCTTAGGGCTTGGCTGTAGATAATGGATCGTATGATTGTGTTCTGGATGGAAACTGGAGACATGTAGGTAGGCATAGCGGTCAGTAGGTTTCTGGTATAGGGTGATGTTTATGTGACCATCGCTTATTTGCACTGTAGTGTCCAGGAAGTGGATCTCTTGTGTGGGCTGGTCCAGGCTGAGGTTGATGGTGGGGTGGGAATTGTTGAAATCCAGGTGGAATTCTTCAAGAGCCTCCTTTCCATGGGTCCATATGATGATGTCATCAATGTAGCGCAAGTAGAGGAGGGGCGCTAGGGGACGAAAGCTGAGGAAGCATTGTTCTAAGTCAGCCATAAAAAATGTTGGTATACTGTGGGGCCATGCGGGTACCCATAGCAGTGCCACTGACTTGAAGGTATAAGTTGTCACCAAATCTGAAATGGTTGTGGGAGAGGACAAAGTCACAAAACTCAGCCACCAGGTGTGCCATGGCCTCATCAGGGATACTGTTCCTGACCGCTCATAATCCATCCTTGTCTGGAATATTGGTGTAAAGAACTTCTGCATCCATGGTGGCCATGATGGTGTTTTCAGGAAGCTCACTAATGGACTATAGTTTCCTCAGGAAGTGGGTGGGGTCTCAAAGATGGCTAGGAGTGCTGGTAGCTTAGGGTCTAAGGTGAGAGTCCAAATAGCCAGATAATTCTGCTGTAAGAGTGTCAGTGCCTGAGATGGTGGGGTGTCCAGGGTTTACAGGTTTATGGACCTTGAGCAGCAGATAGAACACCACTGGTTGGGGCTCTGGGGGTGTGTCCATGTAGATTTGTTCCCGTGCTGTAGCAGGGAGTTTCTTGAGCAGATGGTGTAGTTTCTTTTCGTACTCCAGTGGGATCAGAGGATAGTGGCCTGTAGAATGTGGTGTTGGATAGTTGCCTGGCAGCCTCCTGTTCATAATCCAACCTGTTCATTATGACTACAGCACCTCCTTTGTCAGCCTCTTTGATTATAATGTCAGAGTTGTTTCTGAGACTGGATGGCATTGCGTTCTGTACAGCTGAGGTTATGGGGCAAGTGATGCTGTTTGTTCACAATTTCAGCCTGTGCACATCTGCAGAAGCACTCTACGTAGAAGTCCAGTCTGTCACTTCGACCATCAGGAGGAGTCCATGCAGAATTCTTCTTGTAGTGTTGGTAGGAGGGTTCCTTGGGTCAGTGCACTGTTCAGTGGTGTGTTGGAAATATTCCTTGAGTCAGAGATGGTGAAAGTAGCTTCCAGATCACCACAGAACTGTACCATGTTCGTGGGGATGGTGGGGCAGAAAGAGTCCCCGAGATAGGACAGACTCTTCCGCCAGGTTAAGTGTATGGTTGGATAGATTAACAATATTGTTGGGGAGTTAAGAGTACCACTGTTGTAGCCCCTTGTGGCATATAGTTTAGATAGCTTACAGTCCTTTTTCCACTGTAGAGAAGTGAAGAGTGTGTTGTAAATGGCTTGTCTCGTTTTTGTAAAGTCCAGCCACATGGAAGTTTGTGTGGAAGGTTGGTTTTGTATGAGAGTCTCCAGTTCTGAGAGCTCATTCTTGATCTTCTCCTGTCTGCTGTACAGGATGCAAATCAGGTGGTTCCTCAGTTTCTTTGAGAGTGTGTGGCACAGTCTCTCACATAGTCAGTGTAGTACTGTATGTCAGTTGCAATGGATTTTTTTGCCTTCTGTCCATCTGTTTGCACTTGGAGAGGAAGATGATGTCTGTCTGTATCTGTGCGAGTTTTTTTTGTTGATGTTGATGGATTTCCACTCCATACGGATAAATTTAGTGCCTTGCATGGTGTCAAGTATCAGGGGGTAGCCTTGTTGTTTTTGTGGATCAAGAGTCCAGTGGCACCTTAAAGACTAACAGATTTATTTGGGCATAAGCTTTTCTGGGTAAAAAATTTAACTTCTTCAGATGCATGGAGTGAAAGTTATAGATGCAGGCATTAGATAATGACACATGAAGAGAAGGGAGTTACCTCACAAGTGGAGAACCAGTGCTGACAGGGCCAATTCAATCAGGGTGGATGTAGTCCCCTCCCAATAATCGATGAGGAGGTGTCAATTACAGGAGAGGCAAAGCTGCTTTTGTAATGAGCCAGCCACTCCCAGTCCCTATTCAAGCCCAAATTAATAGTGTTAAATTTGCAAATGAATTTTAGTTCTGCTGTTTCTCTTTGAAGTCTGTTTTTGAAGGGTGTTTTCTTTGTTATAGAATGTTCAGGGAGGTTGAAGTATTCACTACTGGCTTTTGTATGTTACCATTCCTGATGTCTGATTTGTGTCCATTTATTATTAATAATAAATATTAATATTTATTATTATACATAAAATAACACCACTGGCACAGCTGCCTGCTTCATCTCAACAGCAGTGGGCATGTGGAGGGCTTCCTGGCTTCACCTTTCTGGCTTTTCAAGGAAAGTCCAGTCTACTGTGGAGGACCTTCCATTTGAAGGATCCAAATATTTTGTGGAGAAAATGGATGAATCCCTGACATACTAAAAGACTCTCGAGCTACTTTGCATTCCCTGAGAATTGATGCACCTGCACAAAAAAGGAGATATAATAAATCACAGATGACAGAGATCCCAGCCTGATATATTTTCTCCTCCCCAGAGGCATTATGAACCCCAACAGAAAACACAATGAATAAAGCGAAGATCAACTGCCCCACAATCATCAACATTACAGCCATCTATATCTATGTATGAATTTTGATGTGTTGTTTGAGGCCCCAAGTTACCACCCCCATTTTAATTTGCTGCAAAAACCCAAACATCACCACTACTTTGGCAACTGTCTTACTCTTTTTCATCAAAACTGGGACCAAGTGGGTTTTGGAGATCATCTCCACAGGATATTCCATCCATTTTACCTCCCCTACTACTGCCTACCCCTCCCCCGCTAACCTTCTTCAGGAACCCTTCTCATGAGCAGTTTTTACATCAGGAAAGAAGCTGTCCTGTGAACCTAGGTGCTATAGAACCAGTTCCTACTTAACACAGAGGGAAGGGCTTCAACCCCAAGTACTTCCAGATACTGAAAAAGAATGGTGATTGGAGACACATTCTGGATCTAAGATCACTCAACAGGTCTGTAAAAATACAATGCGTCAAGAAGGTTACTGGACCATGGGGACTGGTTCTCGACCCTTGACCTACAAGATGCTTACTTCCATATCACGATCCACAGAAGGTTTCTAGTATTCACTCTGGGACAAGACCTCTTTCATTCTCTGGACTCAGGTCTCAAAGGTCCTTTCTGTGGTTGTGGTGCTCTTTTGCAAACAAAGAGTGATAATATTCCTGTATCTACATGATTGTCTGCTCAAGGCATGCTCCTCTGATGATTCCTTGATGCACCCCTCCCCCCCAAGACTATGGACCTATTCCTCCAACTGTCTCTAAAAGTAGACATCCAAAAGACTATATTAACTCCAGTATAACATCTGGAATTCATAGGGGCCTACCTAGATGTAGAGTCCAAAGCCTTCCTCCCCTTATGCAGGTTCAATACCTTAGACAACTTAATCTCGACAGGACAGGCCACCCTCAGACCTTGGTCAGAAATGGCTTTCAACTACTGGGACACATGGTAGCAGGCACCTTTTGTAATAAATCATGTGAGACTCTACATGTACTGCCTTCAGTGGTGATTCAGCACAGTATACATACCAAGCACACCCAGTATAAACAAACTTTTATTGATGCCCTCAACAGTCAAAAACTCCCTCAACTGGTGGGGAGACCCTCACAATGTCTGCTCAGGAGTTCCCTGCACTCAACCACCCCCAATGCTAATAATGACAACAGATGTATACCTATTGGGATGGGGAGCCCTCCTGGACACCAACACTAGTCAAGGCAAATGGTTCCCCTTCAAATCCACATTGCATATCTACTTACTGGAACACAGAGCAGTCAGGAAAGCTTGTTCGCATTTCCTACCACTGATTGGGGCAAGCATATAAACATTGTGATAGACAACATTGCATGTATGTTTTACATGAATCAGGAGGAAGAGCAAGCTCACCTTCCCTTTGTACTAAGGCAGTGAAACTCGAACTTGTGCCTTCACCACCACATAGAATGGCTTCCATATAAGGAGAGATTAATAAGACTGGGACTTTTCAGCTCGGAAAAGAGGCGACTAAGGGGTAATATGATAGATATCTATAAAATCATGAGTGGTGTAGAGAAAGTAAATAAGGAAGTGTTATTTACTCCTTCTCATAATACAAGAACAAGGGGAACAAATGAAATTAATAGGTTTCAACAAAACACAAAAGTATTTTTTCATGCAGCACACTGTCAACCTCTGGAACTCCTTGCCAGAGGGTGTTGTGAAGGCCAATACTATAACCGGGTTCAAAAGGGAGCTAGATAGATTCATGGAAGATAGCCATTGATGGACCTATTAGCCAGGATGGGCAGGGATGGTGTCCCTAGCCTGTTTGCCAGAAGCTGGGATTGGGTGACAGGGGATGGATCACTTGATGATAACCTGTTCTGTTGATTCCCTTTGGGGCACCTGCCATTGGCCACTGTCAAAGGACAGGATACTGGGCTTGATGGACCTTTGGTCTGACCCAGTATGGCCGTTCTTATTTGTGGAAACCTCTCCAGCGCATCATCAAGGATCAACAACCTATCCTCAAGGACAATCCATCACTCTCACAGATCTTGGTAGACAGGCCAGTCCTCGCTTACAGACAGCCATCCAACCTGAAGCAAATACTCACCAGCAACCACTCAAACAAGAAAAACACTAACCCAGGAATCTATCCTTGCAACAAAACCCATTGCCAACTCTGTCTACATATCTATTCAAGGGACACTGTCATAGGACCTAATCACATCAGCCACGCCATCAGAGGCTCGTTCACCTGCACATCTACCAATGTAATATATGCCATCATGTGCCAGCAATGCCCCTCTGCCATGTACATTGGCCAAACTGGACAGTTTCTATGCAAAATAAATGGACAAATCAAACATCAAGAATTATAACATTCAAAAACCAGTCGGAGAACACTTCAACCTCCCTGGTCACTCAATTACAGACCTAAAAGTTGCAATACTCCAACAAAAAACAAAAACAAACCACCTTCAAAAACAGACTCCAACTAGAAACTACAGAACTAGAATGAATTTGCAAATTGGACACCATTAAATAAGGCTTGAATAAAGACTGGGAGAGGATGGGTCATTACAAAAAGGTAAAAACTATTTCTCCATGCTAATTTTTCTCCCGACTGTTACTCACACCTTCTTGTCAACTATTTGAAATGGGCCATCCTGATTATCACTACAAAAGTTTTTTTTTCCTCCTGCTGATAATAGCTCATCATAATTGATTAGTCTCATTATAGTTGGTATGGCAACCCCCATTTTTTCATGTTCTGTGTGTGTGTGTGTGTGTGTCTCTCTCTATATATATATATCTTCCTACTGTATTTTCCACTGCATGCATCCGATTAAGCGGGTTTTAGCCCATGAAAGCTTATGCCCAAATAAATTTGTTAAGTCTCTAAGGTGCCACAAGTACTCCTCATTCTTTTTGCTACCACCTTGAAATTTGTGGGAAGGGTTACTCATGCCCTGAGACATCTTCTTGTTGTAGTCTTATGATGGAAGGTAGTGATGGCGGTGAGATGCACCTCTATGGAGCGTAGAGATAACCCTGACATGTTTAGTTCTAGGATGCAATCTACCACAAGTGGTAGTGGAAAGGATGTAGGGGTAACATGTCTCCAGTCACACCAGAGCTGGAATCTCTTTCACTATTCAGTATACCTGCTCTGAGTATGTTAAGACCATGTCATTTTTAAGCTTTGGAACCATTGAGTTGGAGAGCCTGTAGATTGGGGTGATGGATCTTGCCCGAGAGAGGAGATGAGGAACAGGCATGCAAATCGCCAGCTGAGTACATTATAGGAATCATGTTGGTCATGACCACAAAGAGTCTGTAAGTATAACCCTGGCTCTCTCTTTTCTTATCTCAAGCAAGACTTTTGATATTTGAGGAATTGGAGGACAAGCATAGAGGAGACCCGTGTTCCAGTGTAGGAGAAAGGCATCTCCAAGAGAGTGATGACTCAGGCCAGCTCCGGGAGCACTTCTTGTTTCTGGCTGTGGTGAATAAGTCTATCTTGGGACTCCCCGATGTAGAAGTATGTGGTGGAGCATGGAAAGGTCTATTTCTCATTTGTGATCTTGGGAAAAGTTCCTGCTGAGAGTGTCCACAGGAGTGCTCTGTGTGCCCAAGAGGTGAGCTGCTGAGATGTTGATGTGAACATAAGAACGGCCATACTGGGTCAGACCAAAGGTCCATCAAGCCCAGTATCCTGTCCTCTGACGGTAGCCAATGGCAGGTGTCCCAAAGGGAATCAACAGAAGGAGTAAATAACACTTCCTTATTTACTTTCCCAAACCAGTCATGATTTTATAGACCTCTATCGTATTCCCCCTTAGTTGCCTCTTTTCCAAGCTGAAAAGTTCCAGTCTTATTAATCTCTCCTCATACGGAAGCCGTTCTATACCACTAATTTTTGTTGCCCTTTTCTGAACCTTTTCTAATTCTGATCTCTCTCTTTTGAGATGGGATGACCACATATGCACGCAGTATTCAAGGTTTGGGCATACCATGGATTTATATAGAGGCAAGATGATATTTTCTGTCCTATTGTCTATCCCTTTCTTGATTATTCCCAGAATTCTGTTCGCTTTTTTGACTGCTGCTGCACATTGAGTAGATGTTTTCCAAGAACTATCCACAATGACTCAAAGATCTTTCTTGAGTGGTAACAGCTAATTTAGGCCCCAACATTTTATATGTATAGTTGGGATTATGTTTTCCAATGTGCATTACTTTGCATTTATCAACATTAAATATCATCTGCCATTTTGTTGCTTAGTCACCCAGTTTTGTGAGACCCTTTTGTAGATCTTCAGTCTTCACAAACAGATGTTCTACACTGTCATGGGACCTCAACCATGTCCTTAGGTTTCTTACAAGCCTTCTCTTTGAACCCATGACCTCCTGCTCTCTTCTACACTTCTCTATGAAAACTACAATCCTAGTGGCCATTATGTCTGCATGGAGAGTGGGAGAGATAGGGGCTCTATTGGTATACCCCGTTTACAATTGTTTAAAAAATAAGGTTACATTATGGCTGTACCCCATGTTCCTACTGAAAATATCTTCACACTTCCATATAAACCAGTTTATCCATCTTCCCTTTTATCTTGGTGCAGTTTTGCAAAGAAAGTGGGAAGTGACACTACACATTCTCAATGTCAGGAGAGTCCTTTTATTTGGTGAGGTTTAAGCCCTTCAGGAAATCTCGCAGGCTACTTTTCTCCATTGAAGATCAATCTAAGGGATCCTCAATCTCGGAACAAAGACTCTCTAGATGGATATCAGACTGCATTACCCATTGCTATCACACTTATGGCATTCAACCTTCCAGTACGGGTCAAACTCACTCCAGGAGATTTTTCTCTACTTACACCACCTTACTCAAAAATGTTCCAGTCACAGACATGTGCAGAGCAGAAACTTGGACATCTGCTCACACATTTGCTGAACATCATGCAGTCACCCACAACTCAGCAGAAGCACCTTAAAAGTGTGGGGGGGATCCACAGGCACCTGAACTGTGGCTCCATCCCATGTGCCATGCCCCCCTGAGGCCCTGCCCCTGCCACTTTTCCCTGTGTTCATGCCACCTGTACCCCCCCCCACATACACACACCCAAGGCCCTGTCCTCGCACTACCTCTTCTCCCCAAGCCCTGACCTTGCACCATCCCTTCCTCCAAAACCCCAAATCAACCACCCTTCCCCACAAGACCCTGCCTGCGGCTCACTCCTCTCCCCCCGCCCCCCCGTCACTTGACCTTATAGCTGGCAAAAAGTGGGGGGACGGCTTGACCCCTTGATCCGCCTCCCTGTTCCGGCACTCCTGCATCTGCTGCTATATTTTATTCCAGTGTCTGATGCTCAGCACTAGACTCGACTCTGAAACTCCACCCCTCCATTAAGGGTACTGCTGCAGCGTTGCTGAGAGCAGAGCAACCATAGAGACACCACTGAAAGACGACGAAAGGGTTACTCACCTTGTGCCGTAACTGTGGTTCTTTGAGAGGTGTGTCCCTGTGGGTGCTCCACTACTTGCCTCCTTCCCCTCTGTTTTGGTGCTCTTACCTGTGAGCTCTGTGGTAGAGAAGGAACCGGGGGCAGTTTGTTTGCACAGCGCTATATTGACCTAATGCAGAGCACAAGATGGGGAGAGTGTATGTGTGGGCCAAACAGAAACTGCTACCTAAAATCCTTGATGTGAGGCCCAAGGGTATGAATACACAGAGTGGAGTACACAGAGGGACACCTCTTGAGGATCTGTAATTACTGCACAAGGTGAGTAACCCTTTCTTATCCCATTTTACACTCAGGGAACTGAGGCCCAGAGAGATCAGGGCCCCAGATCAGCTAGAATCAGGCTTAACTTTAAGTGTGTGAATAATCCCATTATTACAAGTCACTTTCTCACTGTCAGGCATTTTTTCCAGCCCTCAAATAATTTTTGTGGCTCTTCTGCATCCTTTCCAGTTTTTCAACATCTTTTTTCAAATGAGGTCACCAGTAGTTCAGGCAGCCCCACAGCCAGATGCACTGGCTGCCAGTCACTGCTGGAGTGGCCCAGGGCAGCTGGTCCCGGGGACCACTTGAGCAGCAGCTGGTGGGGCTGGCCCCAGAGACCGCCTGAGCAGGGGTCCCTCAGGTGGCTGGAGCAGCTGGTGCCACTGGCCCTGCCCCCCCTCCAGCAGCATGCCCCCTAAGATTTACTTAGGGGTACTTATACTATAAGTCATGAACTGGTCATGGTGAATTTTTTTGTTTATTGCCCATGACCTGTCCACAACTTTCTCTAAAAATACCCGTGACTAAATCGTAGCCTCATGCATGGTACAGGGGTGACTGAGTGAAGGTCTAAGGTCTATGATATACTGGAGGTCAGACTACGTCCCTTCTGGCCTTAAACTCTGTGAATCTATGATTTTCTGTAAAATAGCAGCTCTTTCCTAGTATTAGAGAGGACCATTGCCCTGCGGAATCTCACCTCTTTCACTCTTCTTTCTTTAGAAAATCTGCAATCTGAACTGGAGAAAGAGAGAGGTAAGTTCCTGAGACAAGTTCCCTGAAATAACAATAGGAATAACCCAGTTAATGTAACAACATGAAACCTCACCTCTTTCTTCCTTTTCTCCTCCAGAGATTCTGCGCTCTGAGCTGGAGAATGAGAGAGGTAAATGTCTAGGCTCTCAGGAGGCTTGGACGATTTTCTCTCGCTGTACATAGTCATACTTTGGCTTCTGTCTCTGCACTATCTGTTAGGAGAGGCTCTGGGAATCAAATGGACGGGGAGCTCTGACTAATCACAGAGTGGAGTAACTGCTCCATAGATAAGGTTGCTGCTCAGTTTCCAGCATAAGCCTGATTTTAGCCACTTTCTTTCTAATCTGCACACAGGGGAGTGTCCGTATCCAAAACTGGGGGGGTCTGCCTGGGCCAATGTACCTTTTTGCTACTGAATTTAAAGGAATGGCAGGATGAGGGGGGATCCTGATGCCCTGGAAACAAGCTGGCTCAGCGCAGTCTCAAAGTCTCCTAGCACTCTCTGACCCTCTGAGGCACAAACTCAATGAGAAGGAGCCAGCTAATGTTGCTGGGCCCATGAGCTGAGATCCAGTGTCCAGGGTCAAGAGTTAGCTCATTAAACCCTCACTTCCACATTATCAGGGCTTAGCCCCTCGCCAAGCTGCCTGGCACATGAGGAGTGTGGACACTACACCACAAGTGAGCCCGGCTAGGGCAGGGCCATGGGAGCCCAGCGAGGGTCAGATGCCAAGAAGGGGGGTGTGATCCATGGAGAGATCTAT
>ML129500.1:6846390-6873929 GCA_003846335.1 Cuora mccordi | reverse complement strand
TCTGACCCGGTACGGCCTTTCTTATGTTCTTATGTTCTTATGTAACACAGAATAAAGTGTACAGTGCTCACTTTATTTTTGATAAGTATTTGCACTACAAAAAAAACAAAAGAAACAGTACTTCCCAACTTACTCAATACAAGTACCGCAGTTCAGTCTCCTTATCATGAAAGTTGAACCCACAAATGTAGAATATGTATTAAAAAACCCTGCATTTAAAAACAAAACAATGCAAAACCACAGAGCCTGCAAGTCCACTCAGTCCTACCTGGCCCAGCCAATCGCCCAGACAAACCAGCCTGGTCACACCTGCAGGAGACAGTGCTGCCCACTTCTTGTTCACAATGTCACCTGAAAGTGAGAAAAAGCATTCCTATGGCACTGTTGCAGCCAGTGTCACCTGAAAGTGAGAAGAGGGCAGTACCACCTCCTGCAAGTACAAACAAACCCGCCCATCTTAGCAACTGGCTGAACAATGAATAGGACCATGTGGACCTGCAGGGCTTTAAAGTTCCACATTTTTTTCCCCACTCAAAGACAGAACAATCTACACTTGTAAGCTGCACCCCCACAGCAAAGACAGTGCACTTCCACAAGGTGAACTGAAAAACATCCTCTCTCCTATTTATCATTTCTACAATGCAAATATCTGTAATAAAAAACATACACTTTGATTTCAATTACAACACAGAATACAATATATATGAAAATGTAGAAAAACATAAAAATATTTAATAATTTTCAATTGGTAGTCTATTTTTTAACAGTGCGATTAAAGCTACAATTAAGGGTGATAGATTTTTTATCACAATTTTTTTGAGTTAACTACAATTGACAGCCCTAATTTTAACTTTTAATTAACTTGTATAAAGTAGTTTATGCTCAACAGACTCAAACCCTCCAAGAAGGCTAGCCAAGACTCCTCCCCCAATAGCACTGCTTCAAGGACTGATTACATTTAAACAAATAATAAATAAATAATCATGAAGTCCCTCAAGGTGAAAACTTTAAAATGGAACAGGAGGGATAGCTCAGTGGTTTGAGCATTGGCCTGCTAAACCCAGGGTTGTGAGTTCAATCCTTGAGGGGGCCACTTAGGGATCTGGGGCAAGAATTGGTCCTGCTAGCAAAGGCAGGGGGCTGGGCTGGGCTCAATGACCTTCCAAGGTCCCTTCCAGCTCTAGGAGATTGGTATATCTCCAATTATTACCTTAACAATACAAGCTCAGTCAATTATTATGCCAACCAGTTTTGACAATATCCCCTCAAAGGTAAACAGCAAAGCAGAAAAAGAAGTTAAAATAATAATTCCTGTGACACTGTATAAAAAGGAAGATAACTAGTTACACTAATATGGTCACCACTGTTACAAATGTGCAATAAATCTTGTACAAAGTATGTCATGCAAGGTATCAAAGGAAAAGTTAAACTGCTAAGCATTATCCTGTTTAAATCCATGTATCATCTATGCATATGAAGTTATGAATATGTGCCATGTGTTTGTATCTCAAACATTGTTGTTTTCTTGAGTGACAGCCAAAGAGAGATTTGCAGCAAAGCTAGCCAGCCTGGTTGATGACTCATTAAGGACAATCTGCTCACCTAGTGAGCCCCTCCTGGAGAGGTGTCAGAGAGCACTGAAGCAATGGCTGCCTCATGATTCAGCAAGGCATGTAAGGACATGTGATCTAAGACCCCATCTCTTGCCAGTAACTTTCCATGCACTTGGGTTAAAAGTCTAAAAGGAGACTGACATCACTTTATTTTCATTCCTGCCTCACATCTCTGGATATGATTTAGAACAAAGGAGCTTTGAACAAAGGACTGATGACCTACAGTGTAATGGGTGTACCAAAGAGACATGTTACAAACTATCAGATTTACTATCACTGTGAACCTGATCTATAGACTCTGAAATAAATTGTAATGTATATTATTCCTTTAACCATTTAACAACTCTTTTCTTTTTATTAATAAATTTTTAGTGTTTTGTTACTAAAGGATTGACTACAAGTGTCGTATTTGATAAGACCTAAAGCATATATATTGACTTGGGGAATGGCTGATCCTTTGGGATTAGAAGAACCTTATGTATGATGTATCTGGTTTTCAGTAACCTCTCCTCATAAAGACCGGATGTCTGGGTGGTGATGGGGCTGGCATGCCTAAGGGAAACATGCTTTAGCTTCTTGTTAACCAGTGTGGTCATACAATTCACTTTTGTTACTGACTTGTTGAACTCCAATGTCGAATAACCACCAGTTTGGGGTGTGTTTGCCCTGTTTTTATCATCAGTATGTCCTGAATTTGGCACTTTCAGCTGTGACCCCCAGAAGGCACGGTCACAATTCCAAAAGAGGAAGAATACTTAGGGCTGTTTAATTATTTAATGAATGCTTAATTTTAACAAAGTTGCTTCAAAAAATCCTACACAATACAAGTTGCAAACTGGTTTCTTTCAGATGGCTATCACCCACATAAAGTGTTTCTTTGTCAATGAGTAGCACTGAACAAAACTAATGGCTTACTTTTTTTTCCCCAAAAAAATTCCTGTGAAATGTTTTCCAATTTATTTTTCATAATTCTGCAAGAAGTTTTTGGATACAGGGCATTTTTAAAGGGAAACTGATGAAAACTCATAGGTCTCTTTTATACTAAAAATTCTCTATTTTTTTTTATTCTTCTCAAAACTTGGAATTTTCCAAAGTGAATATTTTCAGCTTTGAAAATCCTACCATTTGACTAAGCTGAGGTCTCAAAATTGGCAAAGCAGAAGAAATCCTGATATTATGGTGATGAGTGTGGTGTAAGAAGCTACATAGAATAGAATAGAACCCAATAAACAATACATCGTAGAACCTCTCCCCTCAAATAAAAGGTTTAAGTTGAAAATTTTGTAATAAAAAAAATCTCAGGAAAATCCAAATATTTTCACAAAAACAATCTTTTTGTAAATGGGCCAAATTTCCTCAAGATATTTTTTGAATGAAAACTTTTGTCCAGCTCTAATTAACATCTGTAATTGCATATAATCAATGAATGTTTCCTGGTTCTTAGTAATGTAATTTACTGAGGAGTGGAAGAGATAAGAACACGTGTCAAACCCTGTTCCAAAACATCACATTGTCCAAACTGGATAAAAGGCTCCAAGAAAGCTGATTCCTAACCAGTAACCATGTTCTGTGACATTATTGGTGAAAGAAACAGAGTCGGGAATGGAGGGAGCTCTGGTTCTCTGGATGAGTGTTGACTGGGTTCACAGCATCCAGGAAGGCTTATCCTAAACCCAAAATGATAGGTACACCTCTACCCTGATATAATGTGACCCAATATAACAAGAATTCAGATATAATGCGGTAAAGCAGTGCTCCAGGGCGGCAGGGCTGTGCACTCCCGTGGATCAAACCAAGTTTGATATAACATGGTTTCACCTATAACACGGTAAGAGACCTGACATGTAATGTCTGCAGAAAAACAGGGCATAAGTGGGCAAAATGCTCAAAGGGTTAACTTGGTGAAAACCCAGCCAGAGGGAATGCCACCTCCTTGTGACTATGGGTCTGACAGGCAACCTGTAGCTCAACCTCAGCGTGTGAATTATGGGACTGAACATTTGGAGGGAAGCAGTCACCCCGCCAACTTCTCAGGACGGTGACGGATGGACTCCCAGTCAAGGCACCAATATACCTGTGGCATTGTACTCTCCTGGGCTCAGGCACACCTGACCTCCAGTGGGAGTGGTGGATAATGGAAAGACATTCAGGAGTGGAAAGATTCTGGGACAGAGAGACCCCTTGTCACACCCTGGGTGGTGCAACCCCATCAAGTGCTGGCTTGAAGGGCTGTGCAACCTGGATTAAGGTCCTAAATATGGAGCCGTTCACCCTACCTATGGCTCAGGTCCCTGTGCAGACCCAGGAAGGATTGGGGGGAGGGGCTAGTAGCTGGGGGTCTCCAGGATATCAGTCTGGGGAATGACTGTATCATTCTGAGACAAAATTCAGTCCCTGTTTCTGTACCAGCTGAGGATTTGAACCAAGTGAGCCAGAAGGCTCAGAAAGGAGGTGTGGATGAAAATGCAGGTAGCTCAGCTGGCAGGGAGAAGGAGGTGTTTTCCCCCCTTGCTTGCATCACACAGGCAAGGCTGTTAAGCTCAGGGCACCTTTCTGTCTGTAACCAGACACCTGGATCTGAATGGGGCAGAGGAATGGCCCCCACTCACCTCCACAGGGGAAATGTGTGAGTGACACTGACTCAAATGCTGTGATCAAGGGAGCCAGCTCACGGCCTACTCTCACTGGGGAAGTAGAAGCAGAGCTGAGCACGGTGGTAGCTGAGACCCAGCTGAGCGTGGGGAGACAAGGGCGAGGAAAGATGACCGCCAGACATGTTTGTTTTCTCCAGGAGTGGGAGAAGCCCCAGAGAAGGTAAAGCAGCTGGAAGGTCACTGCTGGTAACAGAGACACTATGTTGGAGAATGGTTGTGGCCATGGTGGGTTCTCTTAACCAAAATAAACTGAATCACAGCCCACCAGGGATGGGTGGAGGGAGGGAAGCTGAGCAAGGACTAAAGAGTCCTGTGGCACCTTATAGACAGACGTTTTGCAGCATGAGCTTTCGTGGGTGAATACCCACTTCGTCGGATGCAAGTAGTGGAAATTTCCAGGGGCAGGTATATATATGCAAGCAAGAAGCAAGCTAGAGATAACGAGGTTAGTTCAATCAGAGAGGATGAGGCCCTCTTCTAGCAGTTGAGGTATGAACACCAAGGGAGGAGAAACTGCTTTTGTAGTTGGCAAGCCATTCACAGTCTTTGTTTAATCCTGAGCTGATGGTGCCAAATTTGCAGATGAACTGAAGCGCAGCAGTTTCTCTTTGAAGTCTGGTCCTGAAGTTTTTTTGCTGCAGGATGGCCACCTTAAGATCTGCTATTGTGTGGCCAGGGAGGTTGAAGTGTCTCCTACAGGTTTTTGTATATTGCCATTCCTAATATCTGATTTGTGTCCATTTATCCTTTTCCTTAGAAACTGTCCAGTCTGGCCGATGTACATAGCAGAGGGGCATTGCTGGCATATGATGGCGTACATTACATTGGTGGACGTGCAGGTGAATGAACCGGTGATGGTGTGGCTGATCTGGTTAGGTCCTGTGATGGTGTCGCTGGTGTAGATATGTGGGCAGAGTTGGCATCGAGGTTTGTTGCATGGATTGGTTCCTGAGCTAGAGTTACTATGGTGCGGTGTGCAGTTACTGCTGAGAATATGCTTCAGGTTGGCAGGTTGTCTGTGGGCGAGGACTGGCCTGCCACCCAAGGCCTGTGAAAGTGTGGGATCATTGTCCAGGATGGGTTGTAGATCCCTGATGATGCGTTGGAGGGGTTTTAGCTGGGGACTGTATGTGATGGCCAGTGGAGTCCTGTTGGTTTCTTTCTTGGGTTTGTCTTGCAGTAGGAGGCTTCTGGGTACATGTCTGGCTCTGTTGATCTGTTTCCTTATTTCCTCGTGCGGGTACTGTAGTTTTGAGAATGCTTGGAGGAGATTTTGTAGGTGTTGGTCTCTGTCTGTGGGGTTAGAGCAGATGCGGTTGTACCTCAGTGCTTGGCTATAGACAATGGATCTTGTGGTGTGTCCAGGATGGAAGCTGGAGGCATGATGGTAGGCATAGCGGTCGGTATAGGTCCATTGTCTACATCCCCGAGTCCACTCACTGGCTTTGCCAGGCTTGGGCCGCTGCAGTAGCTCGGCAGGGAGGAGCTGCCTTCTGGAGGCACCAGAGAGCCAGAGTGACCCGCTTGTGGGGGCAGTGAGCCTCAGCCATGGAGGAGCTGTCACGGCGCAGGGGGGCAGCAGCTCTGCAAAGATGGCGGCACCGCTAGTGGGGAGCAGCCATGCCCCCTGGCCCTTCCTGCCCAGGCTGCGGCCCGGCGCCACCCCTCCTGGGTGTTCCTCCAGCAGATGCATGTGGGCAGAGGCTCCTGTGTGCCCCCCGGTTCCCCCCTTGCCGTGCTTGGGCTCTGCGGCTCCCGGGAGTGTGAGCTGCCATCGCCGCTGCCCTTCCCGGAGCAGGCTCAGGGCCCTGCACCCCAGTGGCAGTTCACATGCCTGGGAGCCGCAGAGTCCGAGCACAGAGAGTGGGGAGCTGGGGGGTGCACGGGGACCAGTGCTTGCATGCATCTGCTGCAGCCTGCAGGAGCCCCCAGGGGGGATGCCAGGCCCCAGACTTGGCAGGAGGGATGGGGGGGTGAGACTGCTTCCTGCTAGTGGCACCGCTGCCTTTGCAGGGCAGCTGTTCCCCTGTGCCGCGCCGGCTCCTCCATGGCTGAGAGTCACAGTTCCCCGCAGAGACCCCTGTACCCTCTCCCTCACACAGAATGGACGTGCAGAAAGTACCTAATTAAAAGTACTAAACTTGGGAATAAAAAATGTCAGTCACAGGTTTTTTGATATGCCCTGAAGTTTGTTAGACATTTATTTGCAAAACCTTTGTAGTAAGGGTGAGTCAGCTGTCTTGCTGAATACAGCATTAAATATTATGGAATACATGATGCAGCTCTTCTCTGTTTTACATTTTCTTAATCAGTATTTCTAAGCTTATTTTATATTTTAAATGTACTCTTAAGCCTTCATAAAGTAATCATTCCAGATTACTACATATTTAACTCACTGAAACAGACATTATTTTAAATTACTCAGTCACAGAGGTATAGTGTGTTCATAACAATGTTCACTGCTTTTAGAAAAAGGGAGCACTAATTTACTGTGTGAGCTCCATAACAACAGACATGTTTATGAAATTCCACCAACTTTAAAAAATATGTTTCCAAAGATTTTAGGCATAAAAAAGGATTTTATATCTTACTAAGGAACTGATTTTGCTAGTGGGTTCTCTTAAAACTAGTTCATCAGATAGTCAGAAGTAAAGAAAGGGAAACTCTTTGTCCAGTTATCTGGTAGCAAAGGGCTGTTGTCCCTTTAAGGGCTCTCTTCAATGGGGGGTGGGGTGGTGAAGGGAGAAATGGATCGACAGAAAGGACAAGAAGACTTTGGGAGTAAGTTTTTTTTACTATAGTCATTAAAATATGTATTTTAGATAAGGGTCGTCTTTTGAAGAATTTATTTTAAAAAAAATATGTCTCAAAATCCAAGCATTTAAGGCTAAAGATGATCGTGCATCTAAAAATCTGTGCAAGGATTTTTTAGAGATGTAATTTTATAATCTTCACCCACTCACTAATGAAACATTTTTAAAAGCACATTTTAAATTAAGGTCCTGTAGAGTAACCTGTTCTGAGTAACTATGACAGTGACGCACAGCTGGTTTTGTCAGGACATTCAGACACTGACAGTAGATACCTGGGGGTTGGCACATGCCTGTGAAATGGCTTCATTACCCCTTGAATGGCTCTTTAACAGTTTCAGTGTTGTGCTCAGGGCCGGCTTGAGGTTTTTTGCCGCCCCAAGCAAAAAAAAAAAAAAGCCGGAGTGTCAAGTGCTGCCACCAAAGCAAAAGAAAAAAATACGGAGTGCCACCACTGAAGTGCCGCCCCAAAAGGCCAGAATGCCACCCCTTGAAAAGTGCTGCCCCAAGCACATGCTTGGAACACTGCTGCCTAGAGCTGGCCCTGGTTGTGCTAATAGCTCTGGCAGGCTGGAGGCTTTTTCTCTTTTAACTACTAGATCCCCTTCCCAGGAAGACTCAGAGCCTGCAGGAAGGGTCAGAACAGGTATAGGAAAACCAGCTGAACCCACCGTGGACTAATGCATTATTAAATTCATTTTAAATAAAATAAAAGGCTACAGAGGACCAGCAACATTGCAACCGGTGGCTCTCACCACTCCTATTCACCATCTATGAAGTGCCACAAGCCTCAGTGGGGTTCCCTTTTCAAGCGCCTCTGTGGAGAGCAGCCCCAGGGCATGCTGTACCTTCTATGCAAGGCCTGGGAGGAACAACAATCCCTAAAGCCCAGTGTAGACTAGTATGTGATCTGCCTGCAGGAAAACTTGGGGAAGCGAGGGGTGTTCACCTGGGAAAACTTGCAGAAAGCTCAGCAGAGGCCCAAATGTACCTGTAATAATGGGGCTCAGATGAGGGAGTTCGCACCCAGGGACAGCGTCCTACTACTCCTTCGGACATCCAAATCGAAGCTGATGGTGCAGTGGAAGGGCCCATTCAAAGTAATAAGAAAGGTAGGGGCTGTGGATTAGGAACTACATCAGCCCAGGAAGCAGAAGGAATCTCGGATATATCACGTTAACATGCTCAAGGCCTGGGGTGAGTAAGAAGACGTCCCAAAAACACTGGACCCGACAGATCCAGAGTTGGGTCCCCAAGGGATTGCTCACAACTGGTGCCCATTGGTGGAGAGCTCCTGCCTCGGCAAAGGTGTCAGCTTTGGTGGCCGGTGGAAGCCTTCCCTATGATCTTGGGACGAACAGGCACATTCATGTAGCACATTACCAGATAGCCAATGAGTCAAGGAGGAAGATCTGGGAGCATCCTGTCCACTGTTGCAGAAGATGTGGAGAATGGTCCAACAGGAGCTGCCGCTGATGTTGAAGTTTGGGATCACAGAAGAATCACAAAGTGAGTGCTGGAGCCCCATCCTTTTGGTGCCAGAACACAATGGGTTAATGTATTTTTGTATAGACTTTTGGAAGGTTACCATAGAAGGCAAAGGGGAAGGGATGCAGATAGGAACAAGTAAAGAACACGGATCTTCTGACAAACTTGAATGGATTCAAATCAGCAGGGCTGGATGCTATTCACCTGAGGGTACTGAAGGAATTAGCAGAAGAAATCTTGAAGCCACTGGCAATAATATTTGCAAACTCAAGGATGACAGGAGCAGTCCTCAGAAACTGTCCATCCGTAAAAAATGGGGGAAAGGAGGCGCTGGCAACTATAGGTCAGTCAGCCTGACTTCGATAGCTGGGAAGCTACTTGAGTAATTGTGATGGGGTGGCCTAAGCCCTGAGGACCCCTGCTGGAGGCTTTGAGGCCCTGCCACAGCCCTCCTTACCCCAGGAAAGAGCAGTAGAAAAGTCCTCCAAGCTCTCTGGAGTGGCTGCATGTGAAGCAGCCAATCAGGGCCCAGCAAGCTAGTATAAAGAGAGCTGCTGGGTCAGAACCAGTCAGTTCTTCACTGGAGCTGTAGGAACATGGTTGGTGTGGCTGGCTGGCAGAACTTCAGTGGCCCAGACAGGATGTCATTGCCAAGAGCCAGAGAAAATAAGAAGCAGCCCTAAATTTGTGCTGTGACTTTACTGGGACAAAGCCCTGAGGTAAGGGCAAAGATGGTGAAGGGCCACGGGGAATTGGCCCAGGGAATTAGAATAGCAGCCAACTTGAATGAATGGACACAGCAGACAGCTGCTATCTACAGGGTCCCTGGGCTGGGACTCAGAGTAGTGGGTAGGCCTGGGTCCTGTCCCCTCCATTAGCCATAGAGGGAAAGAGGCCTGTGTGACAGGTTTGGTCACAGAGATCCCCTTGGGACTGTCCCCCAATGTGCTGGAATTACCTCTGAGCCAGTTTTCCCTGCCAGCCTGGGCCCCCCAGAACCCTGTCTTGTTGAGCCAGACATGCTAGCCTGCCCAACACAGACTCAGGGTCTGGGCCATGCCCCCAAAGCTGCAGGCTTCACTAAAAACAGCCCAGCACTCAGACACCCAGCTGTCAATGCGATCCAAACCCTAAATAAATCAGTTTTACTCTGTAGAAAGCTTTATACAGGGTAAATTAGTAAATTGTCCACCCTCTACAACACTGATAGAGAGAGGCACAGCTGTTTGCTCCCCCAGGTATTAATCACTTACTCTGGGTTTATTAATAAACAAAAGTGATTTTATTAAGTATTAAAAGTAGGATTTAAGTGGTTTCAAGTATTAACAGACAGATCAAAGAAGGTCACAAAAACAAAATAAAGTAAAACGCAAGTCTAAGGGTATGTCTACACTACGGGATTACTCTGATTTTACAGAAATCGATTTTTGGCAACAGATTGTATAAAGTCAAGTGCATGCGGCCACCCTAAGCACAGATGACAGAACAAGGAGTAATGGTCTCATGTTGCAGTGGGGGAGGTCTAGGTTGGATATTAGGAAAAACTTTTTCACTCAGAGAGTGGTGAAGCACTGGAATGGGTTACCTAGGGAGTTGGTGGAATCTCCTTCCTTAGAGGTTTTTAAGGTCGGGCTTGGCAAAGCCCTGGCTGGGGTGATTTAGTTGGGTTTGGTCCCGCTTTGAGCAGAAGGTTGGACTAGATACCTCCTGAGGTCCCTTCCAACCCTGATAGTCTATGATTCTATTATTCTATGATTCAATGTACTGAGGCTAGCGTCAACTTCCGGAGCATTGCACTGTTGGTAGCTATCCCATAGCTATCCCATAATTCCCACAGTCTCCCCCACTCATTGGAATTATGGGTTGAGATCCCAATGCCTGATGGGGAAAAAACATTATCTGGTGGTTCTGGGTACATGTCATCAGGCCCCCCTCTCCCTTCCTCCCTCCGTGAAAGCAACAGCAGACAACCGTTTCATGCCTTTTTTCCTGGGTGAACTGTGCAGACGCCATACCATGGCAAGTATGAAGCCTGTTCAGCTCAAGACAGCAGTCATGAACATTGTAAACACCTCGCGCATTATCATGCAGTTTATGCTGAACCATAACCTGAAAAACCAGGCAAGGAGGAGGCAGTGACGGCAGCACGGTGACGAGAGTGATGAGGACATGGACACAGAATTCTCTCAAACCGCAGGCCCCGATGCTTTGGAGATCATGCTGTTAATGGGGCAGGTGCTAGCCATGGAACGCCGATTCTGGGCCCGGGAAACAAGCACACATTGGTGTAACTGCATAGTGTTGCAAGGTGTGGGACGATTCCCAGCGGCTGCGAAACTTTCGCATGTTTAAGGGCACTTTCATGGAACTTTGTGACTTGCTTTCCCCTGCCCTGAAGCGCACGAATACCAAGATGAGAGCAGCCCTCACAATTCACAAGCAAGTGGCAATAGCCTTTTGGAAGCTTGAAATTCCAGATACCTACTGGTCAGTCGGGAATCAATTTGGAGTGGGCAAATATACTGTGGGGGCTGCTGTGATGCAAGTAGCCAAAGCAATCACTGAGCTGCTGCTACCAAAGATAGTGACTCTGGGAAATGTGCAGGTCATAGTAGATGGCTTTGCTGCAATGGGATTCCCTAACTGTGGTGGGGCGATAGATGGAACCTATATCCCTATCTTGGCACCGGAGCACCAGGGCAGCCAGTACATAAACCACAAGGGGTACTTTTCAATGGTGCTGCAAGCACTGGTGAATCACAAGGGACGTTTCACCAACATCAACGTGGAATGGCTGAAGGGTTCATGACGGTCGCGTCTTCAGGAACACTAATCTGTTTAAATGGCTGCAGCAAGGGATTTACTTCACAGACCAGAAAATAACAGTTGGGGATGTTGAAATGCCTGTAGTTATCCTGGGGGACCCAGCCTACCCCTTAATGCTATGGCTCATGAAGCCATACACAAGCAGCCTGGACAGTAGTCAGGAGCTGTTCAACTACAGGCTGAGCAAGTGCAGAATGGTGGTAGAATGTGCATTTGGTCATTTAAAGGGATGCTGGAGCACATTACTGACTCGCTCAGACCTCAGCCAAACCAATATACTCGTTATTGCTGCTTGCTGTGTGCTCCACAATCTCTGTGAGAGTAAGGGAGAGACGTTTATGGCGGGGTGGGAGGCTGAGGCAAATTGCCTGGCTGCTGATTACGCGCAGCCAGACACCAGGGCGATTAGAAGAGCACAGCAGGAAGCACTGCACATCAGAGAAGCTTTGAAAACCAGTTTCATGACTGGCCAGGCTACAGTGTGAAAATTCTGTTTGTTTCTCCTTGATGAAAACCCGCCCCCTTGATTGACTCATTCCCTGTAAGCCACCCACCCTCCCCCCTTTGATCACAGCTTGCTTTCAAAGGAAATAAAGTCACCATTGTTTAAAAATCATGTATTCTTTATTAAGTGATTATAAACCTAGGGAGAGAACTACCAACGTAGCCCCGGCGGGGCTGGGAGGAGAAGAGGAGGGAAGGAAAAGGCCACTTCAAAAGTTCAAAATAATGACAGACTTTTGCTTGGGCTGTCCACTGGGGTGGAGTGAGAGGGTGCACGGAGCCTCTCCCCCTCCCAAGTTCTTGCGTGTCTGGGTGAGGAGGCTATGGAACTTGGGGAGGTGGGAGGGAGGGTATACAGGTGCTGCAGCAGCACTGTGTGATCCTGCTGCCATTCCTAAATCTCCACCAGATGCCTGAGCATGTCCGTTTGCTCACGCAGCAGCCCCAGCATTGCATCCCGCCACCTCTCCTCATGTTTGTCCCTCCTGGCCTCACATGCATCTCTCCTGGCCTCACGTTCACTGGCAGCTTTCCTGTACTTTGATACTGTGTCGTTCCACTCATTCAAATGAGCTCTTTCATTGCGGGTTGACTGTATGATCTCAGAGAACATGTCGTCTCACGTGCATTTTTTTCACCACCTTATTTGAGATAGCCTTTGGGACAGAGGAGGGATGCTTGAAAAATTTGCAGCTGCGGGAGGAAAAAAAGGGAGAGAAATATTTTGAAAGATAAATTTTACAGAACAATGCTTATACTCTTTCACGGTGAACAACACTATTCACATTACATAGCACATGTGATTTCGGTACAAAGTCACATTTTGTATCTTAATATTGAGTGCCTGCAGCTCTGGTGTTAGAGATCACAGACGCAGGGCCGGGCAACAGAATTCATCTTGCATGCGGCATGGTAAGCCATTGTCTTTCGGCTTCTGCAGCCTTCATAAAACCAGCTCCCTCCTTTCCCATACCAAGCAAAGCCCATTGAGTGTTGCGGCTTTCATGTTAACGTGCAGCAGCAGCAGCAGAAACCAAATTACCGCCCCCCCCCTCCAATTCTCTGGGATGATCACTTTACCCCTCCCCTCACTGCATGGCTGATATCAGGGAAGATCCCTGCTAGCCAAATGCGAACAGCTCAGTGCCAGTGGGCTACCCCCGGCCTCACCGCTTGGCTAACTGCAGGGAAGGATTTCTTTTCAGGCACAGGCAAACAGCCCAGTAGGAATGGCCACCTCTGTCCCCTTAATTAAATTCCCATATTTCAACCAGGTTACCATGAACGATATCACTCCCCTGAGGATAACACAGCGAGATAAAGAACAGATATTGCTTGAATGCCAGCAAACACCGGGACCATATGCTGCCAGGCTTTGTCATGCAATGATACCAGATGACTTGCTACTAGCATGGCGTGGTCAAGTGTCCTACCATGGAGGATGGAATAAGGCTGCACTGCCCAGAAACCTTCTGCAAAGGCTTTTGGAGTACCTCCAGGAGAGCTTCATGGAGATGTCCCTGGAGGATTTCTGCTCCATCCCCAGACACGTTAACAGACTTTTCCAGTAGCTGTACTGGCTGCGAATGTATCCCAAGTTCTCAGGGCAAATTAATCATTAAAAACGCTTTCTTTTAAACCATGTTTTATATTTACAAAGGTACACTCACCAGAGGTCCCTTCTCCGGCTTCATGGTCCAGGATACCACCTTGGGAGGGTTGGGAGGCTATTACAGTCAGGGTGAGAAAAAGACCCTGGCTGTTGGGGAGAACGGAGTGCTGTGTGCTCTCCACAAGCTTGTCCTCCTCCTCCTCCTCATCTTCCCCATCTGCAAAATCCTCAGGCATGGCTGAGAGTACCCCCTCATCGGAATCCATAGTCAAGGGTGGGGTACTGGTGGGCGGCTTCCCCTAGAATTGCATGCAGCTCAGCGTAGAAGCAGCATGTCTGCTGCTCTGCCCCGGACCTTCTGTTTCCTTCTTTGGTTTTCTGGTAGGCTTGTCTGAGCTCCTTAACTTTCACGCGGCACTGTACTGAGTCCCTGGTGTGGCCTCATGGAGTTCTTACACCCAGGAGAAATAAACCATTCCCCACTGTTTCCTCCCCCCTCCCTTTTCCTAGGAGAGACACCGGGATTTAACTACAGAGAGATACCTCCCCCTCCTCTTTCCCTGAGAATCCACCCAAGGAAAGACCAATCAACACCTTAATAGAAAAGAAAAGAATTTATTAAAGAATAAAAGAAAATCACTGTCTCTGTAACCAAAATAGAACAATACACAGAGTCTAACCTGTAAACCTGGAGAGCATCCCCCTCCCCCTTTCTTTCTCAGTAAAAGCAATGTAACAGCAAACAGGAATAAAGAATTTCCTTTAGCAAACACACAATTGCAAATATAGAAAGCAACTCAAAAGACTAATCCGCCTTTCTAATTAATACTCACTATTACATAGTAGAAACTACTCCAGGAGAACTTGGAGACATGACTGGTCTCTTTTAGATCCAAAGAGAGCTCTAACAAAGAACACAGACAAAGGCTTCCCTCCACAGAGATTTGAAAAAAACTTGTCTCTGATTGGTTCTCTGGTCAGGTGATCATCAGGTATTGCATGTTAACCCTTTACAGGTAAAAGAGACCTTAACCCTTAACTATCTGTTTATGACACACAGCCTCTGGTGCAATGCACAGTCCATACTACCAAATGTCAGGTGCACCTCTTCCTTGGCCTCACCAGGTACCACTGAAGTTTCATCCTGGATTTTGCCACCATTTCAGAACCCTTAATCAACCTGGTAAAGAATGCCAGCCCAAGGAAGATCCCGTGGTCAGTGGCATGCAAGAAAGCCTTCTGGGAGCTAAAAGAAAGGTTGAGTCAAGAACCCATGCTCATCCACACAGACTTCACCAAGAAGTTTTCAGTCCAGACAAATGCCTCAGAAGTGGGTCTAGGCGCTGTATTGATGGAGAGGAACACCCCATAGTATACTTCGGTAGGAAGTTGTTCCCACAGGAAGCATCTTACTCAGTCGTCGAGAAGGAGACCTTAGCAGTGAAATGGATCATAGATGCACTGATGGATCATGCCCCATTACAGTGGCTGAACACCATGAAGGACACCAATCCCAATATCATGCCACGGTACCTCTCATTGCAGCCATATAGTTTTGAAATCCTTCATTGGGCCAAGAAGGATCATAAGAGTGCAGATTTTTTTTTTGAGAGAGAGATGGAGGGCACAAGAACTGCAGAGCAGCACCCTGACCCTAAAATGAAGGAAGAGGGTGTCTGACAGGGTATATAAACCCCTCATTGGACAGAAGGGGCTAAGGAACAGCCATGGGCTAACAAGGCCCCACTCCTCCATCCATGCCAAGCATGGTGGGGTCAGAAGCTCCCCACCCCCAACATAGCACTATGTATACCAGTGCTCAAGTCAATATAACTATGTCACTCAGGGGTGTGGATTATTCACACCCCTGAATGATGTAGTTATATCAAAGTAATTGTGTAGTGTAGAACTGGGCTGAATGTCCCTCTTTAACCATCTGGGTATGCTGCATCTTAACTCTTATGTCCCCACATAATCACTGGCCCAGGAGTTCAAAAGGTCCTTTCCTTCCCCCTGGTGATTTTTGGGGTTGGTGTGAAGAAGGCAGCGAGGGATGATACCAAATACTGTGTTTAGATTTAAAGACTCAGAGCCCTTGTCTACACTGAGGGGGGGATCAATCTAAGTTAGGCAACTTCAGCTACGAGAATAGCATAGCTGAAGTTGATGTACTTAGATTGACTTACCACGGTGTCTTCACGGTGGTGAGTCGACTGCTGGCACTCCTCCATCGACTCTGCCTGCGCCTCTCGCGGCGGTGGAGTACTGGAGTCAATGGGACAGCATTTGGGGATCGATTTATCATGTCTAGACTAGATGCGATAAATCGACCCCCAATAGATCGGCCACTACCCACCGATACCCAGAGTCTCCAAAGCGATCAGTGGATTCTGGATGGAGAAGGAAGGACGGAGCCTCTCCTGAAGGAAATGTGGCCGCACAGCCTGAGTTACAAGGTCGTGAAAATAAAGAAAGGAGCCTGCCCCTGTGAGACTATATCACTGCATTCACTTTAGTCTCTAGATTTACTAAGGCCTGTTCATCTGATTGCAATGTCTGTGTAACTACCTGGCACTGAAAGGACGGGGGCAGGGAATCTAATGGGACCAGAGCTGAGACAGATGCTGCAGATCTCTGTGTCTGGAGAGACCTTTTTGATCAGTGCAGAAACCATAGTATCTGCTGAGTCTGGAGATGGAATGACAGCCACAGGGATTTCCGTACACCCCCCCTGATTTTCCCCAACACTTCCCCTGCCCCAGTTTTGTGAACTAGTTACATGCAGAGTTGCCAGTTTAGTGATTGTTTGGAAATTTGAATTGAAATTGAAACATTAATACACACTTTAAAAGCATATGATAAAATATGTGTATTTGAAAAAGTATAAGCACCAAAGAGTCCTGTGGCACCTTGTAGACTAACTGACGTATTGGAGCATGAGCTTTCGTGGGTGAATACCCACTTCATCGGATGCATCCAATACGTCTGTTAGTCCATAAGGTGCCACAGGACTCTTTGCTGCTTTTACAGATCCAGACTAATATAGCTACCCCTCTGATACATGAAAAAGTATAATAGATTTGAAAAGTATGACTATAGACTAGCTTCTTTATACAGCTGTTGATTTTTTTATGACAGTGTCAGTGCATTCATTTCGGTGACGCTGGCCAACCTAATAATTCCAAATTATTATTTGTATCTAATCTACCTAGGTATCCAGCAAACAGAGCTGTGTTGTCTGGGGTTGGGTTACAATCACTTGAATGTGTGTGTGGGTGGGTAATGAAATGTTGCTATTCTTATTGTATAAGTAAAGGGCAGTAGAACTGTACTTAGCCTGTGCTGATTGAGGGCATCAAGAGAAAGGATGGAGACAGGTGTTTTGCTTGATGGTCTGCCTGAGTCACAAGTACTATTTGACCTGCCCCTCTCCACTGTTTAAAGACAAAGCTGATTAAGCTCTATAGACAGTCTTTTGTTTTGTCTGATTGCAGCTGCAATCACTGATAATAAAGTCTAAGTGCTTAGACCTGCTGTGGGGACAGTGTTCCTGTGAAAGAGACGGCCCAGACTGCACTAGCAGCGAGGTTCCCTCACTGAGAGCTCAGCTCAAATCACTGATAATCAGGTCTAAGTGCTTAGTCCTGCTGTGGGGACAGTGTTTCTGTGGAAGAGAGGGCCCAGACTGCACTAGCAGTGAGGTTCCCCCACTGAGAGCTGGGTGAAACCTCAAGAGACCAACTCGCAGAGGTCACAGTGGCAGGTGGCAGCAGATGATGACGGCGCAGAGCCATTGGCAACAGAGTGATGGAGTGAACGGTGGCACGATGAACTACAGTGGCCAGAGCAAACACTGAGCAGCTGGAGGAACGAGCAAGGTGCCTTCTTGCCCCCGACGTGAGAGGTGAACTCATGTGGAAGCACCTCTGAACTCTGAGTCTCCACTGACCAAGGACAACACTGGTGAGTGTTAATGAGACTGTTAAGAATGCTGGTAACACAACACAGTTCATGCAAACAAACATGGCTGTGGCATCATACTTTCTATTTAGGCAACAGATACTACACACTACAGACCGGAGGCCAATGTTAAGTGCATTGTCACTTATTCATCCTGAAGTTGAACACTGGTCCCAAACAAGACCAGCAAATGCTCACTATCTTTCTGCAAGAAACTCAACTGACTGGCAAGAAGCATGTGGTGAAACAGTGAAAGACTCAACAGTTGAAAAAGTGAAGAACTTTATCACCACATTCAAAAAATGTGCATACATGGCTGATGAATGCACCGATGCAAATGAGCATCAAGCATCAACATCATGTGTATGTTATCTCTATGGTGGCATTCTCAGAAATGCTCCCAGTTCCACGCACAGGGCCAGGTAGGCAGGCAGAACTTCAGAGTCTCAATGCATGGATGAGACGATGGTGTAGAGAGGAGGGGTTTAGATTCATTAGGAACTGGGGAAACTTTTGGGATGGAGGAGCCTATACAGGAGATATGGGCTCCACCTAAACCAAAGTGGAACCAGACTGCTGGCACTAAACATTAAAAAGGTTGTAGAGCAGTTTTTAAACTAGTAGATGGGGGAAAGCCGACTGCTGCAGAGGAGCATGTGGATCGGACACAGACTTCTCTTAGAGGAGAGTCTAATGATAGAGAATCTCCAGGTTATAGTCAGGAGCAGAGGATGGAAGAGGATAACGTAAGGACCAGATCAGATGATAAACAGTAACATAAAAAAGAATCTGACACATCAGAAAGGGCAGACAAATAAACAGGGACAAGTTTTTAAAGTGCTTTTACACAAATGCTAGAAGTCTAAATAATAAGATAGGTGAACTAGAGTGCCTTGTGATAAAGGAGGATATTGATATAATAGGCATCACAGAAACCTGGGTGGACTGAGAGCAATCAATGGGACACAGTCATTCTGGGGTACAAAATATATCGGAAGGACAGAACAGGTCGTGCAGGGCGGGGAGTGGTACTATATGTGAAAGAAAATGTAGAATCAAATGAAGTAAAAATCTTAAGCGAATCCACATGTTCCATAGAATCTCTATGGATAGAAATTTCATGCTCTAATAAGAATATAACATTAGGGATCTATTATCGACCACCTGACCAGGACAGTAATAGTGATGATGAAATGCTAAGAGAAATTAGAGAGGCTATCAAAATTAAGAACCCAATAATAGTGGGGGATTTCAATTATCCCCATATTGACTGGGAACATTTCACTTCAGGACGAAATGCAGAGATAAAATTTCTCAATACTTTAAATGACTGCTTCATGGAGCAGCTGGTACGGGAACCCACAAGGGGAGAGGCAACTCTAGATTTCATCCTGAGTGGAGCACAGGAGCTGGTCCAAGAGGTAACTATAGCAGGACCGCTTGGAAATAGTGACCATAATACAATAGCATTCAACATCCCTGTGGTGGGAAGAACATCTCAACAGCCCAACACTGTGGCATTTAATTTCAAAAGGGGGAACTATGCAAAAATGAGGGGGTTAGTTAAACAGAAGTTGAAAGGTACTGTGGCAAAAGTGAAATCCCTGCAAGCTGCATGGGCCCTTTTTAAAGACACCATAATAGAGGTCCAACTTCAATGTATACCCCAAATTAAGAAACACGGTAAAAGAACTAAAAAAGAGCCATCGTGGCTTAACAACCATGTAAAAGAAGCAGAGAGAGATAAAAAAGACTTCCTTTAAAAAGGGGAAGTCAAATCCCAGTGAGGCAAATAGAAAGGAGCATAAACACTGCCAAATTAAGTGCAAGAGTGTAATAAGAAAAGCCAAAGAGGAGTTTGAAGAACGGCTAGCCATAAACTCCAAAGGTATTAACAAAATGTTTTTAAGTACATCAGAAGCAGGAAGCCTGCTAAACAACCAGTGGGGCCCCTTGACGATCGAAATACAAAAGGAGCGCTTAAAGATGATAAAGTCATTGCGGAGAAACTAAATGGATTCTTTGCTTCAGTCTTCACGGCTGAGGATGTTAGGGAGATTCCCAAACCTGAGCTGGTTTTTCTAGGTGACAAATCTGAGGAACTGTCACAGATTGAAGTGTCACTAGAGGAGGTTTTAGAATTAATTGATAAACTCAACATTAACAAGTCACCGGGACCAGATGGCATTCACCCAAGAGTTCTGAAAGAACTCAAATGTGAAGTTGCGGAACTATTAACTAAGGTTTGTAACCTGTCCTTTAAATCGGCTTCGGTACCCAATGCCTGGAAGTTAGCTAATGTAACACTAATATTTAAAAAGGGCTCTAGAGGTGATCCCGGCAATTACAGACCGGTAAGTCTAACATCAGTGCTGGGAAAATTAGTCGAAACCATAGTTAAGAATAAAATTGTCAGACACATAGAAAAACATAAACTGTTGAGCAGTAGTCAACATGGTTTCTGTAAAGGGAAATTGTGTTTTACTAATCTGTTAGATTTCTTTGAAGGGGTTAACAAACATGTGGACAGGTGGGATCCAGTGGACATAGTGTACTTAGATTTCCAGAAAGCCTTTGACAAGGTCCCTTACCAAAGGCTCTTACATAAATTAAACTGTCATGGGATAAAAGGGAAAGTCCTTTCATGGACTGAGAACTGGTTAAAAGACAGAGAACAAAGGGTAGGAATTAATGGTAAATTCTCAGAATGGAGAGGGGTAACTGGTGGTGTTCCCCAAGGGTCAGTCCTAGGTCCAATCCTATTCAATTTATTCATAAATGATCTGGAGAAAGGGGTAAACAGTGAGGTGGCAAAGTTTGCAGATGATACTAAACTGCTCAAGATAGTTAAGACCAAAGCAGACTGTGAAGAACTTCAAAAAGATCTCACAAAATTAAGTGATTGGGCAACAAAATGGCAAATGAAATTTAATGTGGATAAAAGTAAAATAATGCACATTGGAAAAAATAACCCCAACTATACATACAATATGATGGGGGCTAATTTAGCTACAACGAGTCAGGAAAAAGATCTTGGCATCATCGTGGATAGTTCTCTGAAGATGTCCACGCAGTGTGCAGAGGCTGTCAAAAAAGCAAACAGGATGTTAGGAATCATTAAAAAGGGGATAGAGAATAAGACTGAGAATATATTATTGCCCTTATATAAATCCATGGTATGCCCACATCTCGAATACTGTGTACAGATGTGGTCTCCTCACCTCAAAAAAGATATTCTAGCACTAGAAAAGGTTCAGAAAAGGGCAACTACAATGATTAGGGGTTTGGAGAGGGTCCCATATGAGGAAAGATTAAAGAGGCTAGGACTTTTCAGCTTGGAAAAGAGGAGACTAAGCGGGGATATGATAGAGGTATATAAAATCATGAGTGATGTTGAGAAAGTGGATAAGGAAAAGCTATTTACTTATTCCCACAATAAAAGAACTAGGGGTCACCAAATGAAATTAATAGGCAGCAGGTTTAAAACAAATAAAAGGAAGTTCTTCTTCATACAGAGCACAGTCAACTTGTGGCACTCCTTACCTGAGGAGGTTGTGAAGGCTAGGACTATAAAAGGGTTTAAAAGAGAACTGGATAAATTCATGGTGGTTAAGTCCATAAATGGCTATTAGCCAGGATGGGTAAGGAATGGTTTCCCTAGCCTCTGTTTGTCAGAGGATGGCGATGGATGGCAGGAGAGAGATCACTTGATCATTGCTTGTTAGGTTCACTCCCTCTGGGGTACCTGGCATTGGCCATTGTCGGTAGACAGGATACTGGGCTAGATGGACCTTTGGTCTGACCCGGTACGGCCGTTCTTATGTTCTTATGTTCTTATGATGTCAGTGGTAGGCCAGTAGATGCATTTCCAGATGTTCAAGTTATAAAAGACAAATTGGCTGCATCTGTGACAACCCACACCTTAGAAGAGTTAAATGCTTGTCAATTGGACCCCAAACAGTTGGCTGCTTGTGCATTTGATGGAGCTGCAAACTTCTGTGGAAGACATGGTGGAGTAAAAGCTTTTCTCAGAGAAAAGTGTAACTCTAATCTCTCCTATACAAACTGCAGAGGCCATCCACTGCAACTAGCACTAGTACATGCTGCAGACTCTTCAAAAGACATTTAAAAAGCTATACAATTAATGTCTTCGTTTTATTCTTTTGTCAGCAAGTGTCCAAAAAGACTGAATATCTTGGAAAATATAGAAGATACACTGGGACTGAAGTTCAAATTAGTCCAACCTGGGAAAACCCTCTGGCTTTCTCATGAGCGATCCTTGCCTTTTGTCTTAAAATTGCTCCAGCCGTTATTACTGGCTTTGGAAAGTATCTACCAAGATGGGATGGATCTAAGTAGTGAGACTGGTGGATTACTTTTGCTCTTACGTTCAGAGAAGACTATTGCCATTCTCTCTCTTGTAAGTCTACTGTTGAAACCACTTGGGTCATTAAACAATGCCATCCAGGCATCTGCTACAACAGTAGTAGATCTTTGTCCAGCAACAGAAGCTATATTTGGATCAATCAGAGAGCTATCTATTGAAAATATACTGAAAGAAGCAAAGACTTCAGTCCAGAAGCTGATTAATGAAGGCATTTATATTGAATCCTTAAGTGAAGAGGACAAGAAGTGTTTGTTAAAACAACTGAAAAAGTACACAGACTTGATTCTTAAAAATCTACAACAGTGACTGGGATATAAATCTACTGGGATTGTTTAGTCTGCAGAAGAGAAGAGTGAGGCAGGATTTGATAGCCGCCTTCAACTAACTGAAGGGTGGGGTTCCGAAGAGGATGGAGCTCGGCTGTTCTCAGTGGTGGCAGATGACAGAACAAGGAACAATGGTCTCATTGTTCCTTCCTCATAGTGGGGGAGGTTTAGGCTGGATATTAGGAAAAACTTTTTCACCAGGAGGGTGGTGAAGCACTGGAACGGGTAACCTAGGGAGGTGGTGGAATCTCCTTCCTTAGAGGTTTTTAAGGCCCAGCTTGACAAAGCCCTGGCTGAGATGATTTAGTTGGTGCTGGTCCTGCTTTGAGCAGGGGGTTGGACTAGATACCTCCTGAGGTCCCTTCCAACCCTGATATTCTATGATTCTATGGGACCCCCAATGACATGGGAGCCCCACAGTGGAGCAGCACAACAAAGAAAACAAATGCCTCATTTTCCAACTTTGTGCTGTGTGTTTATGTTTGCTCTTGTGGTAATGCCCACAAGGTATTTAGCCAGCACTTGAAGGCAAGGGACAAGTCAAATAATGGAATTGAATGGCTGAATGGCCCATTAAGGAACACAATAGACCCTCATGGTCACAGCCCTCATCAGCCCTGACACCCAACCCTGTCTACACTTGACCTAATGGACTTTTCCTCTCACAGAAAGGGAAGGGGCAGGCAGCGTTGCTTGAGGACGCCAGAAAGACGAGCCAACCAGGGAGGGGCCAGCTGGGGGGTGGGGCTGGGGCAGATCAGCCTGGGTGGGGATTACCCCTTTCTGGGTCCCATTTCTGATGTCTCCCAGGGCAGGAGGTGCTAGAGTCCTGTTTCCTCTTGGTCAGTGACTCAGTGCCTGCCCGGGGAGCCCCCCCCCCCGATCACCTCCAGCTTGCTTCTGGAACTTCAAAGGTGGCAGCAGTGGCAATTGTACTCCTGATGCACCAAGGAGCACAGATGCCCTAGGGCTCACCTTCAAGCAGTTCAAGAGGGAACATTACGTAATCCAAACTGTAGAGAGCATGCTGCCCTTGCTATGTGACTGCGCTTACCCATAGAATGGATCTATTGACTGTGTGCAACTCCATAGGTATTTTCATGTTGAAGGCTGTACTCACTAAAGAGTGAAGGTGTCTATGGGATGAAGAAGGGAAGCCCATTCCTACCTTCTGGAGATACAGGTTATGATGATGTAGGACATGGTGACTCCCCTCAGAGTCATAATCAGTATCAGAACAAATTGATGAGATCAAATAATCTTGTGATGATGTAAGAGCTTTGCCTCTTTCTCTCAGAAATGCTTCTTCTGGCATGATGGGCTTACCTGATACATAGACAAAGCAGGCATTTCTATAGTGTGAGTATTGATCAGTGGAGAAGTCAGGAATGTTCACTGGATGAATCCTCCGTGAAATTAATACAAGAATGTAAGCAGAGTACATCACTATTTCACAGAAAGGTCTTTACTATGAAATGCTGCACACAAATGCTGCATTCTGTTTTGGTCACTTCATCTCTAAATAATAAAATGGAAATAGAAAAGGTTCGGAGAAGGTGAATATTGATTATTGGAAGCAACAGCGCAAGGACTCATATGAAGATATATTAGAAATAAAATAATGTATTTTTGAGAGAAGAAAAATAAAGTCAGTACAGAGGCCTGTAACAGGGTATACTGACCCTCAGAGACTAAGGATGGAAGTTGCTGTCATCATGCTAACCTTTCTGAGGTGTTGCAACCTCAAGACAGATCTGGGGACAAAGAAATCAACCATTCAGAGAGAGGAATAGGTCACAGGATGGACGTTTGTGTTTTGGCAGCAACCCATTCTCCTGACTCTGCCTAAGGTCTAGGATTACAGCCTTCAAGTGTGAGTAGGTAAAGGCGACCCTCTTCTTTAAGGATGAAGGAAACCTGACAAATGTATTGTCAGGGGCCGCTGGGATCTGGATGCATCCACAGCCAGGCATGCTGAGAAGGGAGCAAATTAAGCAGCTTCCTTCTTCGTAATGGAGGACACTGCAGAAGGATCAGGAGCTGGAGCTGCTAACAGTCTCTTGTGCAGATGGGGAACCCTGTTGTTTAATTTTTATTTGATCCATCAGGTCTCCGGGGATAGTGTGCAACCACAGCGGGAATGCTGGGAGGCAGAAACCCGAGGGAAGAGTTATTTATTTTTATTTGAACTTTATTTCAAGACTGTCAGATTATTTACTTGGACTGTGCCACCAGATTTCTGGAGAGAGTCTGGTTCTCCAAAGAAACTGGTATTTTTAAGAGAATTCAAGAGGTGTGATGGCTTTCTGCAGGTGTCACCCTGCTACACAGTCCATAAAATAATGTACTCTGATTACCCCTTGGGAATTTAGATGCACCTTTGCCTGTATAGCTCATTAATACAGAGACACTCAGTATGGCATCTGTTGACATCAGCACAACTATAGCACTGGAATCTTAATTTAGTTTACATCTGCTCAGATTTATGTTGTTGATTTAATGAATGGAAGGGAACTAGCTGTCTTGGTGCAGTTTGAGAAAGAAAGTAATTGTTTTTAATAGTTTACTATTTCACTGATAATCAGGGTTATATTTTTAAAACTCTTGTGCACAGTAGCCAGAATGTCTGAGTAGGC
Source organism: Cuora mccordi (assembly GCA_003846335.1). Classification (NCBI taxonomy): domain Eukaryota; kingdom Metazoa; phylum Chordata; order Testudines; family Geoemydidae; genus Cuora; species Cuora mccordi. Next base: position 6,849,113 of record ML129500.1, on the reverse strand, counting down.
TCTTGACTTAATAATATTTTTGAAAGTGTCTGTGTCTACATCTGAGTGTTAGAAATTTATCTTACATTTGCTGAAAGTTGAATTAGTTTTGCATACAACATAATGTAAGTAGCTCTCAAAACCTGAGAACTAGGAGGAGTCTGGCGAGAGAAAAGATTGCCCAGTGGTTAGAGCTTTATCTTTTGGGAGACTCCAGTTCAATTCCCACTCTGCTGCTAACATCCTCTATGACTCTGAGCAAGTCACTTACTCTCTGCATCTCAGTTCCCCACCTGTAAAATGAAGATACCAGCACTTCTCTGTCTCGTTTGGGTTTTGTGAGGACATTAGAGGTTCTGAATCAAGGGCAGGTGCAAGAACCCCTTGCAGATAACCTGGCCCCAGGGAAAGTTTCTTCTTGACCCCCAATAGCTAGATATTGGCTCCTGCCCTGTGTTGCCTTCATGACCATTGAAATTAGCTGAGAGACTTTTGCTTACACATTCTCAATTTAAATTAATTTTGGTGGGTGGCAGAGGTTCTCTTCTGGAGAGACCTAGGGTGAAAACCTGGCCCCTTTGAAGTCAGTAGGAGCTTTTTCATTGATTTCCATGGGGCTGGGATTTCACCCATAGAGTGTGGATGTTTCCCCTATATGTCAGACAGAGCCAAAGTTTGCTGTCCAGCAGGGCAAAGAATAAGACTTGGCTATATACTGATAATGGAACCTGAAGAGACTGTATTTTATAGCGATAATCTCATTGTGTTATCATTTGTTAATACATTATGTCTGTGTTAACTTCTTTTCCTGTCCCTGGAGCCTGGGCAATAGTAGCATTTTATACCTCTGGGGAAAAAAATAAATGCAGAGGTTAATACCTCCCCCTGTCTATCAATAGGGATGATTGTAAAGACACCTTTATTTACACAGACAGGAGGCTATGAAATGACACAGTTGAAATCAAACACACACATCCAGAGATATTGCTGAAGGCATTTAAAAATGAAGTCTCAAACAGTATCTTCATTTTGTGATCATGTGATTAAATCAACTCAAAGTTTGGATTCCAGATTCAGAAGCCACAGTGTAAAGCAATTTATCAACATAAGACATGCATCAGAGGGGTAGCCCTGTTAGTCTGGATCTGTAAAAAGCAACAGAGAGTCCTGTGGCACCTTGAAGACTAACAGATGTATTGAAGCATGAGCTTTTCACCCACGAAAGCTTATGCTCCAATACATGTTAGTCTTCAAGGTGCCACAGAACATAAGAGATGAACTCCCTCCATCAGGGCCAGAACAAGGAAAAAAGTAGTTTCACTTCTGTGATGGGTTGTCATCCCAGAGGTGCATCCTGGGAGCTCTGCCCCTCTAATCTCCCATCTGGGCTGACCTTTTTCTCACACTGCCTGGTTGGAGACACAGTCAGACGCACCAGGCCCTGCTTTCATCCAGCACAACAGCAGGTGGCACCACTCACCCAAACTGAGCTACCTGAATTCAGTTCCTAAACCACCCCAAGTACAAACAGCAAACACCTGCCAATTTCCAACCTCCCCAGGCTTGCACCTACTGCTGGATTATAAACCTGAAATTATACCACCTTGCACTGCACAATGTAAGCTCATAAATAGTGCACTCTCCCCTCAATGTGGAAAAGATATGCAACAGTCATAGAATCATAGGACTGGAAGGGACCCCGAGAGGTCATCAAGTCCAGACCCCTGCACTCAAGGCAGAACTAAGTATTATCTAGAACATCCCTGACAAAGTGTTTGTTTAACCTGCTCTTAAAAATCTCCAATGATGGAGATTCCACAACCTCCCTAGGCAATTTATTCCAATGCTTAACCACCCCGACTGTTAGGAAGCTTTTCCTAATGTCCAGCCTAAACCTCCTTTGCTGCAATTTAAGTCCATTGCTTCTTGTCCTATCCACAGAGGTTAAGGAGAATAATTTTTCTCCATCCTCCTGTAACAACCTTTTAGGTATTTGTAAATGGTTATCATGTCCCCTCTCAGTCTTCTCTTGTCCAGACTAAACAAACTCAATTTTTTCAATCTTTCCTCATAGGTCATGTTTTCAAGACCCCTAATCATAGAATCATAGAATCTCAGGGTTGGAAGGGACCTCAGGAGGTCATCTAGTCCAACCCCCTGCTCAAAGCAGGACCAAACTGTTATATCCTTGGCGGGGCAGCCGGTTTAGGAAGAAATCACTTGAGGCCAGACAGCAGACAGCTAACAAAACTACCATTTTATTTACAGACACAGAGCTCACCCAACTGGCCGAAACCGGCTGGGCTATCCCCTAATAATCTAACTCAGTTGCCGTAGGAACAAAAACCATGACAACCAAATACACAACATATTCCTCCCCCCTAATAAGAACATCCCCTAAATAAAACACACACTAGACTAGAGAAGGAGGGTAGACTGCCTCCATTCCCGGCTAAACCCTGGGGATTATTTTGCCCCATAACCGTGGGTTCGCCCTAGCTAAAGATCCAGCCGATGAGGAGGCCTTCTGTCTCTAGGTGGATTACGGCGAACTTCTGGTGGTGTTGCACCCGAAAGTACCATGGGCTCTGGGTCCGCAGCACGAATGGGTGAGGAGCTGGTATCAGCTCGAGCTGGGCAAAGGGGTATCTCAGCCGCCGGTATTAATGGAGGAGAACAGTCAGAAACAGGTGATTTGTGATTCGGTGTCTCACCAGAAGAGGTGAAGTCAGACCCCTCAACTG